>WBMY01009985.1:1506861-1576473 GCA_013397315.1 Donacobius atricapilla | reverse complement strand
AATAACCGTGGGGGGTATTTGGGGCAGAGACGGGCATTAACCATGAGAGGAGGAACAACCATGAGGGTACGGTGTCGGGGGTGGGGGGGGGATAACCATAAGGGGGTGTGTAGTTGTGTAGGGGATAATAGCGAGTGTATGTGCCTGTTTTGGAGCTAAAATTTTCTTGAATATGTGTAGCATCTATTGCATTTGAGAAAACTGTATAGAGTTTAAGGGAATCCCTGTAGCTGGTTTGGGTAGAACTGGGAACACTGGGCAAGTACTCTTGGCTCTTCTGTTTTGTGAGTCTCAGTGTTCCTGCTGGAGGGGTGAAGGGCATCCCCTTAAGCCTCTGCTCTGATAACTTGAGTAACAGCCAGTATGAGTTTCCAGCCTCTTGGAAATACTTGGATTCTGTGCTCTCGACTGATATCTGCAAAACCAAGATCTAAGGTGCAGATGACAGTAGGAGAGTGTCAGCTGTATTGCTCAGTCAATAAGTATCACAAACCAGCCTTTTTGGAGTGCCTGAATATTTTGTATGAAATAGATATTCCCAGACTCCACCACATAGGTACACTCCTGGCTGTACCCTGGCTTACTGTGCCCTGAATGTTCTGAACCAACCTGAAACATCTCAGTAGTTCCAAATCAAACTTCGCTTCAGTCATAGAATTCTGTGAAAGTGTTTCCAATTTGAATCTATGTTTCAGTCTGCCCTTGAAACTCTCTTTATAATCAGTGTGACATCTCCTGTGTAAGCGAGGGTTGTGTTCAGCAGAAGGTTCTGTGCAGGTGATTTCTCCCTTGGACTGGAGCTTTCTCATTCCAGAGAGCTGCATTTGTTGCGTTTATGTAAAACTAAAGCCAGTATGATTCACTGGGTATTTCACAAGGACTTTTTCCTTTCAGGCACTTGACAGCAGAAGTATTTTCTGCTTTTCCTTGTAACGGAGCTGCCCTATCAAAGAAAAACCCAGAGTTTCCCTCTGACTGTATAGCATAGTGTGGAATGCTAGCTTGGAGCTCAGCTGACACACCTGAGGAGGTGAAGGCTTCTCGATTCAATTTTAGTGCCTTGTCTTTAGCCAGAAGCTGTTATCTGCAAAGCCTGGGCAATAGCTAATGATGCGAGGCTCTGGGTACTGTGTGATTATTTTGTGTGTGCTCATTCCATATTCACTCCGTAGGAATCTGTGACATTCGGGATTTAGATGTCTCAATGGATACGTGGAGCTACTTCCATACTTGCCTGGTGTCCATATGGCTGCACAGATTTTACATCTATTCTGCTGTTGCTTTTGGGATCAGCCTTTGGATTGTCATTCAGTTCACCAGGACCAGAAGGAAGGTAACTGAGCCTGTCAGCACTTCTCTCTGAGAAGACCCCAAAAACCTGGGTGGAAGTGAGTAGTTATGGGATAACGGCACCTGCCATGGGCCTGCTGAGGGTATTGCAAATCCCAAATGCAGTTTGGTTATCTGGTTATGATCCTCAGCCTGGATTTTTTGTGTCTTTGGGTCACTAAATGCTCTTGTTGCTCTGACATTGGGACGGAGCTCAGCAGGGCACTCCTCACACTGTTCCTAGGAGAATGTGTCCCCCTGGGTCGGTCTGTCACTCCAGGTAAACCCCTCTGCTTGTGCCCAGTGTTTGCACCTTCATGATGCTAAGGACAGGGTTGGGCTGGTTTGGGGATGGGAGGGAATTAGGCCATCCAGGTATTGAAAACCTCCTGGTGCAGGTGGGTAAAGGTCTGCTGCTGGACTTGGGAGGTTCAGCTGGATCCTGTTACCTCCCAGACAGGTGGGTATTGTAGCATGGTCAGGAGAACAGGTCCTGGTGTTTGTCTGGGTGTGAGAGTGTCTTGGTTAGAAAAGACAGGTATCTGCTAGGGAGGACAAGACCTCCCTTTGGAATGGAGAATTCAACCCCCCTCCCTTCGAATTATTAAAACTTTGATATTAAGTCGGCTCTCAGGCAAGGATATGGAGATAGGAATAACAGCTCTTTACTAGTATGTATAACAAGGCAAACAAACAACAACAACTACAGCATTAATAATAAACAAAACCAGGAACCGCGAGGGGCTTTTGTTTCATCAAAGCCCGGGGCAGTCTGGTCTCGGTGCAGGGCTCCCTTGGTGCTTCAGCACCAAGCTGGAACGGTAGAAAAAAAAATCCCGGGCTGGTGGATGGGATGTACCAGAAGCTCCGCGGTGGTAGCTGGAAGGGCAGGGATGTCCTGGCAGGGCCGGGCAGGGCAGTGCAGGGATGCAGCGTATCCAAAGCGGTGCCGAAGGAAAGCGGCGGCGGTGGGACAGGGCCGGCTCAGCCCAGCAGGGCAGGAGGAGAGCTCAGAGTCCCTGGGCACACGAGGAGATGATGGTAGATTTCCTCAGGACCGGACCCGGTGATGGCAGTGAGAAACTCCTCTTGCAGCAGAAGTGGCCTGTCCCTTCTCTCTCCGATGGCGAGAGCAAGAGGGCGAAAACTGTCCCCACCCCTGCCCTTTATCTCCCAAAACCTCGCGGTATCAGGTATCACCTTTTTCCCATCCCCCGGAGAGAAAAACTCCCTGAGACCAAAGAAGGGTGTAGCCCCCGTGCTACACCTTCCTAGCCGTTCGTATTGTTTAGGTTAAGCACCCATAAGTACCCAGCCATTAGCCTCCTAGCGACTTTGTGGGAAAAAATTCCATAGGAAAAAAAAAGAAAACCAAATCTAACCCCCAACAGAGAGGTACCAAAATGTTTTGACTGTTGCTCAGAGTGGCCCCAAAATTTCAATTTGAAATGCTCTTGGTTTGACAGCTCTTGGAGAGGGGACTGCATATGACACAGCTCTTGTTTCATAGGGTGATAAATCCCATGGGAATCCCTCTCCCCTCAAGGGAGCAGCAGACAAGCTGGGAAATGGATGTGCCCCTCCTCAGGCACAGGAGGTCCATGTTGCTGGAGTGAAGATTTTCTATGGCTCTCAGACTGGCACAGCAAAGGTATCTGTACTTTTTTTGCACATCTGTGAAATTGCTTTGAAATATTGTTGGGATCCAAGGGCATCACTTGCCTTAAAACACTGCCCTGGGTACAGATCTAGGAATTCATCAGCATATTCATTAGCTTGTTACAGTCATTGCCCAACCTGCAAGATAAATGAAAAATTAAATAAAAATAACAATTTTCCTCCCCCATTTAAGCAAGGTGTGCAGTAGAGATTGATTATAAAGCTAAAACTTCACTCTTGCACTATAATTTTAATTTTCTAGGAAGGCTTCATAGAGGGAAGTGCTGGCTTTGGTGCTTTCTCAAGAAGAAATGTAATTTGTGTGTATAACTGTGAAGTGATTAGTCATTATAATGTTGTAACTCTCAGCCAGTATACTCCATTTTTGTTTTATTGTGAGGAATTGCAGTGCCAGTGTCCAGGCCTCGTGTGTCGTTATTCTTCCTGTGCTGGGAGAAGTCTTGTGGCTGAGCACAACAGGGCTTGTGTGGCTTGAAGTAATTGATAACTTCCTATGTTTCTTTGTTCAGAGATTTGCCAAAACTCTGGCTGAAGCTGTTACTTCCCTTAATTTGCCTGTGGAAATCATTAATATGGGAGACTATGATCCAGAAGATGGTTTAGCAGAGGAGGTGAGTATGGCATAAACACCAGTAATAAATACAAGTTTTTCCTGGGGTTGTCAAGGCTGTTTCCCTCTTGCATTTTCTCTCCTGTTTTTCTGGAAATCCCCAAAGCTTTGTGTTGAATTGCTTCCCTACTTATGCAAATGTAGCCCATCAGCCCTCAGCAGAAAATACATACATTTTGAGAAATTCAGAGCACCAGTTGGACGATTTGCTTGACAGTGACTCTGTATGAGCCAGTTCTGTAACTCAGGGGTGAGCTGGGTGCGAGTGGCTGCCCCAGGTGCCCTGTACACCTGGGCAAGGTTCAGAACCAGAACAGGAAGGTGGTGATGCCTCTGCAGCCTTTAGAGGCTTGTAAGTTAGAAACTGCTTGTGAGGTGTATTTATATGGAGTAATCCTTGATGGGTTTTTCTTCGGTGAATATTGATAGTTGCTACTTGAGAGTTTTAATTAATTGTAACAAAAAGTTTGGGTGGGAACCGCTTGCTGAGCATTCCTTTGGGTTTCAGTGTGAATTGCCAGCATTTGGTACTGCCCCTAACACACATGTAAATGTGAGGCCGAGGAGTTTGAAATGTTTTTCCATGGGGCACTTCCCTGCTGGAGGAGTTGGGTCAGGAAGCTGCTGATGGGGGTGGATGTCCAGTGTTGTTCTGTCACTGTGTCCCTGTTCAGCTTGACCCCCCTCTGCTAATTTAAGGTGCTGTGTAGATTGTTCAGCACCCTTGGGATTGTCACCTGCACCACCCCACCCCAACAGGAGACAGCCTAGTCTTTTGATTTCTCCCAGCTGCCTGGGTGTCGTAACTCTTGACTTTAAAAGAAAGTTCTGGAAAATGCAGTGATGTTTTTCTCTCCTGTCCTGTTTATATGACCAGACAAGCAGCAGGAACATCTGTGTGTTCCTGGTGGCCACCTACACTGAGGGGCAGCCCCCGGAGAGTGCAGCCTGGTTCTGCAGGTGGCTGGAAGAGGCAGCCAATGATTTCCGCGTTGGGAAAAGTTTTCTGCAGGGCCTGAGATACACCGTGTTCGGGCTGGGGAACTCGGCCTATGTGGATCACTACAACACAGTGAGTGTCCCTCGAGCTCCCTGCTTGGCTTCTGCTCCTTGAGAGCCTCAGCTGCATGAAGTGCTTCAAACTGAATGAGGCTGGTGGTGTGTGTGGGAATTGGAGCTGTTGTGCTGTCTGGGTGAGGCACTGCGTTTAGGGCTTGGGCAGAATCTGCGAGCCATTGAGCCTGGAAAACCCTCCAAGATCACAGAGCCCACGCTGTGCCTGATCCCCACTTTGTCCCTAGCCCAGAGTGCTGATTGCCACACCCAGCCTCCCCTGGCCCATCCAGGGATGGGGACTCCAAACCTCCCTGGGCCTGACCACCCTTTCCGTGGGGAAATTCCTGCTGGTGTCTATCCTCAGCTTCCCCTGTCCCAGCCTGAGGCCATTCCCTCTCCTCCTGCCCCTGTTCCCCAGGAGCAGAGCCCGACCCCTCAGCTGTCCCCTCCTGTCAGGGAGTTGTGCAGAGGCACAGGTGCCCCCTGAGCCTCCTTTTCTCCAGGCTGAGCCCCTTCCCCAGCTCCCTCAGCTGCTCCTGGGGCTCCAGCCCCTTCCCAGCTCTGTTCCCTTCTCTGGACACTCTCCAGTCCCTCAATGTCTTTCTTAGGGTGAGGAACCCAAAACTGCCCCCAGGACTGGAGGTGCCTCAGCAGTGCCAGTGCAGAGGAACAGTCACTGCCCTGGTCTTGCTGCTGCACCATTGCTGGTACAGGACAGTGCCATTGGCCGTCTTGGCCACCTGGGCAGTTCAGCTTTGAAGAAATTGGATTTCAAGTGGGAAATGAGTCCCACAGGCACTGGAAGGTGTGGTAACACATTTGCTAAATCCTTACTAAGTTCATTTCCCAGCTTCAAAAGCTTTCTGCAATAACCTAAGGGCACAGCACTGTAAACTCTTGCTCTTGCTGCCTTTTAAACTTGGCTCCTTTTTATGATGTGGGTTTTAGCTTTATTCCCTGATGTGAGCTGTGGCAGTATCTCTGCCTGGTCATTGCTCTCATCTCACACAGAAAAATGGCATCACTTGTCACCGGTTGTGTTCAGAGCTGGGGCCGTGTGTCACACGTGTGCCCCTTCTGACCAACAAACACCACACAGAGCAGTCTGTTCCCAGAGCCCATCCCTTCACCCCAGGGATGGCAGAGGGATTTTCCAACAGTCTGAGGGGGTGTGGTGCTGTTCAGGCTGCTCTGTGTCTGTGCTGAGAGCACCCAAGGGGGACTTCCCAGGTCCCTGCCCTGCAGTGCCATGCAGCTCACTGGCTCTTCCCAGGGCTGATCCTTGCTTTTGTGGTTGGCTGCTTGCACTTGGCCCTGGTTTAATTTCTGTTCCAACCCTTCCTCCTGCCCTAGGTTGGAAGGAGGATGGACAGGTGGCTGTGGATGCTCAGTGCCAGCAGGATCATGACTCGGGCTGAGGGGGACTGCAATGTGACCCAGAGCAGGCATGGCAGCATTGAGGCTGATTTTGAGGCCTGGAAAACCAAATTCCTGACTCGACTCCAGCTGCTTTGCAAAGGGGAAAAGAAGCCCTGCAGTGGGAAGTGCAAGAAAGAGAAGTGCAAATCTTCAGGGAAGCGGAGCAAGGAAGGCTCAGACCATGAACATGGGACGTCAGAACATGAGAACACTGAGGTACAGCCAAAATCCTTGAGGCCTTATTTTATTTGGAGTACTGTTTGACTTCTCCCCTTCCTTCCTGCTGCAGTCCAGAGGGCTGCTGTGGGAGCCTGATACTTGTTCTGGAGCAGGGGGAGAAGAGAGCTGAGATCGCATGGCAATAACAAGTAGAATGAGCCATCCAAAAGAAGGACCAAGGAATTAGTGATGGACCCAGGCTCGATGGCATTTGTGTGATGAGGGAGTCTTGCTCCTGGCTGGGGCCTGATGCTCCAGGGAGGCGAGCTGGGTTCTCAGCAGAGCCTTTGCCTTGTCCTAAGGCCGAGGGGACTGTTCAGTTCCCTGTGAGTTGTTAACCTGCTTCCACTTCAACCTGCTGAAGCTCAGCTGCTCTGCCTGCATCTCAGGGTTTTCCAAAGGCAGCTGGGGTGTGTTACCCTGTATGTCCTTCGTGTGTGTCTGCCTGTAATCATTTCTCTCTTCTGGAGTGTTTATTGATGGCAGATTTTGACTAAGAATTCTCTCGATTGCTCTCCAGTGCAAGACCCAGAGCTGCTGTGGCACTTTAATCCTCCCTCAAGCCATTTACTGTGGGTTGGAAGTTATTGCTGGGTTGAATTTTATAGGACAGTAAGTGGTTCTTCTGGCTGGGTTTGGGAGTGCTGGCTGCTGCAGGGCAGGAGGAGTAAATCCTGTTGTCAGCAGGGCACTTGGGTTTAAAGGGGTTCAAACTTCCATATCCATCCTACACCTTTTTGGTAGGCTATTGCTGGTTTTCAGTGGTCCTTACCTGTGAGGAGAGCTCATTTCACTGGTTGGCTTAGTCTTATATCAGTGAGATAAATTCCTAATTTTTTTCTCTGCTCTCTCCCACAGGCAGAGGAATTGTTTGAAACCAGTGGTGAGGAGGAAGCTGGAGGCACAGATTCTGTCATCGATGTTGAAGATCTTGGCAATATCATGGGCCACATGAAGAAAGCAAAGGTACTGCTGTTAGAGGGGGAATGGTTAGGTGTTGGTCAGTGAGCAGCTGGATTGATTAAAATATAACTGGCTGGATTTGAATCTGTAGGGTTTGGTTAGAGGGAGAGTAAAATACGAGCTATTGAAGAACCTGTCCCCAAAAAGAACACCTTTGGAGGTGTGTTGGGGCTGTCACACAGCCCCAGTTCCTGCTCCATCCCAGGCTCTTGCTGGCTCTATTCCCAGTGGTTCTGTTGGTGTCCCTTTCCTGGGCTCAGTCGGAGCTGGGATGTGTCACACTCACCTCCCTCACACAAAGGACTGGGGACAGGACAGCTGCAGGGCCTTGCTGTGCTCCCCACCCTTTGCTGGCGGAGCAGTTGCTGGTCAGGGTGGGGAGGGTGGCCTGGGGTGTGCTCTGAGCCCTTCTGCTGACCCCCTTTGCTCTTAGTGGCCTTTGCATCGTGCTGGCATTGCTTGGAGCTGCTGTCCATGCCCTTCTCACCAAACTGACCCCTCTGTAATTACACCTTCCTTACCTTGTTGGGTGTGTCTGCGCTGTGGGGCTTCTCACAGCTCCTTCCCAAAATGGGGCTGTGGCACAGGGTGCCCAGAGCAGCTGTGGCTGCCCCTTGGATCCCTGGCAATGCCCCAAGGCCAGGTTGGACACTGGGGCTTGGAGCAGCCTGGGACACCGGAAGGGATGTGGAATGAGATGATCTCTGAGGTCCCTGCCAACCCAAACTACTCTGGGACTAGAAAAATACAACAGTGTCCTCGGTGGTCTGTGCTGAGGTGGCACTGTTGGTCCACCTGGAGCCGGGCTGTGGCTCACAGGGAGGTGTGTGCTTGGAGGGCAGGAGCTTTCAAGGGGAGCATGGGGATCTCTCTTCCTCCCCTTAGGGAGGGGAAGGAGGTAAATCAAACACTGCTGTTTGTAACCAGCTCTGTGAGGAGAGGAGCTCCAGTGGTGGGCAAGGCCGGCTGCTGTGGGAGGGCTGTCCCGAAGCTGGGGTCGGCCTGTGCACTGCAGCTCATGAGGGAAGGCTGGAGAACCTTCTGGCTTCCCTTTGGAGGGAGAAAGAGCCACAGTTCCTTACGGGGAACATTGTTCCTGTCTCTTCTCTCCTACGCTCACCACTAGAGGTCAGCGGCCAAAAGGGAACCGCGGTGCTGCAGCAGCTCCTGAGCGGTGCTCCAGCCCTGCCGGGGCAGTGGTGACAGCTGGCACTCCTGTGAAGAATTGGGCATTCAGCTTTCCCTCACTGACAATATAGCAACGTCATGATCGAGGAGCAGTGTAATCCAGGAAAACCACATATCATAGGCCAGTTTACAAATAAAAAGTGAGCACAGCAATAAAACAAATACTTCTTGCTGTTCACTGGAAGAAGTCAGTGCTGAGGTCAGCATGGTGTGGGTTTGTACACAGGCAGGGGAAGTCCACTGCTGTCTGTGCCTTGGCTGAAGCGGGATCCAAACTGCTTTCTCCTCAGCCTTCCTGGTGCTCTGCTGGAGCAGGGAAAGGCCTTGGGTGTTGGATGTGCTTGTGTTCTGCAGTAACTGTGACTGTGCAGATCAGGTTGCTGTGGCTGTGACCCACCCTGATCAGAGGGGCAGCTGCTGTCTGAGCACAGACACTCACTTGGAGCTGCAACCCGCAGGTGTTGATCCTTTGAGCCTTCCCCTTGGAGGAGCTGGCAGAGCTGTTCTGCTGTGAGAGTTGAACTCTGCCCTCCTGCAGAGGATTAAATCCTGAGAGGGCAAGTGTTGGTGTGGGCCTGAGCTCACTCTGAGTGTGGATAAGGGCACCTCTGTTGAAGTCCTGTCCCCTTTCTAGGCTCTGAGTCTGCACTGAGAGGTTTCCTGTGCCAGGTGAGTAGTTCTCCCTTTTGCCATTTCAACCATTTTCCCTCTGATGGAATGCTGAACTGTGTAAAATGGGTGTGACTGTTGTTTTACCCTGAGCTAACCTGTTGCCCTGCAGGACTCCCTGCCCACACAGCCAAGTGCTCTGGGCTTTGGGATCTGAACTAGTCTGAGAGAAACTTGGGTGTCTTCAGGATTATATCACAGGAAATTCTTCCTCCTCGGAGTTCCTTGGGTCTGGAATGTGCCTGACACTTTTCAGCAGGGGTTCTGTGGGTGTCAGTGTTGGGTATTCACTACTCTGCCTATGGGACGTTGAACAGCAGGTTCTGCCTTGTGCACTGTAGTTAACTTGAAATGCTTTGAGGTCCAGATTTCATCTTTCTGCATTGGCTCTGTGAGACTCAGTATCAGGTAAGGCAGCTGTGCAGGCACAGATAGTCAGAATTCCTTATTGTCCTGCCTTTTCTGGGATGGCAGAGTGAGGCTGTGGTGGTGATGGGATCTAATAAATGGTTTGCTCATATGTCTGCATGTGAGCTTAATTTAATTTTGTGTCTGTCTTTTGTTGTTTGCCTTGATGGAAATCAAGGTTGAGATTTGTCTTACAGCTTTCCCCCCCATGTTCTGCAGGTTTGTAAGGTATTGTCAAAGGGCTTGAAGCAGGTACTGGATTCCTGCAGCCACTTGGACCAGGCAGATGGATTCAGGAGTTCCAGGGGAATGCCAGAACCTCTCTGCTGGGTTCAGTTATAGCTATTACAGACTGAATTAGAGAAGAGATGGATTTTTAAAGAGCTGCCAAGTGTGAAGTTACACTATTCATGGTGATGGTGCCTTCCGCACACTGAGTCTGAGCCCAAACTGACACAAGGTTGGGTAGATATTGGATATATATTTAACTATATCAACTGGTAGCTGGTCCAACAGCAAATTCCACATGAGTTTACCAAGTCTCATAATATGTGATGATGGTTTTTAATGCATTGAAGAATGAGGTGGACTTTGGAGTTTTGCAGTTGTGGCACACTTTGCCTGTCCTCCCCTGATGTGGGTTTGTCAGGGAAAGTGAACTCTGATGGTGTTTGTGGCCTGCAAGGTGCCATTAATCACAGGGACACCAGTTCTTAGTGTGGATTATCTCCCCCAGCTGAGAGATCAGCTGAAAGGACAGATCCATCTATACTCATTCCCAGGGAATGGAATGACTTTATTAACCCTCACATTTATAAACTTCAGGCATGAGTAATAGCTATAATAATATCCTGATTCCTTGTTTGATGGGTTTAGAAGCAATCAAATGAGTGTATTTTATTGACACAATTTTGAGATTAATGATCATGTTTTCTTCAACAAGGAGTGTAATGATGCTGATGGGCTCATTTGCAATGTAAAAAGAGAGGGGGGTGATTGGAACACACCGAGAGTTTCCAGGAACTAAATCTTGCCCCAGAGTCTTCAGTTTGTGTCTCTCTGTATCCCTGGCTCCCTTTGGCACTGCTCCCTGAGAAGTCCCCCTGGGTTAGCCATTGTAAATCTCACTCCTTCCAGCATTTCCTGGGAGCCTTTGGAGCCTGGGGCTGCTGTGGAAACCCAAACCTTGCAGGCCCTGGGTTAAGGAACTCTTAGGGAAGCTGGGTTTGGTTGCAGTGGGGCAGTGGGCAATGAGATATCTAAGGCCTAAGGTTTACAGACCAAGGGTCATGTGCAACTTTGTGCTACAGCTAGGAACTTTTTAAAGGAGGAAAAAATAGTCAGAGATATGTTAACCAAATGGAACAAAATTTGGGTACGTGACTTTAGTTAAAACTGATATGGACAGCTCCAAAAACTTCAGCTTTTAATGGGTGAAGGATTCCTTCAGGAAAAATATGCCCTTATCTGCAGCAGCTGCTCTGGGCCAGATTCCAACCTGTGCTACTCTGGCTCACAATTCAATGTGAGCCTACATTTTAAAATGAGCTTTACGAAATTTAATTTAATTTCTTGGGGTCTGCTTCTGTCACTAACAGCAGGATTTGCCATAGGGACACTTCACCCTTCTCCTTTCCTGGGTTCAAATCTTTTTTCCTCTAAACCCTGGCTAATGGAAAGGATTACAATGGCTAAACAAAATTACAAGAGATCTTGAGGCTTTTTCTGGGTAAGGCTTGTGAGTGATAGAAGGGAAAAAAAAACCCAAAATAACTGTAATATAACCTGTGTCTGGATGTGTAGTTTCTGACACATGGTGTGGAAGTGACTTCCTTGGTAAAGGCATTTGAGAGCTTGGAGTGTTTATTTGCAGCCTTTTCCTGACCACATCTTTTGGTGGAGATGGTCAGGACTGACCCTGCAGCAGCCCAGCCCTCCTGCTCACCATTTCTCACCAACTTTGTGCTGCATTTCTCAGCTGGTTTTCTTTTTGTCGTGCATTTTTAAAGTTTCCTGCCTGTCTAATGCCAGATTTGAGCAGACTTCCCCAAATTCTACAAATCAATGCAGCAGTGCCCCTCTGCTCTGGAGCCAGGCTGGCAGAGCTGGGGGTGCTCACCTAGAGAGGAGAAGCTCCAGGGAAAGCTCAGAGTCCCTGCCAGGGCCTAAAGGGGCTCCAGGAGAGCTGGAGAGGGACAGGACACAGTGAATGGCTTCCCACTGCCAGAGGGCAGGGTCACATGGGATATGGGGAAGGAATTGTTCCCTGGGAGGGTGGGGAGAGGCTGGGATGGAATTCCCAGAGCAGCTGTGGCTGCCCCTGGATCCCTGGCAGTGCTCAAGGTCAGGCTGGGCACTGGGGCTTGGGGCAGCCTGGGACAGTGGAAGGTGTCCCTGCCCATGGCAGGCGTGGAATGGGATGGGCTTTAATGTTCCTTTCGACACAAACCATTCCAGGATTCTGTGGGTTTTTTTGACCACTTGAAAAATTGCTGTTGAAATGAAATATTCTTTTAGTCCTGAACTCCATGGAAAAGAAAGAAATGGAGTGGGGAAATCTCTACAGAGCCATTTAAAAAAGAATCTGCAAAAGATGGCAAGACTGTGGAAGGATGTGGGCTGCCTGCTCTGTGTATGAGAGAGCAGAAGAGACTAAATGAAAAATATTACTGGTTTGAATTTGGGCATTTGGGACACTTGTTAAACTGTATTAACTGAGTTTCATTTGAGATTTTTGTAGCACAGAAGAAATAAATAAAACGTGAAAATATGGCTCAGTTTTCAAGTATAAGTAGTCCCTTTTGGGTGGACACAGACACATTGTTAGTTTTGACTACTTTGGTGTCTTTGAAAATCAATCTTCTTGGCTTGTCCAAGGAAGTCTCCCAAATCAAACAAAATCTGGCAGGGTCCCTCAGCAGTGTGTGAGTTGGAGCTGTGCTTCAGCAGCACCTTGTAAAAGCTGCCCTACAGCAGAGCAGTGCTGCTGGAGCTCAGTGCAGCACTCTGAACACCCCCTGCAGATACATTGGGAAGTTGTGACCTGGAGGTTTCTTCTCCTTGAGGACTTGGGCTGATGTTGAACCTACAAGAAAATGACGTTGGTGGGATCGCTTTTGCCTCTGCATTTCATGGAAGATGCTCAGTGCCCTTTCAGGCTGATGCACTTGGATGGCAGCATAAGTTCCTGTCACTGCTTGTCTGCAGGAGTTTGGGATTTAAAATGCTGCTGTAAATGTCCAGAAATCTCAGCACTGACTTCAGAAAAAGGAAGTGGAAAATTCCTTCTGTGAGGATGGAGCTACAGTTCTGTTTTCCTTTGTTTAGGTGGGAGCTGCTGCCTCAGGATAACACTAGGGACCTTCTGGTATCCTACAGCACAGGGAGGGAGATGGGGATTCCACCTCCTTATTTAAAATTCACAGGGGTTTCTACTTCAGGAGAGAAAAGTCCTGTTTCTGAATTTGGGTTTTTTAGTATCAGTCAGGACTTCTCCGGGACTTTCCCCATTTTGAAGGGAACCTACAAGGAGGATGGAGTGCCAGGACACAGGGAATGGTTTCCCACTGCCAGAGGGCAGGGATAGATGGGATATTGGAAGGAATTTTTCTGTGGGAGAATGGTGAGAGGTCCTGGCACAGGGTGCCCAGAGAAGCTGTGACTGCCCCTGGATCCCTGTGAGTGTCAAAGGCCAGGCTGGACACTGGGGCTTGGAGCAGCCTGGGATAGTGGAAGGTGTCCCTGCCATGGTAGGGGTGGAGGAGCAGGGTGCCTTTAGGGTCCCTCCCAATCCATTCCATGATTCTGTGACTTTAGGGCCAGTTTTTGAGAGCACCTGCCTCAATTTTCCCTTTTGCCCCAGGCAGGTGATGTTTCAGTCATGGCCAGATGCTGCTTTGTGCCATTCCTATTTCAGCTCCTTGTGCTGCTCTCAACTCTTTGTGCTTCACTGGGCAGTGCTGGGGTGGGTGCGTAGCCTGTGATTATGTAGACTCTGGCAGCAGTTTTTAATAATATTTTCTGTCTCTTGGGCTGTTTGCTAGTTCACAGCTTGCTCACTCTGAGTTCTCAGTTCTCCTCTCTGCTGCAGGAGCTCCAGGCCATCCCTGCTGGTGACTGACAGCAGTGAGGGCTGGGGTGCTGTGGGATTGACAGGGTGTTCATCCCTGGGCTCAGCAAGTTGCAACTCTGTCTCTGCCTGTCACAGCTGAATTGTGACAGCCACAGCTGTGTTCCTGCAGGAGGACAGTCCCCACAATGCATCCTCTGCTCCTGTGCTTGTGTTTAGGGGTGTCTTTGTGGAGCGGGCTCTCTGTCCCCTTTTTCCCATGTGTTTCAGCCTTCCAGGAAGGTTTTTTCGTAAGGAAAGGAGACCCATTCCTGTGGGCAGCCTGGTGTCCCATCAGCTCCCCAAATCCCCACGTGGTTCCTGTCAGAGATGCCCCTGTCATACGAGGCTGAGTGAGGGGAGAAGCTGCCAGCACTGCTGGCTGTTTTGCTGTCCGTGGGGCCTTGCTTCCAGAGCTCTGCTCTGTGAACTTTAACTCTCGTTCATGTAATTCATGAACTTTAATAGTTCATTCCCCAGCCCCTGGGGAAGTGTTGCTAATCCTTGCTGCCAGGCAGCTTTTCCTGACAGCCTGGCCAGTGTTCCCTCAGTGCTGTTCTGTTAGTGCTCTCTCCAGCCCTGGTGTGTTCCCGTTTGCTTGTGCTTTTCATTTGGGAAAATATTCTGGAGCTTTTAGATGGATGAGGCTGTAAATCATGGCGATGCCAGGAGTTCTCTTTGACCACTGTGAGGTTAAACAGGAAAGTTGAGTCATTATTGGGTGTAAATTTTTTTCTGAGCATAAAAGCTTTTGGGGGAGCTTTTTCCCCCCTACCATGGCACATCAGTAAATAGAGCTACAAGGCTAAAAGTGCTAAATTGAGTTAATTTAGGTAATTATAGAATGGTTTGGGTTTGAAGGGACCTTAGAGCTCATCCTGTTCCATGTGCAGGGACACCTTCCACTGTTCCAGGCTGCTCCAAGCCCCAGTGTCCAGCCTGGCCTTTGACACTCACAGGGATCCAGGGGGAGCCACAGCTGCTCTGGGCACCCTGTGCCAGAGCCTGCCCACCCTCACAGGAAAGAATTTCTCCTTAATATCTAATGCTGATTTCCCCTCTGGCAGATTGATCCTGTTATTTCTTGTCCTGTCACTCCACTTCCTGATGCAGGGTCCCTCTCTGGCTTCCCTGTAGACCCTCTAGACCCTGGGAGGTGCTGTGAGGTCTCCACACAACTTCCTCTTCCCCAGGCTGAACTGCCCCAACTTTCTCAGCCTTTGTGTGGAGTTTCAGTGCCTTGTTTGTTTTCTCCCCCCTACATGATCAGTTTGAAGAGTGTTTGATGGATAAAGTGGGAAACACTGGGAGCTGTCGGGCAGCTGGACATCCTGGAGAGAGCACTTGAGAGAGGAAGACAAGTGGCAGTAGCATATCCTGCCACACCTTTGGGGGTGGCTGGGGCTGAGTTTGGAAGGCAGATTTGGAGGAAGCCCTTTGAAACACTGGCACTGGGATTTGTCCTGGTGAATGCTGAGGCCTCGCTTGTGTCAGGGGCTCTTGGTCCATGGAAGTTATGTTTTCCTTGCCTTGGGAATGTGCTGCCTCTGCCTGATGTGCTGCCTGTGTGAGAGGGAAAGGGAAGGGATTTCTTTTCCCTTCAGCTGCAGAGAAGGGGATCCTACCTGAGGTTTGGCTGCCTTTATTCACAACCAAACCCCTCCAGCCTGCAGCAGAGCTCTGCTGAGCCTTCCAAGGAATTGGGGTGTATCCAGAGGTTTTCCTCATCTCTAGGCTCACTCCTTTGTGAGCTGCACCTCCAGTTTTTGGCAGTGAAGGGCCTGAAAAGCTGGTTCTTGTCACTGCTTGCTTGATTTGTTATGGAAAGAGGGTGATTTGCCTTGGATTTACTGCAGGGCTTTCTATTAAATAACCACAACCGGAGAAGCTTGCCCTGTGCAAAGTTAACTTCTTTTCCCTGCTTGCCAATCCTCTATAACAGATCTGAAAGGTTTATTAAGCAAATAAGTAAAAATCCCTATGCAGTAAATTCCATTTTCCACCAGGAGTATGTGCAGCCAATCCCCTGCCAAAGTGAGCAGGTCAGGTGTTGTAGGGCAGAGAAAAACAAAGCATGGTTTTGTTTACTGGCTCTCACATCAGGGTGTAGGCAGGGAGAATTGTGATCTCTGTGAGGGGAAAATGAACTGTATTTCTGCCCTGCCAGGAAAGAATTGGATGTTGTTCTACTGAGGTGCTTTCCTCAGGTGCTGCAGTGACAGGGATGTAGAAATGCAAATGTTTTCCATGGAGAAGGACTTTGTCTGTGTTTAGAGGCTCTCTTGTGTGGGGTCTCTCATTTGTAATTAAATCAAAGGCTGCATTTTTAATATTAGGATATGCTCCATAGTGGAGATATAATTATTCTGGGAGGATTGACCTGGCCTGAGATGGTAGAGCGCAGGCCAGGAGGTGTCCTTGTTTAAATTCTGGTCAGGACTTCGAGGGGCTCCCAGATCACAGGATCACGGTGTGATTTGGGTGGGAAGGGACCCTAAAGATCTTCCAGTTCCACTCCCCTGCCATGGGCAGGGCCTTCTTCCTCCAGCCCAGGTCTCAGTCTGTGCTAAGGTAGGGCCTTGCCTGGGGCCTGGCTTAAGTGATGGCTTGTGGCAGTACAAGCTCTTTATTTAACACTTGGAAGATGAAGTTTTTATCTATTATCTCCTTCCTTCCTTATGCATGAAGCTTTCCCAGCAATATTAATATTTTACTGTTGAAGTCTTGCTGATAAATGAGGATCAAGGCTCAAGAAATGAGCTTTAAAACCCACTAAATGACAGTTAATTATTAGATGTAGGCTTCCAAGGGAGTTTTGATGTGTTACAGAAACCAATGAAGTCCTGCCTAAAGGCTCAGGAAGCTGAGTAGAAGGAAGTAGAAGGTGGATTCAGCTTTCTCCTTCAGAAAGGACCATGTTGTGGTACTGGTTGTTGAAAAGTACATTTCTGAACAACATCCCTGAGACTGTGAGCACAGTTTTATCCAAAATGAGTAGGGAAGGTAGTCTCTGTCCCTCAGTGTTTTACTCTCCTATTTCCTTGTCCGGTGTTTATTAGGAGCTCTGTTTTGTACTTGAACCCCTGTGTGTGGGGGATTTAATATTTAAATTTATTTTTCTTTGAGGCACCTTTTATTTTCTGAGCTGTTGCTCAGGTACAGAACCAGTCTGTTTATGTGCAGGAGCACCCAGACTCGCCCCCCTGTTTGTGAAGAGCAGTTTGGCAAGTCAAAAGCACTGGTT
Source organism: Donacobius atricapilla (assembly GCA_013397315.1). Lineage (NCBI taxonomy): Eukaryota > Metazoa > Chordata > Aves > Passeriformes > Mimidae > Donacobius > Donacobius atricapilla. Next base: position 1,559,580 of record WBMY01009985.1, on the reverse strand, counting down.
TCCTTAGTGAAACTGACGGTGGGGAGACTCAAACTGGAAGCATTTCCATTAACTTTTCCGTGGCTTTGGCACAGAAGAGGCTTGGATGTGAAATAGCCTCAGTGTTGTCAAGACAAAACATCCTCTGCTGGTTTTTGTTTTTTGTTTATCCATAACTCCTTCAATAAAAGCCATAAAGGACTGACAGATTACAAGTTGCATGAAATATCCAAGTAATTATTTCCACTTTGATGCTTCTTTGTGCAGACATGAAACAATAAATACCCATAAAGTCTCAGCAGTGATACTCACACAGCAGGGCAGTCACCACTTGTTACGTGCCAGGGTTTGCTTCTCCTGCCTATGACTTTATCCCAATATCTGGAACTCCTGCCCAGGGCTTAGCTGTGTGTGGAAGTAGCTGGAAGCCAGACTTCCATGGGCTGTTGCTGGAGGGGACTGTGGGACAGGGAGAGCGGCCTTTTCCTGCAGGCCTTTGCTGTGGCTGAATTTTGGTGGTGCAGGTGGCTGCTGCTTCAGGCCTCCTCTGCTCTGTGAGCTCCTGGGGGTTCTCCCTGAGCTCTCCCAAGCAGTGGCACTGCAGGCACACATTGGTTTGTTTATTGTGAGGTTATCGTGCACTCATGAAACATCTGGGCTTAAAACCTGGAGTCACTCTTGGATGAGATTTCACACCCTGGTTGTGTAAATATCCTTGGGAATTTTATTGCTGTGTCAGTGGGACAAATCTGGTGTGCTGGGGGATGTTCCTTTTCCAGTTTACTGTCCTAAGTGACTGACGGGAAGAGGGACTAGATGCAGGATTACAGGGAAGCAGGAATTGCTGTGTGGCACTTGGCTCAGTCCAGGCCAGCAGGTGTCTGGCTGTGCCCCAGTGTCTGAGGTGATGCCTGGCTCTAACTGGCTGTAATTCCCTGTCTTCCAACAGAGAGAGCGGGAGCTGGAGGAAAGAGCTGCTGGAGCTGGGAGGAAGGAGGAGGCTGAGAGGAGAGAGATGATCACCCCGGCCCTGAGGGAGGCACTCACAAAACAAGGTGGGGCACAGCTCAGAATCTTGGTGCTGGCTTCGAGCAGAGCAGTGGGAGAGGGGCTCTGTGTGGGAAAGGGGCTGCCCTGGGGCCTCGTGGCAGGCCCGAACCACACCCAGGACACACGGAATGCCTGGGGCTGGAAGGGCCCCTGGAGATCACCCAGGCAGGGTCCCCCAGAGCAGGGGGCACAGGAGTGTGTCTGAGGGGGTTTGGGATGTGGCCATAGAAGGAGACTGGGCCTGCCCTGGGCAGCTGTTCCAGAGCTCTGCCGCTCTGTGGGAAGAGGTTCTTCCTCATGTGGAAGTGGAATTTGTTGTGGCTTAGTTTACGGCCATTGCTCCTGATCCTGTCAATGGCAGCACTGAACAGAGCCTGGCACCATCCTCTGATACCCCCTAGAGATATCTTATGGATTGATGGGATCCTTCTCAGCCTGCCCTCCTCCAGACTGACCAGGCCCAGCTCCCACAGTCTCTCCTGACCAGGGAGATGCTCCAGACTCGGAATCATCCTTGTGGCCTCCACTGGACCCTCTCCAATAGCTCCTGGTCTTTTTTGAGCTGTGGAGCCCAGAACTGGGCACAGCACTGCAGAGGTGCCTCACCTGGGTTGAGCAGAGGGGCAGGATCACTCCCTGACTTGTTGGGAATGCTCTTGCCAATGCCTCCAGGAGATTCTGCTGGCTACTGGGCAGCTCCTCATGCAGTGCCTGGAGCTCCCAGGATTTGGTGTACCTGCTGGGGCAGCTTGAGAGAGGTGCCAGTGGTCCCACACTCTGCAGCTCCGCAGTCTAGGTTTGTCAGGGATTATTTAAAGATCAGCTTTGCATTTTGCCTCTTAGTCCCTTGCTTTTATTTCAGTTTGAAACTGTTTTGTTGCTGAAACACTGTTTCCAGAAAAGGAAGTAGCTCAAACTAATTTTAACCATCCACTAGATGTTTAGATCAGTAGCTCTCCAATGAGAGCAGTTGGATGGATTTAATATCTTTTTTTCAAACAAAGGACCAGCATGAGGAGAGCCAGACTGAGCCCTGCAGTTCAAGAGCCTCAGCTGGGAGTGGCAGAGCCAGGAGGAGATGATGGGAGCTTCCTTTTGCTGCTCACATGGAGCAAAGGGAGCTTAGTCTGATTACTTTTCTCTCTTGAGCTGGAGTGTGCTTGGTTTGCTGCTAAGTCAGTATTATAATGACATTGTTAAGGTTGGAAAAGGTCTTTAAGAACGTCCAGTTCAACCACCAACACAACGCCACCCCCATGTTCAGCACTAAAACATGACCTCAAGTGTCACATCCTCACATTTACTCAGCACTTCCAGGGATGGGGACTCACCCACTGCCCTGGGTTCTCTCCTGAAGCTCCTGAGAATGCCCCAGTGTCACGGAGAGCTGAGCTCTGGAGTATGGTGCGTCCTGGGCGAGTCCAGCTGTGCCCCCCGGCCCTGCTGCTCCCAGGGCTCGGCTGCTCTTTGGCCTGAGCTTTGCGGTATCTGAAGTGCTCTGCCCAGCCATGCTGCCGGCTTTGGTCGCTGGGTTTGCATCAGCCTTGGCACAGATGGGAAACAAAGAGCCATTCTTTGGTGTGAGGAATGACGCAAGGGCTCAGCAAGGAGTGGCAGAGACTGTGCCTTCTCCTCATGGCCCTCAGGGAGCTGCTGCTGGCTGGGACCAGTGCAAGCCTTGGACCAATCCATCTGTACAGCCTCAGTCCCGAAGGCTGTGGTGTGGTGGCAGTTACTTTGGTTTTGTCATGCATTTGACTGTGTTTTGTTTATATTTTACTTCATTTTGTGTTTAAGGTGGCAGCCTTTCATTTTTTATTTATTCATTTATTTAGTTGCTACTAAAGAAAATGGGGGATGGGGGCAGTGCTCTGTGCTGGCCCTGTGCTCTGTGTGGTGGTTGGAGCATTTCCCCTTGGCTCAGTCTCACCAGTCCCTGCTGGATTGGGTTTGGGTGTGAATGGAACTGTGCTTTTGTACCAAGTGGCCATTCGGAAAATAAAGTGCTGCTGGAGGGAGGGTCACCTTCCTACCGTAATTCTTTTGACTCAAAGAAGGCTCCCTAGAGAGCTCTGATTTCCTTGTAACACTCCAGGGACAGGAATTCATTACCCAGGTAAGTGGGTCCACATTTCTCCCTTCCTGCAATGCCCGTGGTAGTGCCAGTATTGGAGCCACTGTAGGATCTGCTTACATAAAGCTGCACTTTCAAAGACTCTAAACTGTTATGTCCTTACAGCCCAGCTGCCCCTCCCAGCTCTCCCTCCTCTGCTGCTCACCAAATTCTTTAGTGGTCACTCAGCTGTGAAAAAAAGAAGCTGCATTGGTGTTTTTTATGTCATATAACATTTTTTCCTGTAAATAACACTCCAGGAAGGCTTTGTGGCTACAAAAATAAAACAATTCCCTTCTTCCCTCAGCATCATTCCCCCTAAAATAACAAGTGCAGTGTAGTCAAGATTATCTCGTATATTTTGCGCTGAATGGTTTCTTTGGGTGTAGGCTCAGTGTCTTTTCAAGAGTATCCCTGAGGGCATAATTAGCGCAAGAGAAGGAAAATGAGTATTAGTGGTTCAGGGAGAGCCGTTCTTTGATACTGCAGTTGAATAACAGAGGTTTTCCCTGGCGAAGCATCTCCTTAGACCATGGTAGTGCTTACTGTGGATTCACCTCCAAAGCAATTTACCTTCCTGGAGTAAAGGGAACAGTGCTTAAGCAAAGATTTTTATTTTAGTCCTGGCATTAAATATTGGCTAAATTTAGCCTCCCCATTGGGTTGCAGAGGTATGAGCCCTTGGAGCTGCCTGCTTGCAGATACCTTGATAACAGGTACTCAGCAAGAGCTGCTTTTGAAAGTCACAGCCAGAGACAACACAATTCCAGTTCCATTTCCATCAGTGCCCAGCCCTGCCTGACACACCACCACAGCACTGAGGCTTTGGTGAGTGCCCAGTGCAGTGGGGGAGAGGCTGGCAGTGGTTGTGTGTTGGTTTGCAGTGCTCTGGTAGTGCTTCAGTCATTCCGTGTGTTCAGATAGCCTGAAAGAAATGAAATAAANCTCTTCCTGCAGCAGGAGTGGCCTGTCCCTTCTCTCTCCGATGGCGAGAGCAAGAGGGCGAAAACTGTCCCCACCCCTGCCCTTCATCTCCCAAAACCTCGCGGTGTCAGGTATCACCTTTTTCGCATCCTCCGGAGAGAAAAACTCCCTGAGACCAAAGAAGGGTGTAGCCCCCGTGCTACACCTTCCTAGCCGTTCGTATTGTTTAGGTTAAGCACCCATAAGTACCCAGCCATTAGCCTCCTAGCGACTTTGTGGGAAAAAATTCTATAGGAAAAAAAAAAGAAAACCAAATCTAACCCCCAACAACTGAAAATAGAAGCAAACTTTCCATGTTGACATTTCCTGTGGTGCTTCACAAATACAGCCCAATTTTGGGGTTGCTTGTAAATTTTTGACACAATCCCTTCTGGGCTGAAAGTTGCTTTTGCTTGGCCTGGGTGCCAGGAAGATTTGGTATAGGGTGAAGGACTCGTGAGCCTTTTCAGTGTTCTTGATTTCTCAGGAAGTGCATTTACATCCATGGTGAGCTTTAGAGTGTGTCTCAAGCTGCTGTTTCAATAGGAAAGATGAAAGTAGACAAACACACAGGGATTTTCTTTTTCTGTAAAACAAACAAAAACCCAAAACAACCTTCTGTGTGTCAGGGAGGTTTAGGTTTGATCTCAGGGAAAGGTTCTTCCCCCAGAGGGTGCTGGCACTGCCCAGGCTCCTCAGGGAATGGGCACAGCCTGAGGCTGCCACAGCTCCAGGAGGTCCCAGGGATACCCAGGGTGGGATTGTTGGGGTGTCTGTGCAGGGCCAGGGGCTGGACTGGATGATCCCTGTGGTCCCTTCCAGTCAGACTCTTCATGACTCAGGGACTGACCATGACTTTGTGCTCTGCTGGGGTTGGTGCCATCATTAGTCACAGCTGCTCCTGGATTTGCCAAATGTTTTATTGACGCTGATGGTCTGACTGAAGCCAGCCACGTCCTGCTGGATGCTGGCAGCTAGGAGAGGGATTGTTCACTGCCTGCCTGAGCTATTTGGAGCTCAGACATGGTGTGTCTCAGTGCCAGCCACCTCCATCAGCCCTGTCATGTCACAGAGGTTGTTCAGCAGCCACGGGTCGGCTCTGACGCACTTCCCCCAAGGGGGCAGGAATGGAACAGCAGCAATGAGCCCAAAGCCCTGTGAGCTGGGTGTTTGCTGAGGAGGCTCCAATGGGGAATGGCTTCCCACTGCCAGAGGGCAGGGTCAGATGGGAGATTGGGCAGGAATTGTTCCCTGGGAGGGTGGGCAGGCCCTGGCACAGGGTGCCCAGAGCAGCTGTGCCTGCCCCTGGATCCCTGGAGGTGCCCAAGGTCAGGTTGGACACTGGGGCTTGGAGCAGCCTGGGACAGTGGAAGGTGTCCCGGCCCATGTCAGATGTGGCATTGGATGGGCTTTAAATCCCTTCAGGTCAGACTATTCCATGATTCCAGGATTTCTGAAGCTGCTTACACTGTGTTTCTGCCATTCTCTTTGCTTTGCTCTCTCCTGCTGTAACAGGACCAAACAAATCCCTGCTTTCCCTGCCTGGCAGCATGGCGGGAATGGGTTAATGATGCCAAAAGCTGACCCTGCTGACACTGGATAAATTATTCTGTCCCATAAGGGCAATTTTGCTGCAGTCTGGTTGGTTCTGTCCTTACTGGTTAAGGAAGGCTACAATTTAGCCCCAGGGTGCCCAGCACACTTCTATTTTACTTGTCTCCAAAGGCAAGTGGTGCATTAAGAGACAGCTCTTACTTGAAATAGTCTGGGCTTTAGCAGCCACTTAAACTGTTGTGCTCTGACTTTGTGCTGCAGCTAAAGCTGTGCTTTGGCCTGTGGCTTTTAGTGAGGAAGGGCAGGCAAGAGGATGATTTCAGAAGAATATTGAAGGCTGGGTTTTCAAGTGCTCACCAACCTGGAATTTAGTTTTTTTAAAGCTTTCATGGCTTTTGCTGGCCCTTGGGCTGAGGTTCCCAGTGCCTGCAGCTCTTGTGCCCAGCTCAGCCTGGCTCTCTGTGCCGAGCCTTTGGAGTGTCCAGCATGTGGAAATGGGATCCCAAGCCCTGGCACAGACACATGACAGAGACCTCAGGGTTTGGGATCTGGCAGGCTTTGGGAGGAGCTGTTTAACTCCAGGTGGCACTAGCAGCCCACAGCTGGCTCTGAGATTGGTGACACGGGTGCAGTCCCAGGAATGTGCCACAGAAATCCAATACTGGCCGTGGGCAGATTATAAATAACTTTGCTAACTAACAAATTACTCGTGGTGAGCAGAATAAATACAGTGACCAAGCCCAGGCACAGAGAAGACCTGATCAATTCCTTAGGAATTGTCTGTAAATAAAGGGCAAACATGCAGGTAAAAGGAAGGAGTCCAGACAGCAGAAGATGCTTAAGCCCCACTGTGTGAGAGCTGCCAGGAGCTGGTGGAGAGCTGACTGCAATTCTGAGGTGCTGGCACAGCTCTAGCACCTGAGCAGGAGCAGAGGAGATGGGAAAATCACGTTTAGGGTGCTGATTCTTCTCTCATGTGTTACCAGAGCTGGTAAAATAACCCCATGTGTAACAGAGGAAAATACAAATAAATACATTTATAATTGAAGTGCATCCTTTTTTTGGTTTGTTTTAGGTTTTGGCAGGGCTTTGGGGAGTACTGGGCTTTGAAATTAAGTCTAAGCTGGAACAAAGTACAGGATATGTTCAGGCAAGGGTAAAATTTGCTGTCCTTTCTTCGTAATGTGACACTCACCACACACAAGGGGACAGTTCAGACAAATGGAAATGTGGATAAGGGAATGTGCCTTGAATGATTGAAAAGTGTCTCAGGAAAACAGAACAGAAAAGAGATGCAGCTCATAGCAGTCAGCAGTTCTGTCTCTTACCTTTTGGGTTTGTTCTGCGTGGTTCAGGAGGAGACTTGTGCAGATGGAGCCTCCCATTCCAGATTTCAGCCAAAGCTGACCCTGAGGTGCAGCTCCTGAAAATGCCAAGTGCTTGCAAATTTCTTGAGTTTTTCTGTGAATAAAGATTGCAGAATCCCAGACTGGTTTTGGATGGAAAGGATCTTAAAGCTCATCTCATCCCACCCCTGCTATGGACAGGGACACCTTCCACTGTCCCAGGCTGCTCCAAGCCCCAGTGTCCAGCCTGGCCTTGGACACTGCCAGGGATCCAGGGGCAGCCACAGCTGCTCTGGGCACCCTGTGCCAGGGCCTGCCCACCCTCCCAGGGCACAATTCCTTCCCAATCTCCCATCTGACCCTGCCCTCTGGCAGTGGGCGGCCATTCCCCATGGAAAAGGCTGAATCACCAGATTGGCCAATCTCCCATCTCCCTTCCAACCCAGACCAGTCCATGATCCCTTTTTGGGAATGCTTTGGCTTGGTGATGCTTTTGGACAAAGGGGCCAGATACAGAAGGCTCTGCTGCATTTTCTCTGGTGTTGATACAGGTGAGAGTATCAGTGGTCTCTGAGGCTGTTTCTGGGAAAGGCATCATTTGGCAGGAAATGATGCCTTTGGCAATGGGAGGTTTTATATTCCTATATTTATATATATATAAATATTTGTATCTATATATATATTTTATATATGTATATTCCACATATTTATATATATGTGCTTCAGAGAGAAAGGTGCTCTTGGATTAAAAGAGACATCTGGGTCTAAGGGAAAAGCCAGGTTTTGAGAATCCTTGAGGTCTCTTATGATCAGCTATAGAGGCTGGAATTTGTGGTAGCTCCTGGCATTCCCACCCCTGAACTTTGCCAGTCTCATTTTCCTGGCTCTGGGTTGGCTCTGGGTTGCCTGTGCAGCAGCTGATCCCTTTCACTACCCCCAGGAGGCTTTTACTATGCCTTAAAAGTGTTGTGTACAATGGAGGTATCTGAGGCAGCTGAGAGGCCAAACCTCCCATCCCTTTGGGAGGGACAGGGTTTGTACTGAGGAGAGACAGTCCTGCAATTCCTGCACCTGTCCCACTTTCTGCTTTCAGCTCATGGGAGAAATCCTTCCCAAATCACAAGCCTTTTGTACTTTTTTGAGAACCTTTTTTCAAACAAAGAGACAATATTAAATAGTTCTTGGTGGACCTGGTAAGAATTTCCTCTAAGTTGAGCAGTTCTAGGAATGAACCTGGGGATGTCTCTTGTCATGCTTGGGCAATCTGAAAAATTCCACTTCCCAGACTCCCCTTCTTTCTAGATTTGCATAAAATACTGATATAATCTGAACAGGTGCCTCACCGGGGGCATTTCTTGGTGTTGTTGTTATTATTATTACTGTTATTTTTAATTTTCAGGTATTCTTTGTCTTTTGGGTGGTGACTCAAGCACAGCAGTTGTGTTTCAATGTGGAAAATGGTCCTTACAGGTGGTGGAGATGGATCCTGCTGTGTCACTGGCCTTCAGCTCTGGCTCTGTTAAACTGCTGTCCTTCAGACCTGCAGGAAATTGGGAATTCTTTCCCTGTAAAACTTCTGCTAGTGTGACTGCTCTGAGCTGCAACTCCAGCAGATAATCACTGCTTCAGAAAAGTGATTTTATTGCAGGAGAGTGCTGGATAGTCCCATGCAGAGCTGTCACCTGTACTTTGCTCCTCTCAGGGCAGCCCTCTGACAGCCAGCAGAGTTTGGGAGGCACAATGAGGCCTAGGAGTGGCTTTCCCTAGCTCCCAGTGCCTGCACTCCTGGAGGATGGCTTGATCTTTTCCCTGTGGTTTTTGGAACTTTTTCAACCACAGATCTCCTTCTTTCTTTCAGTATTGAATCTTTTGCTTTGGGATTTTGAGTCAAAGCAAACTCTTGGTGGTGCAGAGATCTGAACTGGGAGGTGTCAACCAGGCAGGGATTGTCCCCTGTGCTGGCACTGCTGGGGCACCTCTAGTCCTGGGGGCACTCCTGGGCCCCTCAGGACAATGCAGACCCTGAGAGGTTGGAGCATGTCCAGGGCAGGGAATGGAGCTGGGAAGGGGCTGGAGCCCCAGGGGCAGCTGAGGGAGCTGGGAAAGGGGCTCAGCCTGGAGAAAAGGAGGCTCAGGGGGGACCTTGTGGCTCTGCACAACTCCCTGACAGGAGGGGACAGCCGGGGGGTCGGGCTCTGCTCCCAGGGGACAGGGGACAAAGAGAAATGGCTTCAAGTTGTGCCAGGGGAGATTTAGGCTGGATATCAGGGAGAATTTCTTCACTGAAAGGGTGGTCAGGCCTTGCAGGGACTGCCCAGGGAGGTTTGGAGTCCCCTTCCCTGGAGGTGCCCAAGGAAATGCTGGATGTGGTACTCAGTGCTCTGAGCTGGGGACAAGGTGGGGATCGGGCACAGCTGGGATTTGATGACTTTGGAAGTTTTTTCTTACCTCAAGGATTCAGTGTGGGTGGGTTTTGTTCTGGACATTTTGCCACCTGGGGATAGTCTGCAATCCCTGAAGGCTTCTCAGCACAGCTCTTAGAGTTGTTCAGAGAGTGCAGCTCCTGATAGGGACACCTGCGCTTGTAGGAATTCAGCTGATCTGCTCTGCTCTCAAAAATAACCGAATTGCTCAGTTATGGACATAATTCATCCATGCCCAGGAGCTTGGAAAGACTGGATGTGTGTCTGGCACTGGTAAACTGGCAAACCACACCCCGAGCACCTGGATACTGAAATGTGCCCTGGGAATACAGACAGCAGTGTCCTGGCTCGGTGCTGAGAGTTCAGCTAGGTCCCTCCATGAGTTCTTTGAGTCCCACAGAAAGGACTTTTAAACTGGTATTTCCAGGATGGAGTGGAAATGCTGCAGTGTGGTTCCAAAGAGCTGAGCACAGTCCTGCCCCAGCCTCTAGAGCAATCAGGAGCTGTGACTTTGGCCATCTCTCCAGTTCCATGTCCCTCTGTGCTCTATTAAACTCCAGTTGCCCTGTCAGGGTGAGCAATCACCACATGCTCCTCAGCCTGGTGTTACTGCCTGATAACACTCATTTCACCCAAAGGTTGTTTAAAAGCTTAATTCACATCTATAAAAGTGACACTTAATTTCAGTGAGGTTTGGCAAGCTTCTAGGTCATCTACAATTTATCATCTAGAGCAGGATCAACTCATACCCAGCCTTCAGATGAGATGTTCTTTCCTTGGGAGCTGAGCTGATTACTGTGAGCCTGCTTATAACTGAAGGAATCCTTTGCATATTAGGCTGTGGAAATAATAAATAGATTGGTTTGTTCAGCTTTAGTGTCTGAAGGTACACAGGGGTGGGGAGCAGCAGGTCCATCAAACACTGGATTGTTTGGAAGGTGCTGTATCCAAATATTCACTTAGAGTTATTGGTCACGAGTCACAGCCCTTCAAAGCAAGGGGGGAATGTGTTCATAGGGACTCTTGGCACCCTGAGCTCCAGACTTGGGGCCATCAGGAGGATTGGATTCAAGCACCATTGGCCTTGGCAGAGCCACAGGGATGTTGTGGCAAAGCTGATGGAAGAGTGAAGCTGGCCTGAGCTTCCAGAAGGGAGGCTCAGCAGGAGCTGCAGTGTGGGAACAGGGCTGAAGACCCTCAGGCTGGCTTTGATCACAGTTTTTCACCTGTTTAATTTGAAACTATGCAGTAAGGATGTGCCTGTCCCCCTGTGCTGGCACTGCTGAGGTCACACTGTTATCCTGGGGTCAGTTCTGGGCCCTCACTGCAGAGAGAACCTTGAGGGGCTGGAGTGTGTCCAGGGCAGGGAACAGAGCTGGGAAGGGGCTGGAGCCCGAGGAGGGGCTGAGGGAGCTGGGAAAGGGGCTCAGCCTGGAGAAAAGGAGGCTCAGGGGGGACCTTGTGGCTCTGCACAACTCCCTGACAGGAGGGGACAGCCGGGGGGTCGGGCTCTGCTCCCAGGGAACAGGGACAGGAGGAGGGGGAACGGCCTCAGGCTGAGCCAGGGGAGGCTTAGAGTGGATTTTGGGAAAATTTCGTCATGAAAGGGTGGTCAGGGCAGGCACAGCTGCCCAGGGCAGGGGTGGAGTCCCCATCCCAGGAGGGGTTTAACAGCCCTGTGGATATGGCTCTTGGGGGCAAGACTCAGTGCTGGGGAACAGTTGGGCAGATTTCAGAGGGATTTCACAGCTAGAACAGTTCTGTGATTCTGGGACACTCAAAGTTTCTTGCTTAACCTTTGTCCTTTCTTTTGGCCCAGACTGCTCTGCTGCCTCCTTCCTAGCAGTGCAGCCAGTGCTGAAGAAAGCCTTTGCAGTGTTGTAGAGTCTCTGCCCTCCTGCAGTAGGGGTGGAGTAAGTGTCCAGCCTTGGTCTCTGGTATTTTTTCTTATTCCCAAGTGTCAGAAGCTTGGCCTGGCCAGCACGCAGTGCTGGGTGACTACACCTCCCAGTTCCCCACATGGTGCAGGACCCCAGTTCGGTGGCTTTAGGAATTCTGCACATCTCTGCTGCTCCCTCCTGTCACTGCCACTGGAACTCCTGGCAGTGACAGAGATGAGTAACCCCCCTCTCATCCCCAAAGCTGGCTGGCGTTTGTAAAACTGTTTTGATGTTGAACATGTACAATTTTCTGGGCCTTTAAAGGAAGCTGTGGGTGCTCCAGATGGTGGAAGTTGATTTGAGGAACTTAAGAGAAAATGCTGGAGCTCTGGAGCTTGGCACCTTGCTCAGTTCAGCTGCTTCCTCTCTTCCGTCAAACAACTCAGTAGCAGATCTGGGTGGGCATGTCCTATTTCCAATGTAATTTTTCTGCAAAACCCATTTGAAAGCAGCCATTTTGCTGTTACTGACAAGTGATCTGTGAGAAAATAATCTTATATGACTGCTGGTGCTGGATTTGGAGAAATGGGAAAAATAAGACTTGGGCTGAGCTAGGTGACAGCAGCAGAGTGTGCCTTGGACAGCTGTATTAGAGGGAGGACGAATGCAGCACCTTTTCAGCTCTCATCCACAAATCCTATAAGGACACACAGTTTAACAGGGCAGGGACGTCTCAGCTGAGATTAGACCTTGCTGGACAAGCTGTCTGCAGAGAAAAGTTGCAGAAAGAGGCAGAACAGAGCCAGGGCAGGGAGGTGTTGGGTTCCAGCCACGTGCAGCTGTGTGTGTGGCTGTGCCCCTGGAATCTGCACCAGCAGCTTCTGGGTCTCAGCCAGTCTGAGGTAAAGGGGTCCCCAAGACTGCATGTGCCTTTAGGGACTGTCTTAGAAGGGCTGTCACAGAATCCCAGAATGGTATGGGGTGGAAGGGACCTTAAAGGGACAGGGCAAGGGCACCTTCCAGTATCCCAGGTTGCTCTAAGCCCTGTCCAGCCTGGTCTTGGACACTTCCAAGGATCCAGGGGCAGCCACAGCTTCTCTGGGCACCTTCTCCCCAGCCTCCCAGGGAATAATTCCTTCCCAATATCCCATCTATCACTGCCCTCTGGCAGTGGGATGCCATTCCCCTTTATCCTGTCCCTCCATCCCTTGTTCCATGTCCCTCTCCAGCCTTCTTGCAGCAGAGGTCACTCTGCCTGTATATTCCAGTGGGAGGAGATGGATCAAACACCATCAGGTGGAGTGGGCAGAGAAGCTTGGGCAGGTCCCTGCTGGATTTGAATGGCAGGAGCAGAGCATTGTTTGATTCCCTGTTTGCCCTGTCTGCGTGCACACAGTTTAATTTCTGCCTGCTGCAGCTGGTGTGGCATCTGCTGCTCCTGGCTGGCTCAGTGTCCTGGCAGGTGTGAGGGACTTTGGGATGCAGTTGCTCTTGCGGGGACCTTGCTGTGCCAGAGCTGCTCAGGGACAGGTGAGCAGGGCAGGGCACTTGTGCTGCTGCTGTGTGTAGGATTTGAAGGCCAGTTTGCTGAGCTGAAGCCTTTTTCCCTGTTAAGTTTGTGCTGGTTGGCAGGAAGAAGACTTAACAGCTCAGATTTGGTATTTTTCCTTCCCTTGAAAGTGTTAATAAGAGCAGCAGCCTGCAGTAGGCAGCTGAGAGGTGCTTGTTTTGGGGACAGCCAGGCCAGTGACACATGAACGCCACTGTGAGGGACACAGCCAGGCGTCTCAAATCCTTCTTATCTTTATCCTGATTTTGAAGGGACTTTTAATCCTTTGGACATATTGGCCTCTAAGCACTTCTCTCAAAGAGGAATATAACCTCACTTGAGCAGTTTGGGTAATAATAGCACTTAGTGCTTAATGAACATTGTGCAATTAATCCTCCTGGACCCATTGGAATGGAATTGTGTTGAACTTGGCTGGGGAATGATGAGCTGATCTGAGCTCAGCTTTCCTTTGGGTGTGGAGGATCAGCTCCCTCACCGTGGCTGCCCCAGAACCAGTGTGGTGGAACTGGTGAAGCTCAGGTTCAGGCTGAGGACTGGTTGTGTTCCCCTCCTGTGCCCCTCCCAGCTGCACTGGGAATCAGCTCCTGTCCTGCGGGCTGGGACAGGGATCCTGGGTTCTGGGTAGGAGGCTCTTCTGGGGTCATGGCCTGGGGCCAGAGAGATGCTCCTGGTTCCCTGTCCTGTTCCTTGGGTCTCTGAGCTGTCCCACAGCCTGGGTTAGCCATCCTCTGCCATCCAGTCCATGCAGGAGGCCCCTGGGCACCCTGATTCAAACTAGACTCGGTGATACCAGTATATGTGCCACTAAAAGAAACCATTTCCAGTTGGTTGAGGTCCCTGGGGTGGCACTGCCATTGCTGGTGTCACTCTAGGGCCAGTGGGGAAGAGCAGCATTGAGTCCATGGTGTCAGTCACTCTGGGTACCACTTGGGATATTTTGTATGTCAATTCTTGCAGGCTAAACTCAATTGTTTGATGATCTGTGCTTTGTCTTCAGGTTATAAACTCATTGGGAGCCATTCTGGGGTGAAACTCTGCCGATGGACAAAGGTATGCTCTGTTTCCTTTTCTCATTTCATAAATAAAAACAAAGCTAGAGACTTGCTCAGGTATTCAAATTCCTGATGAAATATCATTTAAAAATGTGCTATTGTTTGCACAAGCCCAAATTCCATCTTTCAAGCTATAACCTTGCATTTCCAGCTATTAAAATCACACTGCAAAGAGGGAGAATACAGTTGTGACACAGAGCTAGGAACATCCTTTTCTGGTTTTTCCTGTTGTTCTGCTGTCTGCTACAACATCTTCTGCCTAAAGAAATCCACGTGAGGGAAGGGTGGGAAGGTTGTATCCCTGGTGCGAGGTTGTGGAACAGGGATAACTCAGCCATTGCCTCACCTGAACAAGCACATGAGGCTGTTTGAAACCCCCTCCTGGGGGTGGGTTGTGACAGTCAGGGCTCCCCTGGTTCTCAGCATTTATCAGATCAGATTTTCACGGGGAGGTGTTGTTACTGATTTCACTGTTGTTAATGACTTCCCTGCTCTGTGGGGTGTGTGTGTGGATGTGGCTGTGTACAATGCTTGAGGGTAGGAGCACATCTGTGTGACACAGCTTCCATCCAGCCCTACACGTGGCTCTTGGAGGAGCTGGAACTTTTCAAGCAGTTTCCAGACTTAAAAACATTCCCAGCAGAGGCACAGAGCCCTGGAGAACAAACTGCAGCCCCTTCAGGGTGGGTATGGTTTCAGCTGTCCTTGGCAGGTCCCCCTGGAGCTCACAAGTCTCTAATGTTGTACATTTGGGAAGCAACATTGATCAGAGAATCATTAAGGATGGAAAAGCCCTCTGAGATCAAGTCCAACCATTCCCCCAGCACTGCTAAGGCCACCACTTACCCATGTCTCCAAGTGCCACATCCACAGGACTGTTAAACCCTCCAGGGATGGGGACTCCACCCCTGCCCTGGGCAGCTGTGCCAGGGCTGGACAACACTTTTAGCAAAGAAATTCCTCCTGATGCCCACCCTAAACCTCCCCTGGCCCAGCCTGAGGCCGTTCCCTCTCCTCCTGTCTCTGTTCCCTGGGAGCAGAGCCCGACCCCACAGCTGTCCCCTCCTGTCAGGGAGTTGTGCAGAGGCACAAGTTTCCCCCTGAGCCTCCTTTTCTCTGGGCTGAGCCCCTTTCCCAGCTCCCTCAGCTGCTCCTGGGGCTCCAGCTCCTTCAGCCACCATGTTGCAACATCCAGTATCCTTGAGCATCCCTGGATGGGAACCTCTGGAATCAGCACCTCGTAAAGATGCCAGCACATCTGTAATTCCTGTGCCATGGCAGTGATCCGTCCTTGCTGTCTGAGTTCTCCTTTGCTACATGAATAACTTAGTTTATTTTTGAAAGAGCCCTTAGGATTCCATCCCAGGGTGGGCTGCAGAGAGTTTTCATTGCAGTGCTTGGTGTCAATGAACTGTTTCATCACAGCTCTTGTTCTCCTGAGCAGCATTGAGAGCCCACCGTGGGCTGTCAGGAGTGCTGTAGGATGAACTGATCCCACTTCTGCTCTGCTGGTCACTCTTACACCCATTTCTCTCTTCTATAATTTTTAGTGGCAGACATAGTCACAAAATGTTTAAAGAAAAACTTGCCAAATCTCAACGCTGTGACTGAGACAGCCAGAGAACCTATTTTTATGAAAGACCCAGACTTTAATGCAGCACTGTAAAGCCGTTTCACAAAATAAATAGCAGCTCTGTGTGCTTAGATGGGCCCAGACCATTTTTAGCTTAAGCAGGAATCGAATGTATAGTCTTCTAATAAACTGAAATTGATTCCAGGCAGTGGCTTTGCCTCAGGTTCACACCAGTGTGTGTGAGAGTCTCCAGGAACCTTTGTGGAGATTTGTATCAGAGGAGAGCAGGAGCAAGGCTGGCAGGATCAGTATTTAGAGTTTCATAGAGGCATCTCAGAGGAGAAAGATTGTGTTCTGTCAAATCCCAGGAAAAGACAGAAACCCTCTATGTTTTAGGAACAGACATAAGTCTGTTTGCCTTAGGAAAAGCCAAATAAAACTTGCTCTCCTGAAATTGTGAATCTCCTGAAGTCTCTATCATTTGAAGAATGGGTAGAATCAACACCATTTTCCATGTCATTTAATCTTCCACCTGTACAACCAGCTAGGGATTAGCTGTAGATTTTTCCCTGCTGCTCCTTTCTGTTGGATCCCCAGGACTCTCCAGGAAGAGGAAGGCAGATTAAAAGCTGCTGTGTTATATTTCAGATTTTCTCTTGAGAGTAGTAAAGTTTCTTTCTCATTTTTTATTATTTAACTGAGCTAATGAAAGACAGCGTTTTCTGCAAGCAGCATGCATGTTAAATAGGAGTCGAATCCTATTGGGAAAGTTGCTGCGGCTGTGCTGGGAAGGGAAGTGCAGCATCCTGCTGGAGCCACTGCTGGCTGTGAATGAGGGTTTATAAGGTCAGGGCATTTATTTAATTTAGTGCTGCAAGAAATACTCTGCCAGATAAATGAAAAGAATGGAGTGTTCAGTAGGACAGCCTTGAAATGGGTCCATGTTGCTCCTGAGTGAGTTTTTCCAGGAACACTTCTGCAGCTCAAGAGGCTTCACCTGCTCTTCATGGAAAGCTACAGGAGAGCACTTTGTTGTGCTGGGGTCTGACAGAGAAGGGGCTGAGTAGCCCAAAGTTCTTTCTCCTCTAACACAGGGATGAGTTTGACCTCCTAAGTGCAGTCAAGCTGCACGTAAAGAGTCACGTTTTATAGGGAGCTGGGAATTTCTCGGGGCAGGTGGCACTGGTGTCCCTCAGCCCTGCTTGAGGCACTGCTGGACTTGGAACTGAAGCCACAGGTGGCTGAAGGGAACAGATCCATGGCTGTGCCCTCAGTTTGGCTCCAGATGGGGCGTTGTAACCCTCCTGGTGGGTGTGTGGGAGTGTGTATGTGTGCCCTCAGTTTGGCCCCAGATGAGTTTTTTAACTCTCATGGTGGGGTGGGGGATGTTTCCCTACCCTCAGGTGGGCCCCAGATGGGTTTTTAACTCTCGTGGTGTGTGTTTCCCTGGCCAGTCGATGCTGCGGGGCCGTGGGGGCTGCTACAAGCACACCTTCTATGGCATTGAGAGCCACCGCTGCATGGAGGCCACCCCCAGCCTGGCCTGTGCCAACAAGTGTGTCTTCTGCTGGAGGTAAGGCACCCAGGGCTTTGGCCAGGGTGGGAGCTCTGTGGGACACAGCCAGCTGTCCCTGAGCCAGCTGTGCTCTGGGAAGTGTGGGCTAGGTGTGTTGTGTGAACACCCCAAGGTGCTGAGCAATGGAGGTGTCTGGGAATTGGGCCATTTTCCGTATTTAAAGTACCTTCACCCCCACTAATTCCATTGCTCTAAACAAGTGAAAAGTGATCACTCAGTAACTGTTGCCTTCCTAAAACAGCAGCTGATAAATCCTAGAATCACTGAGGTAGAAAGAGCCATCCAGGGTCATCCAGTCCCAGTTGTGCCCTATCCCCACCTTGTCCCTGGCCCAGAGCGCTGACTGCCACCAACAGCCATTCCTTGGGCACCTCCAGGGATGGGGACTCCAAACCTCCGTGGGCAGCCCTTGCCAAGGCCTGACCACCCTTTCCGTGGGGAAATTCCTGCTGATGTCCACCCTAAACCTCCCCTGGCCCAGCCTGAGGCCGTTCCCTCTCCTCCTGTCCCTGTTCCCTGGGAGCAGAGCCCGACCCCCCAGCTGTCCCCTCCTGTCAGGGAGTTGTGCAGAGCCACAAGGTCCCCCCTGAGCCTCCTTTTCTCCAGGCTGGACAATCTGTCCTCAACTCAATGACTTCCCATTGGTCAGGAAAGTATCCCCTTTCCTCAGAGGACTGTGGTGAATTCCTGAAGGAAAGGAGCTGTGCTGGATCCGAGCTGCTCTAGCACTCCTCACTCACTCCTGCCTGGGCTTCCAAGGGAGGTGTGTGCCAGGCTGGGGAGTGCAGGGCGGGATTGGGAAGAGAGGCTGAGGCTCAGCAGAAATGCCAGCAGTGACGTGAGAGCGCCTGGAGTGGGAGGACAGGGAAGTTGTGCTTTGAGCTCTTTTTGTTTTCCACCCTGCTAAATTATCCCATGGGAGCTGTACTTCCTCCGGGACTTACGCTCTGCCCCAGGTTGCCCACAACATCCATTCCATCCCCCAGCCTGGGTGATGGTGGTCCAGCATCCCAGTGAGTATTCCCTGAGCAGCCTGAGCCAGTGGAAGGTGTCCCTGCCAATGGCAGGGGGTGGAATGACATGGGCTTTAAGGTCCCTTCCCACCCAAACCATTCTGTGATTCTGTGATAATATTCCCATGCAAAACCAGCCAAATTCCTCTGAGTTCTTCTTTCTGTGTTTCATAGTCCTCATGTTTTAATAATGCAGATAATTCATGGGAGCATTGAAAGGACTGCCCTAACTTGCAGGGCGCTTGAAAGCTGTCTCCCATGTTAAATGTGAGCACTGGACACTGGGCATCCTGTGCAGTTTGCATTTGGGATTCTATTCCAAAGTGTTTCTTGGTGCTCTGGTGGGCTTTCCTCATGCCCTGGCTGGGAAGGAGGCAGCAAATGGCACCTTTAATGTGCAGCTTCTGCTTTGCTTCAGAGCAGGGCAGGGACTGGGAAGGAAAACCTTCTGCTCATGTCTGTTTTCCACGCGGTGTGCATGGAGTCCTGCAGTGGACTGTGCTGGGAGGGACATTGGCCTGCCTGTGCTTGTCCCTCTGTCCCCACACACAAGGTACATCCTAAAGAGGAAACAAGAATGTGGTCAGGCTGAGGGCTTTGTTCCCAGCACTGCTCCACAGAGCATTTCCCAGTTTCTCTTCTAAATGCCCTCATTCAGGATTTTTTGGCAGCAGCCTGGATGTGGAATAGGCTGAATCAGGGAAATCCAGCAGGAGTGAACTGGAGAGTGCAGAAAATGATAAATGAGATAGTACAGATTTGTCAATAATTGATAAATCAGTCCATTAATGTAGAGACCCGGAGAAAGTGGCACTGTTGCCCGTGTGTCTAACTCATCATGCTGTCACTGTCACCTGCACTTCAGAGGGATCTGGCAGCAGCAGCCTGATGACAATGAGTGCTACAGTGCTGATTTTCCTGATGGTTGCAACCTGAATCACTGAGTGCAAGGAAACAGCTTCCCAGGGCACTGAGCTCAGAGGTTTTAGCACTGATTCATTTATTTCCCTGCTGTG
Source organism: Donacobius atricapilla (assembly GCA_013397315.1). Classification (NCBI taxonomy): domain Eukaryota; kingdom Metazoa; phylum Chordata; class Aves; order Passeriformes; family Mimidae; genus Donacobius; species Donacobius atricapilla. Next base: position 1,540,472 of record WBMY01009985.1, on the reverse strand, counting down.
GGTGAGGTGGGTGGCAGGTGTTGGACTCTCCCATATGCAGTGCAGCTGGCTGTCTTCATGCCTCCCCTGGAAACTGGAGGGTTTAAGTTGGAAAATGTAAGGCTCAGTTTGAGGCTTATCCCAGGACCTTAAGCTTGACTTAAACCAGAACTTCTGCTGAAAGATTTCTTTTTGGTGACTTTTCCAGCTCCTGTGCCTGGGCTGCTGCAGCCTTTGTGTAGCTGTGAGAGGGATCTTCCCTCCCTCCTGCCACACCCAATCCCTGCTGATCCCATGCCAGCCCAGCTCCCAAACCCTGCAGTCAGGCCTAGCTGTACTTTTTGTTTTATCCCCCACACCTTGCAGGCTGTTCAGTGTGTGAGACTCAAGTGGAACTGCAAGGCCTGGTGGCTGGGCAGGATAAACAAGGCAGCTCCTGAGCAGCAGGTGCCATCTGTGCTGGTGCAGACATGTGAAATCCCAGTTTTGATCTGCTGCTGGCAGAATGTTTTTTGTACAGGTTTTGTGCTAGGCTCCTCAGCTCTGCACGCTGCCTTGCAGATAAAGCTGCTGGGATTCTTGCTTCTTGATCTCTTCTTTCAGGATTTCGACATTTATGGATTCTGCCAGTGTTTCCAGCTGTACAACCACTGCTCTCTCCCTGGATGGCTGAAGGAAAGGCCAAGGAACCTGTTTATTCTCTCTTCCTCACTTTGGCAAAAAATGCTGCAGTTCAGCTGCTTTCCCTGGGAATTGGATATTGCTGGAGCTGGCTGGTCCTGACTGTCACATTTTGGCCCAAACCAGTAATCATGGAGTCACAGAATGGTTTGGGTTGAGGCCTTAAAGGGCATCAGTTCCAACCCCTTCTGTGGGCAGGTCACCTCCACTAGAGCACATGGGTGGAGCCAGTATCCAAACACCCTCGGAAAATTCAGGGTTATTGTCAGAGATGTGGCTTCACTCTGCACTGGATGCTCTCCTTATCCCCTTTGTCCCTGGGAGCATTCACTGCTGCCAGGGTCCCCTCACTGGCTCATGCTTCCCTGCCTGTCCCCTTCAGAGAGCTTGGGGATGCAGGATTATGTGGCAGCTTTTTGTGGGGACAGGAAAAGCAGGCTGGGGGATGGGAACAGCCAGAGCTGAGCCAGGAGAGGTTTAGGTTGGATCTCAGGGAAAGGTTCTTCCCCCAGAGGGTGCTGGCACTGCCCAGGCTCCCCAGGGAATGGGCACAGCCTGAGGCTGCCACAGCTCCAGGAGCTCCCAGGGATACCCAGGGTGGGATTGTTGGGGTGTCTATGCAGGGCCAGGGGCTGGACTGGGTGATCCTTGTGGTCCCTTCCTGCTCAGGATATTCCATAATTCTCCAGGATGGATTGTTTGGTGTCCCCCCAGGCAGCACTAAGGCTGTTCCATCAAAAGCGTTGAGGGGGACACCCCACACCTGAATTACTGCAGCATCCCCAGTCATAATCCTGTCTTCCAGGGGAGTCTGTCACTCTCCATCCCTGCTCCCAGCTGCTCTCACTGGGGCTGTGTCTCTTTAGTTTAATTGCCTAAATGGAAATGTGCAAGTGACCAAATCTTTTAATCAATTAGAGCAAGTGTGGGTTCGGAGCTCTGTGACATCTCCTTGCAGCACAGGCACCAGGCAGACCTGATTTGATGAGGGTTTTTGGCTCAGTGTCCAAAACCCAATCAATTACTGTGGAGAGATGGAACAGCTAAATAAGATTTAAATTAATAGGGTTTATTACTTTTATATCTGAGGAGGAGGCAAACCAGACAGAGTGAAATATCCTGTGAAGAAATTGGCTCCTGTTTCTTCTGCTGTAACTTTAATGCTTATACCTGTGCTTGGAGGTTTCAGGTTTTGCTTGTAGAGAGCAACTGAAGTTGTGTTCAGACACTAAATCAGTGGGTGGCCAAAAGCCAGGCATCACAGTAAGCCCTCCAAAATACAGAGATTAAAAATTAATAATCTCTCACAGGAGAAGTACTTAAGGTCTTTAAAAAATTAGGAACAAACTGAAAACAGATGAAAACAAAAGCTTCTCCTCAGTAACTAACTTGATTCCAGAGGATAAATTCTTGAGGGAAATGGCAGAGCATTGATATAAATGCAGTGGACACTGAAGGTTTGGAATACCTGGAAGCTGAGCCTGAAAGCTCAGAGTCTCTGTGTTCTCCTGGACTTGGACTTCTTGGAGGTCCTGGGGCTTATTACAATCAGCTCCCAAATTTATGGCTTCAGTAGTGAATGTAAACATATTATGGGCTGTGAAATGTCCATACTGGGCCTTGGCTATCCCTAGAGGAGAGGGTGCCCGGTCCAGCAGTCACTGATGTGGGGCAGTGATGGGGGGCTTTGAAAGTGAATTTGCACTTTTGACGTCCAAGTGACTTTTGGAATAGTGTGGAAAGCTGTGCTGAGCAGGGTTCAGGGATGGGATGGGGTGGGATGAGATGGGGTGGGGTGGAGGAGGTTGGGTGGACACAAGCACAGGACACTGAGCATCACCTGCCTTTCAGGAGGGTCTGCTCTTATAAAAGGGAGCATCTCAGTTGAGATGAGCTTTTCACCATGGGGCATCTTCCATCTTTAAGGTTTCAATTGGAAGAGAATCACAGAATTCTTTTGGTTGGAAAAACCCTCTAATATCCTTGAGTCCAGTTGTTTCCCCAGCACTGCCAAGGCCACCAGATCCTGTCCTCAAGTGCCACATCCATGGGGCTTTTAGACCTCTCTACTACTGGCCTGTCACAACCCTTTCCATGAAGAAATCTCCCTTAATATCCAGTCTAAGCCAGCCTTGGCACCCTCTGATCCTGTCAGCCAATTTATCCAGCCTGCTCCAGTGTGACTTTACCCTACATTTCATTCAGATTCCATATCTCAGTTCTGGTCTCTCCCCAGCCCAGTCTGGGCTCCTCCTCTTGCTCTCAGGAGGTGCAGAAGAAAAGGTACAGCCAGGTTTTAGACTGTTCCAGCAGGAACATTAAACATGGTTTGTGCATTGGCCAAGCTTTTTTTGTGGTCTCCCTCTTTCTCCTTCTGTCATTCCAGGGAAAGTTCTTGGGATTTCTTTTGTGTGTCCTTTCCTGGTCATGGCTGATGTTTTGCCTTCCCCTTTCTGCTGATGCCCCCATGTTTTTGTGCTCCTCCTTTTGTTTGCAGCTGGAGGCTCACAAGACTGCAGAAGAGCAGATTGATTTTGTTGTTCTGTCTGCCTTTTTATTGCTGCAGCTTGCACTTCTGCCTTAATAGGGCTTCCAAAACTGCCACTTTTCCTGAACTTCTCCCTTAAGCTCTTCTCTGGAATCTCTCTGCTAGCTCTCAGGGGTCACTGAGACTGCTTCTTGAACTCTTCTTATTTTTATTCTGCTGCTGCCCTCCCTGGGAGTGGTGTGCTCTCTCCTTTCATGTCACTGCCACCAGCACTTCCTCACCGTCCTGTTCCCACCAGGTATCACCCTGGGTCAGTCGATGCCTGCAGTAAATGATATTTTATACCTGAGCTGCATCTGCCCTCAGAGCTTCTTAATAACCATTTGCAGAATGTATAAAGCAAAAGCTGATTTATTAACATAGCCCCCAAGCAACTGGGGAGGCAGATCACAGCCCTGGGGAAGCTGCACCTTCACAGGACTCCCAGGTCCTGCCAGGACACTGGGAATGCTGTCCCATGCTCCTGGTGGATCAGAGGTGTGCTGACACTGTAGCGGAAGCTGGATGGGAGCAGGCTGGGTGGCTGGGAAGATTCCAGGGGAGCCAGCAGGAGCCTCCGATTGTGTTCTCTGCAGTCTGTGGGGCTGTGGTACTGAGGTGTCTCTCTAAAGGAGCAAACCAAACCTGTTCCACACTTGGAATTTCTGCTAAAATCAAGGTTTTCTGCTGTGTGTGGGTTTGGGTGAGATTTCATTTCACTTGTGTTGTTTTGGGAAGGAAAGAATCCCTGACACAAATTCCTGCTCAATACTGGCATAGCCAGTGAGGTGAATGATGGGAGGTCACAGAGCCTCGGGGGGATGGGATGGTGGCTCTGGAATTCTGTCTGTGCTGGGGACTGGGGAACAATCTCCTGAGGCCAAGGCATTACTGCTTTATCCTCCTCTTGGTAGAGAACCTCCTTTTTACCAAGTCAGCAGCTCTGTAAACTTGACCTGGTGTGTTTATTAAACAGTGGGATGTGTTAAAAATGCAGGGCCTGTTGGACACTAATAGCTGTCCAGGGTGCACCCAGAGCCTATTGATTTCCTGCTGGCTAGCCCTATTAAATATACAAGGTACAAGTTTTGCAGTTAAACATGGGAGAGTTTTATAAATGCCTTTTATAGCTGACATTCAACTTTCTGTGTTGCCAGATGAGGGAATAAAGGGGAAATTCAAAAAGCTGTTTTGGCTTAAAGGATCCTTGAGGTGGTGAAGTTTGAGAGCAGTGTTTGAATCTTTGCTCCTGAAATGGAGGAAGAAATGTTTGGGCCAAAAGGCTGATTTTATTGAGCCTGGATTTGAAGTTTGTGTTTTAGCACTGTCAGAGGGTGCAGCTACAGGTGTTTCTTACTTTGAGAATCCCAGAATCCCAGAGTGGTTTGGGTTGGAAGGAACCTTAAAGCCCATGCAGTGCCACCCCTGCCATGGGCAGGGGCACCTTCCACTGTCCCAGGCTGCTCCAAGCCCCAGTGTCCAACCTGGCCTTGGGCACTGCCAGGGATCCAGGGGCAGCCACAGCTTCTCTGGGCACCCTGTGCCAGGGCTTCCCCACCTCACAGGGAGGAATTTTTTCCTGCTGTCCAACCCAAACCTACTCTCTTTCAGTTTGAATCCCTTCCCCCTTTTCCAGAGGTCATTAGGAGCCTTCAGTGATGACTGGACCAACCCCCTCATCCTGAGAAGGCGCTTCCCTATCCTTTGTCCCTCAGTTAAATGCCGGGAGTCTTGTCCTAATCCCTTGGAGCTGGAAGGCTGAATGCAGCTGTAAGATCTCAGGTGTCCCCAGAGCTGACTTGCAGGGATGGTGGAGAGAGGTGCAGGAAGCAGAGGTCACCTGGCTGGAAAACAGAGTGTCAGGAGTTTGTTTTGCTTGGCCTTGTTTTCCTGTCCAGAGGTGAGATAATCCAAGAGCTTTTGTGAAAGACCCTGCACAGTGTGCTGCTCTTAATGAGCTCTGTGGGCTGTAGGGGGAGTGGTAGGCAAAAACTGAAGGGACTTGTGGAGAATATTTTGGGAAGAAGCAGGAAAAGATGGAGAGAGATCAAGGAGGTAAAAACAGAGAATTTCACTGACTTCCTTAAGATGATATTTAAGGCCTGGATGATCCTCTCATGCTAATAAAGTAAGAAATGAAGAGGACCTCCATGGGATTTCCAGGTGCTTGGGTTGATTTACGTGGGTTGGTTTTTGCTGTTCTCCAAGAAAACAAAGGGACAGTGATCCTTTCCGGGCAAGATTGGCTTCCCAACCCAGTGTGACCCAGCTGTTCCTCATATGGAAGATCTGGGATTTCCCCCCTGCAATTTGCTTGGGTCCAGGAGATTAAAATCTGGGAGATGACCCAGATCCCCCAGGAACGCATTCCTGGTACAGTGCAGGCTTCCTGCTGTCTTCAGAGGGTTTGGAGGAGCCTGTCCTCATCTGTCCTGGTACCAGAACACCACACAAACATTGGGGTAGAAAGAAATCCTGTCCTCAGGGTGGTGCTTGGTTCCTTTGAAATGGAACTAAAAATGGCCTGGGACATCCCTTCTCCAGAGCTTTGTGCAGCTGTGAGCAGAAGAGGAGGCAGAACCAGTTTCCCTTTCTTTACAGAGGTTTTTGCAGACATTATTTTAGCTTAAAAACATTTTACCTGTGCTTGAAAATAGGTGTATAAAGTTCAATATTATCCACAAATCCCATTCTTCCTTCTGGGAGACCAGAGCCTTAAAGGAGAGAGGTGTGAGAGTGGTGTTCAGAGGTGACCTCCAAAGGTTGGGCCGGCAGCAGGCGGTTGCTGGGAATTTCTTGTTGTTTTGAATGTCGTTGATACTGAAGTCCCCAGGTGGCAGGTGAGTTCTCCAGAAGGGTTCCAAGTGACAATGAATGACTGTCCCCTCTTCCCTCAGACACCACACGAACCCTGTGGGCACCGAGTGGAGGTGGAAGATGGACCAGCCCGAGGTGATCCTGCAGGAGGCCATTGAGAAGCATCAGAACATGATCAAGCAGTTCAAAGGTAACTTCTCCTCAGTCCCCACCCCTGATGCTGTTAGAGGATAACCAGCAGTGACATCTTCAGAAGAGGTGAGAATGTTCTGGTCCTATGGGAAGGAGGCCTTAGGTTCAGGGTATCAGGAAGATGGGGGAGACGAAACTGCTGTGGTGCATTCAGTGTTTTCTGAAATGGGTCTCAGCCACTGAGTATGTGCTGCTGCCTGGAGGGAGTAGAGTGGAGTTGCCTCTGGTGCATCCTGGTAGGTGTCAAATCCTTTCCCTTGGCGTGCACAGAGCCTTCCACAGTGGTTAAAGCCAGCCTGGATGATGAGGGATCCTGGCTCCTCTGCAAGAGTGAGGGCAGGTAGGAAGCAAAAGCAATCAGCCTCTTACCTGATAGGAAATATGCTGCCAGCCTTAATACCCAGCTTTGTGTTAGCCCTGGAACTTCTGGGTTGTGTTTGTCTCATTTAGAATGAAACAGCAGCAAGCAGGGGATTCTGATTTTCAGGAATTATCCAGTACCTGTGTTTGTGACTGAAGCTGGAGTTCCACAGCACCTCTAGAAAGCACTGCAGCTTACTTCCCACAGAAATTCCCTGGGAGTTTGATAGTCTGTACCTATAACTGTAGAGAAGGCTGGGGGTTTTATTTCCCAAATGTGATGATCTGGTTGCTCTGCCAAGGTCAGCTGTGTGTGCTGGCAGGGCTGGCCAGCTTGGCAGGACAGCTCCAGGGTTCTGCTCTCCCCAACTGTCTGTGAGCACCACAATGGAGTGGAACAGCCATAAAATGTGCAAGATGAGCCCTAGCCTTGGCTGTCATTTTGGGAACCCCATTGTTTAAGCTGGCTGTGCTCAAAGAGCATCCAATGGATCCAGGATGTGACAGGCACAAAACTCTCTGTCAGCAGAGCAGAGCTGCTCTGTCTCAGCTCTGCTGTTTGATAATGGGTGGAAAAATAGCTCAGGTGGGGGCCCCATGGGCTTCATTATGCTCACGTGGCTTGTTTGGAACAGCGGCTCCAGGGAAGCCTCACTCCTGAGCCTGGGGTTTCTTTGGCACTGTGTCAAACATCCCCTGCCCCAGGGGATGGTGGTACTGAAACACCCTCAGCAGCTTTGTAGGGGAATGTGGGGAGGGTGAGAAGCACACTAAGGGCCAGGCTTTATGTCAGGGGCACCTGGAGAAACATCATGGTTGAGCCAATGGATGCATGGAAGGGGCTGGAGCACCAGGAGCAGCTGAGGGAGCTGGGGAAGGGGCTCAGCCTGGAGAAAAGGAGGCTCAGGGGGGACCTTGTGGCTCTGCACAACTCCCTGACAGGAGGGGACAGCCAGGGGGTCGGGCTCTGCTCCCAGGGAACAGAGACAGGAGGAGAGGGAACGGCCTCAGGCTGGGACAGGGGAGGCTCAGGGTGGATACTGGGGAAATTTCTTCACTGAAAGGGAGTCTAGGCCCTGGCAGAGTACCTGGCAGATGCTGTGCAGGACAGGGGTGGAGCCCCCATCTCTGGAAATGTTCAAAATTCATGTGGATGTGGCACTTGGGGACACAGTTTAATGGTGGCCTTGGCCGTGCTTGGGGGAATGTTTGGACTTGATCATCCTGGAGGTTTTTCCCAACCTCAGTCATTCCGTGGTTCTGAGCACTGGGAGGTTCTGTAGGAGATCCACACCCTCAGATCGGTCCATGCTGTCTGTTGTTCCTGTCCCCACAACAAGGGACAGCAGACTTCGTTTCTGTTTGGGAGGTAACACATCTAAATGAGCTTGTTCAGCCAGGGTGGAGCCTGGAGGGGTGGGGACCCTGCAGCCCTGGAGGCTTTCAAGTCTCCAGAGAAAAGCCATTATCACCCTGGACTGAGGAATAACCTTCTCCTTCCCTGACCCTGCTGTCTTCCCAAAATGGGTTGAGGAGAGGGAATGATTATGGATAGACTTTTTGGCATCTGAAATACTGCTGAAGTGTCAGAGGGCCTGTCAGGACATCTCAATTCTCTCTTTTTGGAGCCTATTTTCTGTTAAACAAATCCATAAATATTACTCGAAATGTGCTTGTGCATCTGAGCACAGTTACCCTTGACCTGGAACTGTGAAAGGAGAAAAAGCAAAAGCTCTGGACCGGAACTGTAAAGTGGGGGGGGAAAAAAGCTGGTTTATTTTTCTAGTGCTAGATGGCAACATTCCTGTCCTGGCTGCTGTGAGTCAAAGGTTTATTAAGGAGAAGGAAAATCGGTAAGAAAAGCCCAGGAGCTCCTGTTCCATTTAGTGAATTTTACATTGTTCTTCTCTCGGGTGTGTGGGGAAATGTTGCTAGAATGGAGGCAGCAAAAGCCAAATTGAGTAGGAGCAGTGTGAGTGAACTGAGCTGGGGGCAGGCAAAGATTCAGCTCTGGCAGGGCCAGAGTCCCCAGCATGTGGTGTCAGGGCTGGAGCTGCCTTGGGCAGGGACAGGATTGGCTCCTCCAGCGAGCCCGGCAGTTCTGCACAGACACCAGGGGCATTTGTTGGGATTGATTTTTGAGAAAAAAGCTAGCAAAACCACAGGAACCACCTGCTGGAGCAGTGAGGTGGCCCAGGTTGCTGTGGGGAAATGGAGGACAGGTTGTGCCTGGGCTCTGTCCCCTGTGCTGGCACTGCTGGGGCACCTCCAGTCCTGGGCACCACCAAGGAACAAAGCCAGGGGCTGGAGGAGCCTCAGGGCAGCTGAGGGAGCTGGGAAAGGGGCTCAGCCTGGAGAAAAGGAGGCTCAGGGGGGCCCCTGTGGCTCTGCACAACTCCCTGACAGGAGGGGACAGCCGGGGGGTCGGGCTCTGCTCCCGGGGAACAGGGGCAGGTGGAGAGGGAACAGCCTCAGGCTGGGCCAGGGGAAGCTCAGGGTGGATATTGGGAACAATTCCTTCATGGAAACGGCTCCAGCCCTGGCGCAGCTGCCAGGGAGGTGGTGGAATCCCCATCCCTGGAGGGATTTACAAACTGTGGAATGTGGCACTTGGGGACACGGGTCAGTGGTGACCTTGCAGTGCTGGGGAAATGGTTGGATTCCATCTCCGTTTCCCAGCATTAATGTGTCTGATCCTGCAGCACTGGCTGGGCTCCCACAGGGACTCCAGAGGTGTCCAGCAGGGCTGAGCTGTTGGAACCTGGCCCCTCACATAGAACAGACTGTTTGGGCTTCTGGGGAATCAAAACATGGGAAGTGATGACTCTTAGCTAGGGAGTCCTCAGGGCTGGAGTATCTATCTGGGGGTGCTGCTCCGGTACCTCCCTGAGCCATATGAATAAATTGATGCTGTTCTTTTCAGCCCCAGTCCCACAGCTTTGCAGGCAGATATATCCAGGTCAGAGAAACTGGTGAGCTCATCTGGTGCTTTATTCATTCAACCCATGGCTGTAAAAACGAGATTTTCTTCTGAAGGAAGAGTTCTTGTGTCCCTTTATCCTTCAGGATACCCTACAGGATAGCCCTGTATACTCTGGGTGCCTGTGGGTAATGATAAATCAACTTCTGCTTCAGTGTTGCCACAATTTCTACTGGATTTGGAGAGCACAGCCATTAAAGCCCCATAATTCTCTCTTGGAGTAAATGATGGAGAGACACCTCACTGATAGGGAGCGAGGCTGGGAAGTTTATTGGATGGATACATTTTTCTGGGGAGTGACTTGTAAATCTCTGTGCCCTTGCAAAGGGCACACACAGGATGGAAACATAACTCAGGAATGGGAGAGTGGGAGTCTGATAATATAGGGAAAAAGCCAAAACGAAATGCATGACCTGTTCTAGGAAATCCTCTGAGTACCCATGGATCAGCATGGATAGAGCAGGTCCCCAATCCCCCTGTCCCCCAGGCTCTTGTGGTGCTGCTCAGGTCCTTACAAGGGGTACCAAATTCAGCCCCCAGCCTCCCCAGGGTGCTGTGCCAGGCGGTGCTGTCCTTTCCCAAGTTAGTGGAGCAGCTGGAATCAGCTTTTCCAGGGAGATGTGCTCTGCTGGGAGATGATGGCAGGAGCAGAGCCATAGGGAGAGAGAATCCCTGCCTTCCTGGAATACACCAATCCTGGGCAGTTTATCCCTGCCTGGCTGGTGATTTGTGTGCTTGAATGGTTGTGTACAAACCTGCTGCCTCCTCTGGGTGGATGTGCAAGGTTTGGTGTAAACTGTTCTGGGAAAGTTCCACTCAAACTTTAGGGGATGTTGGGATTTTGTTCTTCAGCTTATAAAGCTGGCAGAATAATTAGGAGAGTCCGGATGCAAAACGCTGAGAGAGAGAAATTAATTAATTCCAAAACTGACTTGCAGTAGTTTTAGGAATATGAAACTTAGTCCTTCAATCTCAGTGTGTACTGGAGATGCTGCTTTCTTCTCCAATAAAGCTCTCGTTTAGTGCTGTCAGGTTTCTATGGAATAACCATTAGTCCTGTCACTTCCTCAGGACTGAGCCTGGCTGCTTGAAAATGCAGAGCCCTGCTCTGATTCCAAACCAGCTTTGCTACGTGAGGCTGGAGCAATATCCACAAACACCTCTTTTATCTGGGCTTTGCAGCAGAGCTGTAATTTTCTGTACTGCAGCGTCAAGGCAACGAGAGGGGAGCTGAGGACCTGGATTCACACTCCAGGTTTTGTTTATTATCTTTAAAACAGACCAGCCCCCAATCTAAAGCTTCAGATAGGATTCAAGTACATCAAAGCACATCAGGGAAATGTGAAGTGACAGATTTGGAACAAAAGCTTGTTTGGAGGCAGCTGATTTCATCTGGGGTCCTGAGCACCTGGTCAGGTGTGGGTGGGCTGGAGAGCATCCAGCTCCCCCTCCCTCCGGTGGGCATCAGGAGTGGGACTCAGGTGGTGTTTTCACATGGATGCTACATTTGAACTCCTTGTGTTTTCCTCTTCCTTCTGAAAGGTCTCTGGCTGTTCAGGACCGTGCCATGTGCTGGGTTTTCTTTTGATCACATCCTCTGTGGAGCTGCATGTTCTGTGTTTCCAGTCTGGGTTTAGCCCCTTGCTGTGTTTGGGGAGCTGTGCTTGGCTCCTCCAGGAGCTGCTCTTCCTGGAGGCCCATGGGGACCAGCAGCAGCACAGCCATGACCTGGGCTGCTTTCTTAACACACCTGCTTGAAATGGCATTGAGCTGCCCTATGTGTTTGTGTCTCAGCATTCAGCAGCATCCCCGAGGTCCCAGCAGTGGAGAGCTTGGCTCAAATGTTTAATCTTGGCTCAGATATTTAATCTTGGCTCAGGTATTACCTGCACATTGCTCTCAGCAGTGCCCAGGGCACACCCAGCCCCAGGATCTGGGTGCTGCTGCCTTCTAGATGCTGCAGAGCTGCTCCCTGGGCCTGGCTGTGACCTGGTGTCCCCTCTGCTTTGGGAGGGCTCCTGCTGCTCTTCTCAGCCCTCCTTGTGCCAGGGTGTGTTTTGGATACAGATATTTGGGAGGGGGATTTGTTACAGAACCACAGAAGGTTTTGGGTTGGAAGGGACCTTAAAATCATCTTGTTCCAGCCCCTGCCACGGGCAAGGCCACCTTCCTCCAGACCAGGTTGCTTAGGACCTCATCCACTGTTGATTTTGGGCTGTTCTCCCCTTTCCAGGTGTGTCAGGAGTGAAGGCAGCTCGCCTGGAGGAGGCCCTGGCAGTGAAGCACTGTGCCCTGTCCCTGGTGGGGGAGCCCATCATGTACCCACACATCAACCGCTTCGTGAGGCTCCTGCACCAGCACGGCATCTCCACCTTCCTAGTCACCAACGCTCAGTTTCCTGAGGAGATCAGGTAGGAGCTGTAGGAAATTCCTACTAAACTTCCTGCTGAAACATTGGAGTGCTGACCTGTGTCCTAGTCCCATTTAGTGGCCCCTCAGAGTTAGCTCCGCACAAGCACTGGCCATGAGAAATCTTCCTCGGCATCCGATTTTAACCTCAGTCTCCCCATGCTCCTTCTCATCCCTTTCTCCCCCTCACTTTGATTTTGTTTTCTGTACCTCCAAAGCAAACTGATTGCTTATGGAAGTGGAGAAGAGGGAATGTGGCTCCTATGAAGGCGTGGCAGGAGGGGAGCAGTGAGTGGGCTGTGGTTTGTGCCTGGGGCAGGGGTAACTTCTGTCCTTCTGCCAGCCAGTGCAGGGTACTGAGCCCAGAGATTGCCTTTTGGGGCTGATCTTTGCTGTGACCCCAGAGGAGCAGCTATAAAGGCTCAACCCAAAGGTCTGTCCAGCCCAGCATCCCCAGCAGGATAAGGAGGAGTGACAAGCCCATGTTCATCAGCAAAGTGGGATCCACTTAACCTCCCTCAAAGGGACTTGACTGAAATCTTCCAAACACTTTAATGAACTCTTTCAGAGTCTTTACGAATGTAAAGAATCACTTTTTCTGATGTTTTGGGGCATCCAGGCTGCTGTTATCAAAGTCTGAAGCAGTGTAGCAAGAAAGTGCAGCATGTGGGGAAATGCAACTCCAGCAAGGCTGGGGGCTCCTCAGAATCCCAGCAGTTCAGAACAGCAGCAAATCCAGCCCTGGAGCTGTAGGAGCTGCGGGCAGGGTGGCCTCACTGCATCACCCAGCTCATTCCAGCTCCTCTGTGCTCCTGGGAGAGCTTCCTTTGCGCTCCTCGTGGTCTGAATCTGGCACTGAGGGAGGAGCACAGGCAGTTTGGGAGTGAGTAATTATACACTACAAAGGCATTCCAAATGATTGAATAATTGTGTAATCAAGTTACTTTAAGTCATGTATTATGTGCCTAGTAGATAGAAATTGCTCTTTCCTAAATATAGCAGTTTTAAAAGAGGGCACACACTCTATTTTGAAGCTGCACTTTTCGGATCTGCTGAATCTTTTTAAAAAGAAACAAAAATGAAGGGGATAAAATGCTAGTCTTGCTGTCTTAAAAATTGCAACTGATCTTTGGCTCATCAAAGCAGATGATTTGCTTAATATGGGAACTGAAGTAGGCACCCAGCTCACTTCTGTGCTGTCAGCAGAGGAGCTGTAGTTAAAAAGTTCATCCTGCAATAGGCAGGGTGACCTCTGGTGCAAGAGAGCTGAGAGGGACTTGGGACAAGGGCTGGAGGGACAGGACACAGGGAGTGGCTTTCTACTGCCAGAGGGCAGGGAGAGATGGGATATGGGGAAGGAATTGTTCCCTGGGACGGTGGCACAGGGTGCCCAGAGAAGCTGTGGCTGCCCCTGGATCCCTGGAAGTGTCCAAGGCCAGGTTGGACAGGGCTTGGAGCAGCCTGGGACAGTGGAAGGTGTCCCTGCTTAGGGCAGGATGAGCTTTAAGATCCCTCCCAACCCCTTCTGGGAGCGGGCAGCGTGGCCTGGGGTGTTGCTGGATTCAGGACAGGGGCTCCAGTGGGTGCCCCCTGTGCCTTCCTCTCCTCCTCCTCCTCCTCTCTGGGCTGCAGCTTCACCTGCCCCAGGCTCACAATAAACTGAGGGAGGTTTTACACCAGGTGAGTTCCTGTTGAACCCATACCTGGCTCTTGTCTCTGATCCATGGCTGTGAACAATCCTTGTGTGTGTGTTTGCCTTTATGATCAATAGTAATACCAACAATGAGCAGATGATTATTAATGCTCACCACCAAATGCTCATTTTGATGTTGCTCTTCCTGGTCCTTGTGGACTCTGTCCTGCCTACCTGGGAAGCCACCTCAGGGCTGGAGGCCTGATGTCAATTTATTTGAGTGGCACAGCTCAGCTGAATATTTCAGCTCAGGATTTCTGCCCACGCCCATGTGTAAATGCTATGCATTTGGTCTCCTGGATTTTACCTCTGGTGTCTGAACTAGCTTGGAAATTCACACCCAAAATCTATTGTGGTGCCACACAGCTGGATCTGCTGCTGTTCTGCACAGGAGCTGTGTCCCAGGAACACCAGTCTGTGTCCTTGATCTCACTGCTCCCATGGCTGCCCTCTGTCCTTATTCCCCCGTGGCAGAATGTGCCCAGCTCACCCGGGCTCAATTCCCAGGCATGCTGAACCCTGTGGGCCATTCCTGTTTGGGGCTGAAATCCTTCCCTGGGGTCATTTCTTATTCCTTATGCTGACGCTGAGTCGGGCTCTTGCCTGTCCCTAGCTTTGAGAGGAGAATTTTTCTCAGCCCCTCTTTTGAAAAGCACCTGCTCCATCTTCACTAGGGCCGCTTTTAATTAAGCAAAGACAGCACTGAGTAAAGAAAGACTTTGGCTCAGTATTCCTGGAAACTGAGCACTTCAATCCACTCAGGCCCAGAACATTTGGTCATTTTGGAGTCTGTGGCTTTGGGCTGCCAGTCCAGACAAACTTGTTTACAAAACTGAGATTTTAACCTGAAATGTTCTGTTTGTTTTGGGTTATTTCATTTTTCTGTCTAAATACGCACACTCAGAATGTACCAGTCAGGTGTCCACATTAAGTGGATTTTTCTGGACACAAAGCTTCGGTCAGTCTCACTCTGGCCAGTTCTTTGGGTGACAGTGTATTTTTAGGGTGAGCAGCTGAACAATAATTTCTAATTTCTTGCAATTTTCTCTAGAGAACCAAATGAAGCTGGGACTGGTGCCTGCTCATTACAACTTGACACAAAACATTCCCAAAATGCTTCCCCCAAATGCTGAGAGCTCTGTGGTACACTGGGACATGGTTGTTGATGCTGCAGCCCCCAGGGTGGGAGATGCCACGAGGGGTGGGTGTGTTACACTCACTGCCTTTTGATGCAGCCCAGGCTGGCACCACGAGCTTCCACCCCAAAGCACTGAGGGACCCGGGCAGGGATCGGAGAAGGCTGTGCCAGCTCCCCACAGCATTGGTGTGCCAGGCACCATGGACCAGGGTAAAGAGGAAAGAGGAGTCTTCAGTGTGTGTCTCAAGGAGGTTTGTTCCTCAAGGGGACAGGGACTGAAGACCGACCACATGGGCTGTGCCCGGACTTTTTAAACGGGGCTGGTACAAGGGGAGGGTAAAAACCAGCAACCGACCATGGATAAACCGAGGAGGAGCTTGAGGAGGGGATTACAAAAACGGGATGAGTGGGAGAATACCAGGGGAGGGTACAGTCTGCACACACCAATGGGGCACTGAATAACATGGAATTTGCTAGAACAGGGGGAAGGAGTAAGTACTGACTGACAACCAAATAGGTGGGGTAACGAGTGAGGGACTGGTGCAGGGGAAGATTGCATAGGATGTTCTGGAAAGAAGGGCAGGGTTAAGGGGGTAACTGAAAACTGGGAAAGGGAGGTGACAATTCTAGGGGGAACCATTAATTTAAGGGAGAAATAGGAGCCAACCACTGAGGAAGATAATAAAGGCAGAAAATAGGCACTGCCACAGCCTTTGTCACTTCTGTCAGTGGAAAGGATTTGTCTCCATCCTGGAGGTGTGTCCCCACCCCTGGAGGTGCCCAGGGAAGGCCTGCATGTGGCACACAGTGCCCTGGGCTGGTGACAAGGTGGGGATTGGACACAGGCTGGGCTTGGTGATATTGAAGGGCTTTTCCAACCTCAGTGATCCTGACATTCTGAGGGAGCTCCTTTCTAGGTTGTTCTTAATCCCTTTGATCCTTTTGCTGATGGACTGTGGTGTTGCTGCTTCTCCTTTATTTCCTTGGCATTTATGGAAGGGATCAGACTCCACCCTGGCTCTTCCCACAGCACAGGAGGTTTAGTCCCTTCAGGAGTTCCCAGTGTTGGGCTCCCAGGTGCTGGGACCAGCACTTGTGACCAAAAAGGCTCTGCTCCAGGATTTCTGTGGAATAAGGGTCTTGGCAGTGGAAGGAGAGAAGGAAGGAGGGGTGGTTTGTTTTTGGGTTTATTTTCTAAACAGCTTTGAGATCCCTTCAAAAATGTCATTGATGATCCTGCTGCACGTCAGGGGAGTTCAGTGTGTCCAGCAGTAGGAACTGGCTGAATTAGGGCTGAATTTGGAGTCACAGAATCCCTGAGGTTGGAAAATCCCTCCAGGATCAAGTCCCAGCTGTGCCTGATCCCCACCTTGTCCCCAGCCCTGAGCACTGAGTGCCATGTCCAGGCCTTCCTTGGACACCTCCAGGGATGGGGTCTCCAAACCTCCCTGGGCAGCCCCTTCCACTGCCTGACCACCCTTTCCATGGAGAAATTCCTCCTATTGTCCATTTCTGTTGAATGGGATTGTTTTCCCATGGGTCAGATGGTCGTGGAGAAAGGGCAGAGCTTTGTGGGTTGCAGAACCTCTCCATGCCTCGCCTGAACCCCTTCCTTTGGGAAGCCTTTCCCGATGTGTTACAGCTCCACTGGAGTGAAATCCCTCCTGGTGCAAGGAGGAAATGACAATGGAATTGTCAGCCAAGGGCTGTGTGTGTGAGTTCTCAGCCTTGGGGGTGTTTGCTGGGGTTGTAACACCTTGCTGCTGCTGCTAGTCACTTGGCAGAGATGAACTTTCCCTGGAAGTACTGTCCAGTTCCTGTTCTCACTTTTGTAGGAGAACACAAACTCAAGCAGCAGATTTGCAAAAGCAGCATTTCCCTTTTCCATTTACAGGAGGCTGGAGCCTGTGACCCAGCTCTATGTCAGTGTGGATGCCAGCACCAAGGAGAGCCTGAGGAGGATTGACAGACCCCTCTTCAAGGACTTCTGGCAGAGGTTTCAAGACAGCTTAAAGGCCTTGGCTGAAAAGGTACCCACTTAAGAATGGACTTTTAAATGGCTTTTTCCTTTCTTCTACACTTTGCTGACTCGCCACACCTTTTTTCTTCCTTCTCACTTTACCTGCTTCTACTTTCTGCAGAAGTAGAAGACTTGAGAGCTTTAAGGTGGACCATGGAGTGGGTTCTGGGTATGTTGGGAGTATGTTTCCATGGTTGGGGCATTCAGTTGTGTGAAGTGCAGCAGTTTTGAGTGGTTTTCCAGAGCAGAATGTGTGTGTCAAATGGGGCAGTAAATGCTGTGAAGAAAAGGTGCTGTGAGGGATGAAGAGATTATCAAGTAATAGATTTCCTAACAAAGGGGTTATACTAAAAACAGGCTGCTGAAGGAAAGCTGGAAATTTAGGGAAGAGTTATAAATCCCCTGTGTTCCTTTGCTCTGGTTCTCAGAGGCTCCTTTGAAATGGAGCACATAAAGGACATTAAAATGTGTGTGCTGGAGTTTGGTAGTTTGTCACCCTCTGCTGCAGAGAAATCTGCTTTTTTTTTCTGGAAGATTGACCCAACCTATGGGATCTGAGCATTGCAGCAGGGGGGGTCTTTGCCCTGTGTGTGTTGGACTCAGCTGAGCAGTGACCTGGGGCCCTGGGGTGGTGTCAGCTGAGGCTCTGTGTGACAGGTGAGTTTTGGAGTAATTAGTGACGCATTTCTGGGCCCAGCAGCAGATGAATGGATGAGAATAGTGCCTCACAAGCATGTCTGCCTCTCTTGTTCCTGCTCCTGGGCTCTGATGGAAGCCAGGGCTGTGTTTACTGATCTGGCAGACATTGACACGTTACCTGCTGGGATGAACAGCCAAGAGAGACTGTTGTCTTTGAATAATGAGGTTTTGTTGGAATAATGAGTTTTCCTGCCTTCTCAGATGACAGTGTTGGACCATTCTCTGCCAAATGAACTTAGATTAGTGGATCTGTGAGACTCAGTGAAATTGAGTGGCACTTTCTGCTGCAAAGGCACGTGGGCTGCATGGTCAGGTGCTTTGTGTGGGAGGTACAGCTCTCTTGTACAAAACCTCAGGCCAAACTCTGAGGGTATTGAAATCAAGTGCGAACTAAATTCTTTGTGAGCCGGGAAATCTGTGGGAAGAAGGGGAGCTAAAATGCTGAAGGCACAAAATACCGAAAAAGCCTTTTGCGAAGTTGCTTTTTCCCATCATTTCTTTCCTGCTGCCTCTCTTGACCCTGAATGTTCATTACTGGGAGAAGTTTCCTTGCAAACAATTGAAGGTGAAAGTATTGGCAAATCTGTCCATACGGCTAAAAATACCCTGGTCAAGGTGAAGAGGAGAGGAGAAAGCAGCTCCACTAGCAGGTGCATTTTCTCCTCCAAGCAACTGCACTTTGAAGGGTCCTTGAAACACTGATAACACAAGGGCCAATTAATAGTTGTTCCAGTTGGTGAAACCCTGCTCTGCCAGCTCTGCTCAGCTGCACGAGGCAGCATCACGCATGGGGACAGCAGGAACTCTTGGGGAAGCTGCTGTTTGTTGGTTTTCTCTTAATCCCCGATTTGGTGAGGTTGGAAAAGCCCTCCTAGACCATTGAGTCCAGGCTGTGCCTGATGCCCACCTTGTCCCCAGCCCAGAGCACTGAGTGCCACCTCCAAGCCTCCCTGGGCAGTCCCTGCCAAGGCCTAACCACCCTTTCCATGAAGAAATTCTCCCTGATATCCAGCCTAAATCTCCCCTGGCCCAACTTGAAGCCATTGCTCTTTGTCCCCTGTTCCCTGGGAGCAGAGCCCGACCCCCCGGCTGTCCCTTCCTGTCAGGGAGTTGTGCAGAGGCACAAGGTCCCCCCTGAGCCTCCTTTTCTCCAGGCTGAGCCCCTTTCCCAGCTCCCTCAGCTGCCCCTGGGGCTCCAGCCCCTTCCCAGCTCTGTTCCTGCCCTGGACATGCTCCAGCCCCTCCGGGTCTGCATTGTCCTGGGGGGCACAAAACTACTCTGAATTGGAGGTGCCTCAGCAGTGCCAGCACAGGGTACAATCCCTGCACTGATCAAACACAGGGTTCTGGTACCCAACCCCCCAAGTGCTCCTGGGCAGCAGCACCTCTCTGTTCCTCTCCCAGCTGCCCTGCCCTGAACTTGAGGAAGTTGTTCTGTGGGACTGTGAAATATGGGAGGTGATGGCAGCTAAAGCACTTGCAAATTCCTGGGAAATACAGGCCTTTTTCCAGGCTAGGTGTGGAATACTGTTGCATTGTGTTGGGAAGGTGATGGTAATTTATCTGGAAACAAATACAAGTCCCAGTTTTTCCCAGTGCCTGACAAACCTTCCAGGCTGATTCAGTCCTTCCGAGGCTGGCACTGCAGATCATTTGAGTCACTGCTGAGCAGTCATGGGCAGCTTTGAGCTGTGCACGCTGAAAAATAGAAGTGAGCAAAGGGAGTTTATAGGAGCAGGAGTTGTACCTGATGTGCTTGCTCTTGTGGCATTTGGGAGGTGCTAGTCCTGCTTGCTCCCTGCCTGGGGCTGCAGGGGTGGGTGGTGGCAAAATAATCCTCTGGTTTGGTAATCCAAGACTGAGAAGTGGGAGAAAGGCAGAGGGAAGGACATGGTTTTAACTGAGAAAGGAGAGAGGATGTTTGGCTTGGCTGTTCTCTTACCTCCAGTCAAAGCCCAGGTCTTGTTAAATATGGGAGGGCCTAGGCAGAGATGGGGTTCACAGCTCATTCCCCAGTAGGTGGTTATAGAACCTCAGATCCTGGAACGGTTTGGGTTGGAAGGGACCTTAAACTCACCTCATTCCAACCCACAGGGACCCATTCCACCAGCCGAGGCTGCTTGAGGCCCCATCCAGCCTGGCCTTGGCCCAGTTGTGCTGATAATGGATTTCATGCTGTTGGCTGAACTTCTGCACAAAGTTCTTGAGCTTCAGTAAAAGAGTGAATTTAATAACAAATTGTTCCCAGGATGATCTGACAGCCTCATCCAACATGTAGGGGATTAGTTGCTACATCCATTTTCAAAGGAAGCCCAGGAATAAGAGATAAAAAGCTTTTGTGCTATTTCTCTCTGCAGCAAACAACATGAACCCCCCCCCCCCTTTGTCCACTGCTACTTGGAGCAAGCTTGATCCTTTCTAGAGCTACTCTTATTCAAATGATCTTCATGCTAAATTTTCTGTGCTGAGAAGCACTTTTTGAGAGGGGAATTTGTGTTAAACAGCAGGTGGACTCCCGAAGGCTCCCTTTGTTTCTTGTCCTAAATCCTCTACCCCTGAAAGTAAATGCAGAGAGAAAGGAAAGACATGAGCATGTGCAGTTTAGATTGTGCCCTTCCCAAACACGACGTTTGAGTTTTGGAGCCTCATCCTCTGACAGCCTTGAGTTTGTGAGAGTGATTGAGAGGTGACTTGGCTTGATGGGCAAGTGCTTGGAGCAGGCACCGAGGCTGTGAGTCCTTATCATCAGGAAGAGAAATCTCTGCTGAAAGATGTTTGTTCCAGCCATTGCTGCTTCCTAATCCATATCCAATGAGGAATGGGTTACAAACCAGTGATGAGGGTCCAACTCAGGAGGAAAGTGGGGCATTTTCCATCCCTGGAGGTTTTAGTATCCAGTTGGTACTTTTTTTCCCAAAACACCTTTAACCAGATGTGCTGAGCGAGAAAACAACCCATGGTCTGTGAGCTCTCATCCCCCGAGTCAGATTCAGGATCCTCTGGTGTTTGGTTTGTTCTGTTTCCCTCAGGGTAGCTGGACCAAGTTCTGTAGGCTGCGGAACTTCAGGAATTTGTCCTAGTTCTTGTCC
Organism: Donacobius atricapilla; assembly: GCA_013397315.1. NCBI lineage: Eukaryota > Metazoa > Chordata > Aves > Passeriformes > Mimidae > Donacobius > Donacobius atricapilla. The sequence continues at coordinate 1,519,888 of WBMY01009985.1, read as the reverse complement.
ATAAATCACTGAGTATTTTCCCAAGCAGTAGAGATGTTGGCTAGGACAAATGGGAATCCCCTGCTGAGAAATGGACTGGGGATGCTGTGACCTAGTAGGACAGTGCTTATGGATTTCTACCCAAACACTGGGAAAACAGCTGGATAGGAGATGGCGATGGACAGAGCAGCATGTGTCCTGTTCATGGTTCACATCCCTTGGCAGCAGCTCTGAGGGGGCTTTTTGCCTTCACAGAACCCCAGGCTGGGCCAGGCCTGAAGGGACCACAGAGGGTCACTGGTGCCACCTCCCTGCTCAGGCAGGGCCATCCCAGAGCACAGGGCACACCATTGTGTGCAGAGGGCTCTGCAATATCCCCGCTGAGGAGACCCCAGCCCCTCCCTGGGCAGCCTGGGGAGGGCTGGGCACTGCCCAGGGCAGAAGTTGTGCCTCCTGTGCAGGGGGAATTGCTGGGCTCAGTCCCTGCCCGTGGCTCTGGTGCCGCTGCTGAGCCCCCGGAGCAGAGCCTGGGCCCTGCTCTGCCCCTCCCTGCACACAGGGACACCCAGGGCTGAGGGCCCCCCTCAGCTGGGGCTCCTCTCCAGGCTGAACAGCCCCAGCTCCCTCAGCCTTTCCTGGGCACGGAGATGCTCCAGTCCCTCATCCTCACAGCCTGTGCTGGCCCTGCTCCAGGAGCTCCTGTCCCTGCTGTGCTGATGATCCGGAGCTGGACACAGCACCCCAGAGGTGCCCCCAGGGCTGGGCAGAAGGGCAGGATTCCTCCTGAACTGCTGGGAATGCCTCTCCTGACCTGGGGTGAGCAAAACAGCTCTTGAACTGGTGGCTTCTGGTCCATGGGTGTCCATGGGCTTGCTGAGCCCTGGGCTGAAGGTCTGTGCTGTCACTTGTGCTCTGAGGAACATATTCCAGCCCTGGTGTGGTGTCACCTCCTCAATCTGTACCTCGAATTCCTCATGATGAATCCTGTCCCGTGCACAGGCTGGCCTGGCAGGACTTGCTGTGCTGCCAGAGCCAGGCAGGCTGAGCTGAGCTGCCAGGACCTGCAGGGGCTGGGTGCCAATGCTCTCTCAAACAGACTGGAGTCATGCACAGAGCAGGAATGAGCCCTGCAGGTTAATGGGATGGTGTGGCACTGCGGAAGCTGATGATGGAGCAGAACCTTGTCCTTCCTGTCCTTCCAGGAGGGTCACAAAGCAAAGGAAGCAGCTAATTGGCACTGCCAGGAGCTCAGACTGTGCCTTTGGACATCACACACGACATTCCTGCAGATCTGGGATCTAACCTTGCCTTCACTCTTTTTCTGCCTCAAGGGGATGAGGATTTCCTGGAGAATCAGGGTCAGGGCTCTCTGGGAGAGGTGGAGCAGACACCTCGGTTTTTTCCTTTATTAAAAAAAGATCAAGAAGGGAAATGGTTTCCTTTGCCTGTGCTAGGATATCACACACTGGCAGTGCCTGGGTTTGGTGTCTGGATATTCCTTGCTGGCAGGTGCTAGGAATGGTTTATCCAGGGGAAGATATAAAAACACAAGATAGAAAAAACATTTCCCCTTATGTCTCTGGGTCTCCATTTTCACACTGCTCACAGGTAGCTCCTGTTACATTCCTGGGTGATGAAGACACCAGTTTGATATTCAAACATTCCCGGCCTTGGCATCTGCTGCTATTTACTTAACTCTTTTTGTTTTTTCCAACATTATGTCTTCCAAATTACCCTTGTCTTTGTGTGATTACAAACAGCATAAATACATCAAGTTACATCCTCAGCAGGTTTTAGTGCTGATTATTATGTAATAAATGACAGGAACAATTGTTTTTGTGAAGAGACACATTTGATTTGCAGGGAGATGATTTGTGTGGCTCCTGAGGGAGGGGAGCCATGTCTGATATTTCTGAGCTGAGGGACTTTATAAGGAGAATTTAAATGTAAAATCTGCAACAGATGTAGAATCAGTAATCAATTTTGCCACTATAAATTTAGAAGAATTTTACTCTTCTACACAGTAAATGCCCTCACCAGCTGTGTTCTTGTTTTAATGGGATTGCTAATGAGACTTGTGGTGAAAGCCTTTGGCAATGCAGCCTGAGGAGTGTGACACAGGTATGATGTTAATATGGAGTTATTGCCTCTGAAATCCATCCTGTCCTTTCACTGTCCTCGCAGCAATCCAAACCAGGCTTCAGCAAGACGCTTGGCTGCTGAGGGAGTGAAATCTCGTTTCTCTGGCTGTGCCAGTCCCTCCTGGATTGCTTGCAGGCAAGGAAGGGGGGAAATGTTCATAGCACGGCTCCAGCCAAAGGGTGTGTTATTCCAGCTGCTGCTGTCCTGTGTGTGTTAAGGAGGCAGAGAGTGAGGCTGGGGGAAGGGAGTGTTCTGTGGCCACCCAGCGAGCCCGAGGCACAGGTCGGGGGTGGAATCTGTGTTCTCAGTGCATGATCCCAGGTGAAGCCCCTCCTCTCATTCCTGCCTGGGCCTGGCACTGTTTGCTCCTGGCCGTGGCTGCAGAGGGTGCCCAGTGCCACCTCGGGGTTGGGACAGCACACCCCTGCCCCCTCCATGGCCTTGGGAAGTAGGAGTAACAGGGCCCTCCTCCTCCCCTTCCAGCTGCACTCATCCCTTCCCTCCTCAGGCAGCAGACATTCTCCACCTTGCCCAGCTTTTCTGTTGCTGAACGTGTAGGGAGCATTTGCAATTCTTACCCTCTGCTAAAGAGCATCTCTCCTTTGCCTTGAGCTCTTCTAGAAGCTGCCTGAGAGATGTCAGCCTTGGCTTTTAGGGAGCTTGGTTCAAACCAGTCTCTGTTCCCCTTCCACATTATTTATTACCTGACCACCAGCCAAGAGTTCCCTTCCCTGGGCTTGGCTCTGGGAGCTCCAAACTCCTTCAGCAGCCTCTGTGGCCTTGGGGACATTTGGTCACATTTTTGTCCTCTGGTTGTGAACTAGAGCAGTTTTCATGGACAGGCCCCTGAGGAGGCTGAGCCTGTGTGTATTTTTGTGGAAACTCTCTAGAAGGAAAGAACAACCCTAAAATTCTGCTTGTGGCAACAGGGGAAACTTGGGGCTGCACTTTGCTTTTAGTTAAGGTTTTATTTCAGCCCATAAAGCTGAGCTAACGGTGCTGAATGGCACAGATTGGGCCTGTGCACCATAATGCAGTTGCTAAATGCATTAATGCTGGATTTCTCTCCTCACTTACCGACAACTGTGACACGAGGAGTCAGCTGAGAAGCATTTATTGGGTTCATTGAAGCCAGTCCTTTGGATCCTTGCATTTGACATTTCAGGAAAGACAAGTTGACGAAGCATCTGCAGGAGTGATTTGTTTGCTCATCTGGGATGGGGAGTGCATAACTGAGACAGAAGCACTGCAAGCAAGGAAAGGGATTTTCTGGGACTGTGGTGGTGGTGGTAACAACACTCCTGGGTTTGGAAAAGGCAAAATCAGGAAGACATTGCATTGTAGAGAGAAGTCATTTCCTGAAGGGTGGTTGTGATGGGCTGTGGGCAGGAGTGCTTGGATGCCAGGGCTGCAGTGCTGGATCCAGGCTTGCACTGAAACTTGGACAGATGGACACATGGACAGATGGACACTTGGACAGATGGACACATGGACAGATGGACACTTGGACAGATCGACACATGGACAGATCGACACATGGATAGATAGACACATGGATAGATAGACAGATGGACAGATGGACACATGGATAGATGGACACTTGGACAGATGGACACTTGGACAGATGGACACATGGATACATGGACACATGGATACATGGACACATGGACACATGGACAGATGGACACATGGATAGATGGACACTTGGACAGATGGACAGATGGACAGATGGACACATGGATAGATGGACACTTGGACAGATGGACACATGGATACATGGATACATGGATGGGGTGCCCAGGGCTGTTCAGTGCCACGTGTCTTACGTGTGGGCTTGGGGATGTTCTCCTGCCCCAGGGTGAGACCCATGTGCTTGGCTCCAAGGGGACTGGACCTACTTAGTTCTTTTGGACCTTCAGAGCAGGATCCTGCAGCAGGAATGTGGCAGCAGAGCTCAGGGCATGGCTGTGCCTTCAGTGTTTGCTCACCGATCTTCTCCCTCAGCTCTCAGTTCAGCTCCTCTGGGTCACAGAGACCCCAAATTTCCTTTGTCAGGGTGACTTTGGGCAATAAACAGGCTCATGCCAGGGAGTGCTGCTTCCCTTGTTCCATGGGGATGTGGGTGCCTTGGCCCTGTTCCTGTGCACCGCCACCAGGCCATGTGGAGCTGGGAGCTGGTGGCTCTGGCCATGTGCTGCTGGCTCTAAGTGCTGGCTGTGACCTCCCAGACCACATGGCACATCTGTGGTTTCCATGGCTGTTCCAGTGACCCCTCTGGAGGTTGTTGACTTGCAGGTTAGGCACTTGGGAGCCAAGTCCTGTGTGTTCTCCTTGGATGAAGCTGTTGTTGGATTTGACAGTGGGAGAAATTCAGGAATTGCAGCACAAGGATTCAGAGTCCCCTCTGAAGCTGCCAAGCTGCTGGGGCGTCTTTCATCGAAATCCTAAAAATTCGTGTAATTCTGATTATAATGTGGTAATTCATAGAATTCACCAGGAAAGATGTGAACCTGTTGCAGCAGTTCCAGGGCAGGCCGTGGAGATGCTCCAAGGTCTGGAGCCAGGCTGAGAGAGCTGGAGTGTTCACCTGGAGAAGAGAGCCCCTACTAGAGCCTAAAGAGGGCTTTTAAAAGGAGGGAGAGGGCCTTTTACACAGGCAGGGAGTGACAGGACAAGGGGGCCAAAATCGGTTTGGTGCAAGAACCAAATGCAGTGCAAACGATTTCTGTAAGTGCTTAGAGCTAAATGCAGCTTAATGCCAAAGCCAGCAAGTCGAGTGTTTGGGGGTGATGAGCCCTGGAACTGGAGAGTTGATGATCCATAGTAAATACAAATAATAGAAGACAACTGTTTACTGAGTTGTACAAGCATGTGTGTGTTTGCATCATTGCTTTTATGTCCTTCTAGCTCATGCTTGGAATTTGCTTAACAATCCTGGGGACTCTGATCTCCCTCTGAGTCCAGCTTGCTGTGGAAGCAGCAGGATCTGAAGGCATTTCATGGACACTGGGTCTCTAAAGGAATGCTGTAGTTCGAGGTGGTGGAATTTCAAGTGTCCCTTGGGGAGGCTCCTCAAGTGGAGCACACCTTGCACTGTGAATCCACAGACACTCAGGATTGGAGTAAATCCTTTGTTGTGATTTTTATCATTCCCCTGCTCTGCTCCAGCACTTGCAGGAGTTCTCTCAGCCCCAGCTCAAGCTCACCTATTTACCAGAATGGGCACTTAAAATGTTTAAAGCCCATAATTGTTGTTCTTTTAGAGCCCAACTCTTGAATTAAGGCTTTACAAGAGCACTGGGTTTGCAAGGATTGCCTAATCAATAAGAGAAATTTATGTCAGACTCCTTGTTTACACTGCTCGTTGTGAAGTGAACAGGGCAGGATTTTCAGCAATCCTGGTGGGGTTTTCAGATCTATTTTTAGATGATTTGGACAAAACCCAGAAGAAAAATATAAATCATTTGCTTCACAGCCTGCAAGAGTGTTTTTTAACGAGGTAATTATGTTTTTATGGCAGCTTAATCTCTGCTTTCATCGCTGGAAGTTGCATTGCTGGTTTGTTATTCCCCAGGATAATGAGTGTCACTATTCCCATGAATGCAGGCACCCCTTCCCAAGCTGTGGCTGAGCTCCTGTCTGTGCCACCCTCACAGGAACAATTCCTTCCTAATATCCCATCTCACCCTGCCCTATGGCAATGGGAAGCTATTCCCCTGGCACTCCAGGCCCTTGTCCAAAGTCCCTCACCATCCTTCCCGTGGAATCCTTCAAGTGATGGGAGGCCACAAATGGATCACCCCAAAACTTTCCCTCCTCAGGCTGATCCTGCAGTTACTCCCTCAATCCTTCAGTATTATGGAGTTATTAAAAATACAGCTTATTTTCCTTTCCTGTATCCCCTATTGCCGAGCAAAACATGGTGATTTTGAGGAATATTCTTTCAGGCTGCTGGGAAATCTCAGTGGGAAGTTGTTTTCCTGGCTGAGATTTCCAACTACAGAGATCTGTGAGGAAGCATCCGAGTCTTTGGCTGGGTATATAAATAACTGGGATGGCTTAAAACTCCTGAGCAGCTGGCAGTGCTATGGGGCAGGCTGGGCTCTGGCCCTGGATCCAGAGTGACTCTGGGGAAGTTCTGTTCCTGCCTCAGCCCCAGCCTTTGCCTAAAGTGCAGCTGGGTTTGAGCTGCTCTTTTTGAGCTGCTTTTCTCCCTCATTTCCTTTTTGCCTGTGCCACTCTCAGGCCCTTTCTAGATGTTTCCCAGTCTGCTGTTGTTAGAGGCCAACTTCTTGCCACGCAGTCACTGAGGCTCCAGAGAACTGAGTCCACAGCCATTCCTCCAGCACTGCCCAGGCCACCACTGACCCTCTCCCCACATCCATTCATGTTTTGAACCCTTCCAGGGATCCTGTCCCAGCCTGAAGCCGTTCCCTCTCCTCCTGTCCCTGTTCCCTGGGAGCAGAGCCCGACCCCCCGGCTGTCCCCTCCTGTCAGGGAGTTGTGCAGAGGCACAAGGTCCCCCCTGAGCCTCCTTTTCTCCAGGCTGAGCCCCTTTCCCAGCTCCCTCAGCTGCTCCTGGGGCTCCAGCCCCTTTCCCAGCCCTGTTCTCTTCCCTGGACACGCTCCAGCTCCTTCTTTGGAACTCCCCTGTAGTTTATTCTTTAATATTGTTCTTCTCCTGCCTTCCCTGTGCTGCTGGGGCCTGATTGTGCCCTGAGGTGACAGGTTTGTCACTATGAAGTGACAACTTTGCCATGGTGTCTCTCCAAGACTGCCAAGACCTCCCTCATCCAGGCCAAGGGGCCAAGCCTGAGACACCAGGTCATGGAGCATCAGGATGTGACTGTTGGAGGTGTGTCTGGGACATTTTGGCGTATGTGAAGGGAGAGGAGGCTGGGGGATGTCCCAGATTTTGCCTTCAGCTCTTCCCCCTCTGAAGCCTCTTCTTTCCCACCCCTGTGCAGACTGGAGCACGTATTGAACAGCCCTGAGGATGTGGCACTTGGGGACACGGTCAGTGGTGGCCGTGGCAGTGCTGGGGGAAGGGCTGGACTCGACCTTGGAGGGGTTTTCCCCCCTGAGCCCTGGTGTGTGTCCCCATCCTGTGCCCTTGCAGCAGGGCCTGTCATGGGGCAGTAGTGGAGGAACCATCCCTGGTCAGAGGGCGGGAACCGGGGATTCTCTGGAGCTGGCAGCTCTGAGGGGAGGGAGGGATGAGCTGGAGCCAAGGTCAGAGCTGGCTGAGCTCCTGTCGGGAGGCAGAGCAGCAGCTGGGACAGGACAAGTTCTGTCCCCTGGGATGTGCCTGGCAGGTCCCTGCTGCTGCAGCAGCTGCTGCTGCTCCAACCCAGGGACAGAAAAGGTCCTGATCCTGCCTGTCCTGGGAGCCTTCACAGCAGCATTCCTTGTCAGGCTGCTGCTTTGAGTCTTGTGAAAGTCACAGGGACTTGGGCAGGAACTCGCTGGAGCTTCTCTGCTGCTGGGATCGGTTTTTGTTCCCACTTCCAGCCCAGCCTGGAGCCTGGCAGGGCTGTTCCTGAGCACAGAGTGGGGGGCAGCACCCCCAGGCTCCTGCTGATGCTTTTCCTGCCTGTTTGGAGTTAATATCCACCCTTTCCTGGGAAAAGAACCATCTCAGCCTGTTCACTAGCAAGCTTGAAGTGGGTTTTGCTGTTGATTTGATAGGATCTGTTTTCATGCTGTTCTATTTTAAGTTCCTTTGCACCGGGCTTCTTTTTCCCTGGGTATAAATTTTACATGATTCTTTGAAACTGCACTGGTAATATGGAAAAGAAAGAAATAATCACTGGAATGTTGTTGGTGCTGATTTCCAAGGGTAAGTGTGTTAAAACCGAGTCCATGGAAAATGGATAAAGAACAGTCATGGTTTGGATTTACTTAAGAACAACATTTTCAGCTCTCAAAACAAAGCTGTTGCTGTACTTTGTTTTATTTCTAGAGATTTTTCAATAATCTGATTAATTTCTGCTGAAGTGTGAAGCAATAAAGTAGATTACAAGCAAGTACAGGAAGACTGAGTGTGGAGGGGAGTGAAATATGCTGTTTTTTTCGTCTTGGTTTCCAGTCCTGATCCCACATTCCTGTGCTTCACATATCAGCAGGGCTGTGCCGAGGCTGAAATGCTTTTCTGGTGTAAAATTCCAGCCTGGGAATTAGTGCTGATGAGTTCATCTCACTGCAGGACTTTCTTGTTCTTTCCAGGCAGGATTTCAGAGCTGGGGGGAGCACCAGGGCAGTGGTGTTGGGTGATAAAATACCTGATGCAGACCAAAAGTCCAACTTTGTTGTTTTCTTAATTATTATTCAGGACGGTTTTCATCTTATCTTCAAGGCCTTGGAAGAACAAGGAATTGCATATGGAGATCAGGCTTGGCTCCTCACAATAATTATACTTCAGAGAGACAATTTTCATTCCTACACATTTGTATTAAAGCTGAAAGAATTTAAAGGGACTGCCTTGGGCTCCAGGTTCAAGACAAGATGCAGGACCAGTCTTCATCATGTGGACATCACCTTGTAATTGTATTTTTCCTGATTCCCTAATTAGTTTTTTCTGTTGGTTCCCTCACAAACATTAGGAATGGCTTTTTCATGGAAAAGTAGTGCCAGGTTTGTGTTTTGGTTTGGGGTTTGTGTTTATTTTTTTAAATGAGTTTGAGGTTATTTTTTAGAAACATCCCAGTTTCTTTGGCATTAGCACTCAGATCACGGAATCATGGGTTGGAATGACTTTAAAGACCATCCCTTTCCACCTCCCAGTCATGGGCAGAGGTGCCACCCACTTCATCTGCTTTGAGGGAAGTTTTTAAACCTCAGCTGAGAAAAATTGAGCACTTAAAGAGATAGTTTTGTGCTTAGACATACCTGAAAACACAAATCTTGGGTCATTTCTGAGCCCTACTTTAAATACCCATATTTCACATTTTTGTTATACCTGTGTAGCAAATGATTTTCTGATGGTTTTATGCAGTAATAAACTTGGTTTATCCAAATCCAAAGAAAACTTCACTTTTGGAAGTGTTGTGTGACTGAAAACTCAAGGCTGACTCTGAAAATTAGAAATATCTCAGTTCCCTCAAGGCTGACTCTGTGTAGGGGCTTCACATTTGCCAAATTTTTGTGAAGTGTAGTGTGGTGATCTATCTTTTTACTATGGAATAAGATTAGAAGAAAGGCAAAACAGGCTCAACTTAAAGATAGAAAGAGTTATATTTATTAACATACACTAAAGGGCAAACAAAAAAACAACCATGAAACCTTTTTAAAGACACCCCCCTCCTCCTTAGCAACAATCTACTTTTCTACGAAAAAATGTAAAGAGACAGAACATCAGAACTCTTAAGTCAGTAGCACTTATAAAACAGTCTTTCATCCAGTCTTTGAGAGAAACAAGTCCCTCCTGATTCTTTCTGGTAACTTTCCACAAGAGACACAGTCTGTTTGTGGCTTCCAGCTCCCACAAAAGCAGCCTGCCCGAGAATCTGCATCTGTGAGGTTCCCGAATGTAGCCTTTCCTATGGCTGCATATGGGCTGTGGACATANGGCCCAGCCTGGGCTCGTTGCTGCTCTCCGGTGACCCGGGGGCTGGGGGGGGCCGGGGCCATCTCCCTCGGCCTGGCCGGCGGTGTGGGGCAGGCCGCAGGATCAGCTGCACGTTCGCAGCCGTGGCTCTACCGGTGTCTGCTGGGCTCGGGACTCGGCTCGGCTCCCCCAGGGCCAGCCCCATCCCAGCTGCTCCGTCCCAGCCCTGGCACGGCTGCTCTGGCCTGGCCACATGGGCAGCGGGCCCTAAGCCGGGCCCTGCTGCTTCCTGCCCCGAATTACCTCATGGTGGGTCCACTGCAAGAGAGAGAGATTTCCCAAGATTCCTGTATTTAAGCCATGTGTCCCAGGGGTGTACACCTGTACCTGATTGGCCAACCTGGCTGTCAATTCCAAAGCAGATCACCAATTGGGTTTTTTTACCATTCATGCCAAACCAATACACTCTGAAAATTAGAAGTATCTCAGTTCCAGTTAAGCTCAGAGTTTACAGTAACTTCTGGGTCATTGCAGGCAGGAAAACACTGGCCCCAGTGATCCACCCCAGGTTTTGAACCTTCAAAACCTCAAGAATCATGGAAAATCCACATCCCCAAGTACTTGAGTACCAGTAATTTGGTTTTGCTTTTCCCCACACCCCGACAGGAGGCAAAGAAGGTCCTTAATATGAGGTGAAATGTTTTGCAGGGTCAAACAGGAGGGTGACAGTGGTGAGGGTGGCTTTGTCCCCATCCTGGGGATGGCGTGGGGACAACTGGAAGGTCCTGGGTGAAGCCCGGGGCTCTGGAGCTGAGCCTCAAGTGGAGCCTGGGTTGAGCACTGACTTCTCAAGCACTGAACCCTGTGCTCTGAGCTTTGCTGGGGTTTCACAGCAGAGTTAATGTGTTAATTATCCCATGCTAATGAGCACCTTTTTAGCACTGGAGACAAAGGCTGCACTTGCTCTCACCTGGGTATTAATAGCAGCTGCTGGAACAATGCTCACTGTTTTTGTGGGTTCCTACGCAGCAGAGCCTGCTCAGGGTTTGCTGTAACAGTCATTTGCCTGAAGAAAGGAGGTTGAAAACTTTTGTGCTCTGTGCTGAGTTCAGGTGTGAGGGGAAAAAAATCTCTCCTGTGCTGTGCAATGTGCTCAGCTGAGCCCTCCCCGGCCCTGGGACTGTCGCAGGGGATGGCACCTCCAGTGATGGATGGACCCAGTGCAGAGGGGAGCCCGTGTGGGGAGGGAGGCTCCTGGTTACCATAAGAATGGATTCATCTGCATCCTTCCAAGGACACTGAGCCTTCCCTGATGGTGCTCTGGAGTGTAATGGGTCCTACAAAGAGTCCAGAGAACGCTGTGGAGCTGCTCCCAGGGCTTGGACACCTCTGGAGCCAGGCTGGGAGAGCTGGGGGTGTTCACCTGGACAAGGGAAGGCTCCAGGGAGAGCTCAGAGCCCCTTCAGGGCCTAAAGGGGTTCCAGGAGAGCTGGAGAGGGACTGGGGACAAGGGATGGAGGGACAGGGAATGGCTTCCCACTGCCAGAGGGCAGGGATGGATGGGCTATTGGGAAGGAATTGTTCCTGGGAGGGTGGGCAGGCCCTGGCATAGGGTGCCCAGAGCAGCTGTGGCTGCCCCTGGATCCCTGGAAGTGTCCAAGGCCAGGTTGGATGGGGCTTGGAGCAGCCTGGAACAGTGTAAGGTGTCCTGCCCATGCCAGGGGTGGAAGGAGATGCATTTTAACATCCCCTCAACCCAAATCATTCCAGGATTCTGTGATGTGCAGAGCTCCAGGAGCTCAGCAGAGCTGGATTTGGGAGAGGCAGGAGTGACCTGCAGTCCTTTTAGAGGGGCTGTGTCTCTGGGCTGAACTGGGAGGCTTTGGAAAGCCGTGGAATCTGGGGGGTGTTGGGATCTGAGATTGCCTCGGGTCTTGTTTTGGATCTTTTCCTCCCTGGTGAGGTTTCTGCACAAAGCAGCTCCTTGTCGGGTTGGGGAAGAGATTTTGGCTGCAGGGGCTTTTTTTTCCGCGATCCACATCGCTGTGACAAGTCATTTCCAAGTGTGAAAATGGCGCTGATATCTTTGTGCAGCGCTGGTTTGCTGCGGAGCCCTTGCACAGCCCGGGGAGTGGGGTCGGGGCAGCTCCGGGGCTGCTCCCGCCGGGAGCGCCGGCCTCGGGCTGCACTCACCGCCCTGTTTTGGAGTGGTTTGTACCACGACCTGAGCGGCTTCTGCCAGCTCAGAAGCTCTGAGAATGTGTTATGAAGGCAGTTTGCAAGTGGAGCCTTTCCTTGAAGAGAGGAGGAAAATCCTCATGAAAGGAGCCGCCTTTGAAGTGGTTCCTGCTCCTCATCCATTGCTGTCAAAGGGGTGTGAAGTTGTGTGAAACAAAGGGCAGGTTCTGTTTAGTGTTTGCACCATCATTTCCTCCCCCCAAGAGTGCTTTTTCCATCCAGCTGTGCTGTGTTTCTGTTGAGAATGTTGAGATTAATTAGCTGCAGAAATAGGGATTTCTGTGGAGGAGACTGTGGATGAAATGACAGTTTTATCTGTACCTAAGAAATGCATGTAAATGTTCAGGATATCTGAGCCTAAGCCAGCAGCTGAAAGAAAAATCTGGGTTTAATTCTATTTACTTCCAAACAGGGGGACATTGTTACTCTGCCTGAACAAAAGAGTGAGCTCAAGTGACAGGATCAAGGTGAGGGCCTTGGAGATGTTCCCCTGCTCCCCTTGAAGAAGGGAGATGGTTTGCTGTCCTGGCCAGAGAAGGGAGATGCTTCTCCTGCTCCCCTTGGAGAAGTGAGCTGCTCCTCTGCCCCAGCTGTGTCCCTCCAGCATCCTGCTCTTTGCAGGTGATGTGTTCCCCCTTCCCACTTCCTCCTGGGATTAGAACTGGGCTGTTTCATGAAGAATAATTACGTTTGATCTAGGAAAAGTTGAATGTTGAGGAGGAGGGAATTAAAAAGAAATGATAAAAAATAAGCAGCCCAAACCCCTCTTGGTTATTGGAGTGGTAAGGGAGCACATTGTCAGAGTGACACTGAGTCCTCTGTTGAGGTGTCCTGGGCTTGGGCTGGGGCTGAGGCTTGCCCAGAGCCGTGCATTTGAGGCTGGGCCGCCAGCAAAGCCTGCACAGGCAGCAAAGGTCCATTGGTACATGTGACGAGCCTAGGAGGATGTGAGGATGTCTTCCAGGGATAATGTCCCTGCCTTCCGAGCCTGGGAACAGGTTCCAGTCAGTGGTGCCCCCAGGGGGAGCTGTCCCAGGGGAGCTGTCCCACAGGAGCTGTCCCAAGGGGAGCTGTCCCACAGGAGCCGTCCCAGGGGGAGCCGTCCCAAGGGGAGCTGTCCCA
>WBMY01009985.1:1457230-1506721 GCA_013397315.1 Donacobius atricapilla | reverse complement strand
GGGGAGCTGTCCCACAGGAGCTGTCCCAAGGGGAGCTGTCCCATGGGAGCTGTCCCAGGGGGGAGCTGTCCCAGGGGAGCTGTCCCAGGGGGAGCTGTCCCAGGAGGAGCTGTCCCATTGCTCTCCCAGCTGGACCAGGGAGCTGCACAGTGCCTGGTGTGTTCCAGCAGGAGCTGCTGGAGGGGGGCAGGGGTGCAGCAGCCTGGGGACTCTGGGGATTCAGCTGAGCCTTCAGAGGGAAGGTACCGTGTCCATGTTGAGGTGATCCCAATCCTGACTCTGAGCTCTGGCCACTGACTCTGGGCACTGCTGATGTGGGACTGGGGCATGAGACATCCTGAGACAGAAGGTTTGGTCTTTTTCATGGAATCTCAGAATTTCCTGAGCTGGAAGGCCCCCAGGGATCATCCAGTCCAATCCTGGCCCTGCACAGACACCCCAACACCCCCACCCTGTGCATCTCTGGGAGCACTGTCCAAACACTCCTGAAGCTCTGGCAGCCTCGGGGCCGTGCCCATTGCTGGTGTGCTGAGATCAGGATCTCAGATCCACCCAATGGAAGGATTCTTCATCCTCAGGATCCTCCCCTAAGCCTGGTCAGTCTGTGTTTCCCTAGTGCTCTGTCCTGTCACTGAAGGGCTGCAGTGTTTCTTCGGGTAGCCTGGAAGGATTTTAGCAGGAATTGCCCAAAGGGAAGAGGCTGGGGTTCCCTGGCTCATTCTGCCCTCCTTTGCCCTTAAGAGTTTCAGGAACAGGAGGCTGAGCTGGACCCACCCCACTGACTTGCATTTTTGGGACCCCTGGATCTGCCTCTCCCTGACAGGCTGGTCTGTGCACAAAGAGATAAACCAGACTCTGACCCTTTACTGCCACCCATCTGAAGGGTTGTTCTCATACTAACTCCTCTTCCTCTGTGTTCTCCTCATGACTGGAGTGGTGTAACTGCTTTTCCTGGAAACACAGAGTGTGGAGCATCCCAGGCTACTTTTATATTCTGATGCTTCAGATCGTTAAATTCTCACGGCTTAAGCTCTTTATTTCTTGTTTTGCTGTGCCTATGAGAGGATCTCCTGGGGCCCTATTGCACAACAAATACAAATAATCCATGTATAAAACAGGCTGGCTGTTTGTACTGCTGGTAGTCTGCAAGGATTGCTCCCAGGTAATGTTCTAGGATACTCCTCATTTTGATCTGTGCCTTTTACCAGCGTTTCTCTGTTCAACAACACTGCAGTGATGTTGCCCTCTGGAAAGAGGCTTCTCCAGATTATTTCTGATTTTTCTACCTGTTTGCTGTCTGCCTTTGGCAGAGTTTCAGTTTCCTTCCCTGCTTTTCCTGCCCAGCCATGGTCAGTTCATGCAGGTTTTGGGATAGTTCAGGTGCTGGAGTGGTGCACACACAGAGGCTGCAGTTATTCCTTGTCAATGCTGCCACGGGAGGAGAAGCTCTTTAAATTTACTGATAGCACGTTTAGTTTTATGAAGTCCTTGACCTTAAACTTCTAAATGAGCTGGGATGTGAATTGGAGAGTAGTAAAATGAGATGTAAATGGGGGAAAGCCCCACTTCCCTGCCTGGGAGGATGTGCTGCTTTCGCTGGGGCTGCTGTGAAACCAGTTACATTAAATACAAACTGGTATTTACTGGTGCCTTGAAGCTGCTGCACTTGTTTCCCACTGGGAGCTGCCCTGTGGGGAGCCAGTTCTCATTAATTGGTATCTGATCATTCCACAGGACCAATGGTGTGTGTGCACTTTAGATTTTCCTCCTTAGATCTTTTCTCTCTGCTTTCTTCTTCCCCTGTTATCTGCAAACACCATGTTTATTTTTCCGTATTAGCTCCTCTACTGTTCTCTCTTCAGTAATTAACAGTTGATTTCCTACTTATCTCTTGACCTTTCTTTTGCCAATCCATTCAAATCACAAGCATTTCTTGTTCTTTAAATATCTGCGTAAATGCCATGGGTAGAGGTCAGCTGGTTTAGTTCTTGACATATTTGGAAGAGGATGCTCCTGGTGTTCATTTGTTTCTCCTCTAGCTGTTTCTTAGTAAATTACGTGGAAGGTTTCCATAGCAAATTGGTGTAGAAATTACTTTTCTCCCTGTGGAACACACAGAAATGGGTGGTGGGTGAGTGATACCGTGATTTTTATACAGAGGGCAGAATTCACTGTGGTGGCAGTCAGAGGCTCTGAAGGACTTAAATGTTGCTTCCCTTGGCACCTTGTGACAGGGCCTCCCCACCTCACAGGGAAGAATTTCCTCCTCCTGGTCCTGTCCCTCCAGGCCCTTGTCCCAAGTCTCTCTCCATGTTTCCTGTCAACTCCTTCAGGCCCTGCAAGGTCACACTGAGGTCACCCTGAAGCTTCTCCTCTCCAGGTGAACACTCCCAGCTCTCCCAGCCTTTCCTCCCAGCAGAGCTGCTCCATCCCTCTGCTAATCCTGGTGCCTCCTCTGGACTCCTCCAGCAGCTCCAGGTGCTGCCTGTGCTGGGCCCAGGGCTGGGGCAGCTCTGCAGGTGTGGTCTCACCTGAGCACAGGGGCAGAATCCCAATCCCTCCTCTGCTGCCCACACTGGGATCAGCATTTGCATTTTCCAGTCCACAGTGTGGAGGGACAGTAAAGGAGTTAATCCAAACTGCAGACTTGCCAGAAAATTGCTCTATAAATAAAAATAAATTCCAAAAATAAGTGAAATAAAACATCAGTAGAAGATGAAGGGGAGGGGGATGATGGAAACAAGCAGATGTGAGGAGTGGATTTGTTCCATGTCCAAGTGCTTGTGTTGAGAGGCCTTTTGTCACTGGTGACTTCTTTGGAGAGCAGCCCTTAGAGGGCAAATCAGAATAACTCCAAGCAGAGAAGTTCTGGGAGTGCTGTCTGCCACCTTCCCAGGAGGAAGTTGGATCTGGAAATGTTCTCTACAACTCCCTGCCCGGAGGGGACAGCCGGGGGGTCGGGCTCTGCTCCCAGGGAACAGGGACAGGAGGAGAGGGAACGGCCTCAGGCTGGGCCAGGGGAGGCTCAGGGTGGATATTGGGGAAATTTCTCACTGAAAGGTTGTCAAACACAGGAGCAGGCTGTACAGGGAGGTGGTGGAGGGGTTTAATAGCCCTGTGAATGTGCCACTTGGGGACATGGCTCTGGGGTAGCCTTGGCACTGCTGGGTGAAGGTTGGACTCGATGTCTTGAGGGCTTTTCCAACATAAATCATTCCATATTTCTGTGAGAGTTCCCAGTGCCAGATGATCCAGCTGGGTGCACTAAAACACCTGTAACTGATGGGGAGCTTTTGTGCCTGGGGAAGCAAATCCAAGAGAGACATTTCGCGCTTATTTTGCCATTAAGTTAAACTCTTGTAAAAACAAAGTGCCTGGGATATGAGGTCTGGCAGAGGGAGGATTTGTGTGGCATGAGGTGGCTCAGCCACAATCTGTGGAGCAGATTTCCTGAAGGAACAGGTTTGGGTCTGGTTTGTTTCAATCTCTGAGTTCTTCGGATAAAAGAATGATTTAATTTCTTTTTCCCATTTGAATCTGTGTGCAAGGCTGGAACATCTTCCCTGGGTCAGAGTGGGATGTCAATGGGATTTTTCCTTTGTCCCTGGGTCAGAATGGGATTTTAATGGGATTTTTCCTTTGTCCCTGGGTCAGAATGGGATGTCAGTGGGATTTTTCCTTTGTTCCTGGATCAGAATGGAATGTCAGTGGGATTTTTCCTTTGTTCCTGGGTCAGAATGGGATGTTAATGAGATTTTTCCTTTATTCCAGCAACAACGCACTGTTTATAGGCTGACCCTAGTGAAAGCTTGGAATGTGGATGAACTCAAAGCTTATGCTGACCTGATATCCCTCGGGAAACCAGACTTCATTGAGGTCAAGGTGAGCTGCATGGAGCTATTTTAGTTTTTCCAGCAGTATTTTCCATTGTTTTGTCCCCATTTTCCCCCTGCCTTTAGTCTAAACTTTCTGAGTAAGTAAAATTCTTTTAAAGTGATGCATAAGAAACTCCTCTCTTGCTTTTAATATTAGTGAATAATAATGAATTAACATTCAGGTAATGTTTTCTAGTATCTTGTGTGTGCCTTTGGAGCAGGTTTCCCTGTGCCACAAACCAAACTCTGTACCAGCCAGCCTCAATTTTTGCCCAACAGAATCATCACTCTCTGGCCTTTTTTGTATTTCTGTGAAAACAAAGATAAACAGATATTCCTTCTTTATATCAACTAACAGTTGAAACAAAATATTCCATGTTAAGCTGGTAGTTTGGGGTAGGGTTCTTCCCATCCTGGTCTCAAATTTTGCCAGGGAAAGGGTGAAAGGTTCAGTGGGGTGTTTGTGTTTGGCTGGATTTGAGGGCTGCCAGCAGGAGATGTGAGATACAGCAGGGCAGGAGGGGCTTGATCCTGGGCCTAATCAATTTAGCGAATAGAGACAGTAAAAAAAGCTACAAACTTGCAAAAAAGGCACCTTCCCAAAGTGCTCTGAGCATTTTCACCCAGCAGCTCCTGCAGAGCAGCAGAGCTCCCTCAGCTCTGTGTTTGTGCAACTCTGTTACTCCTGGACTCTCCTTTATCGTCTCTTTTCCTTCTCTCTTATAATTTTTTTAAACTTTATTTCATCTTTTATGCTTTTTAAAATTTTTTTCAGTCTTTTTTTGCTGCTGCTATGAAGAAAAAGCCTGCATTTTACTGTGGAGGTTTGATACCTTCTCTCAGTATGGGGAGTTTTTCTCTCTAGGTATGCTGCTGCAGTTAGGAGCTTCATCCCAGCTCGGATTTGGAGTTTGGTTTGGGGAAAACTCCTTGATTTTCCACCTTCCTGGGTGTCTGGGAGGCTGTGCAGGATCCTGCTAGGGAGGGGAGGGCAGGGATGGAGCAGAGGCTGTGGGGCTGGTGCTGCTGAGGCTGCTCTGCCTGGGGCATTAATGGTAATTAGTGAGATGAGGCGAGTGCCAGTTGATGCTTGAGCATGGATTCACCCAGGAACTCGCCAGGGCAAACATCTGTCTCCTGCAAGGCATGGGCTGCTCTTCCCTCTGCCTCAGTGGCACAGTCCTGCTTTCCCAGAGCTCTGCCCTGGAAAGATCCTGCCTTGCTCTGCCAAGGACATAGGTGAATGGTCACAGGTGTACTCCTGGTGCTCTTCCAGCTGAGACAGGCCTTTATCTGGTTCTCTGAACCCTGTTTGTGGGAGCTGGGACAGGGATTTATCTGCATCTCTGAACCCTGTTTGTGTGACAGGGATATTCATGGTTGTCTGAAACCCTGTTCTGTAAGCTGTGAACACAGGTCCCCTCTGAGCTGGGACAGGGAGGGGCTGGGTGGCATTCCCAGAATCCAGCAGTGGGATGGTGGCACTGGGGGTCCAGCCTCACACTGTGGTGGTCACACAGCATTTGGGACTTGGCAATTTTCCCCAAAAGACTTAGTATTTTTGATTAAAAGTCTTTTTTTGTTTGTGTTCCTTTGAGAACAAAGCATATTTGGGATGTGGATAGGCCTCAGCATTCTTTCCTCCAGCCATTCTCAGTATGCCAGAGTAAAAAGCCAAGGACCTGGTGGTGCTCAAAGCCAACCAACAAGGGGTGATGAGGAGATTCTGCAAAGCTCTGCCCAACAATGGGTCTGAGCTTGGGGATTTTCTGGTTGAAGACTTGGGATAAATGATGTCCATTTCAGATCAAGGGAGCTAATCCAGTGTTGCTCCAGAGAGGCTCACGGGGTGGATGGAGAGAGATTTAGATTCTTGAAGGGCTTAATCCTTGTTCTCATTTCCATGAATGCCTCACAGTGCTGTAACTCTGTGGGACCCCATTCTCCCACATAAGCCAGTAATGAAGGGAGACTCAGTCATTAAAAATACATCAAATTGATTTATTGCCTTAATCTGTTCTAATGCCAGCATGTCACTGTCACCCTTGTACAGAGCTAATGGTTGTATTTAAGGTCTGGAATGTGCCATTTTCATTTTCTTGCCATGGTGCCCTCTTTGGGTTCTGTAAGCCCGAGGTTTGTTTGATGTGCAGCATTTTTGTGTCCAGGGCAGGGAACAGAGCTGGGAAGGGGCTGGAGCCCCAGGAGCAGCTGAGGGAGCTGGGAAAGGGGCTCAGCCTGGAGAAAAGGAGGTTCAGGGAGAACCTTGTGCCTCTGCACAACTCCCTGACAGGAGGGGACAGCCGGGGGGTCGGGCTCTGCTCCCAGGGAACAGGGACAGGAGAAGAGGGAACGGCCTCAGGCTGGGCCAGGGGAGGCTCAGGGTGGATTTTGGGAAAATTTCTTCACTGAAAGAGTGGTCAGACCCTGGCTCAGCTGCCCAGGGCAGGGGTGGAGTCCCCATCCCTGGAGGGATATGAAAGATGACTGGACATGGAACCCGGGGACATGGGTTAGAGCGAGCTCAGCAGTGCTGGGTCAGTGATTGGACTTGATCTTAGGGGTAAATTCTAGAATCATGGAATGGTTTTGGTGGGAAGGACCTCAGAGCCCATCCAGTGCCACCCCTGCCATGGGCAGGGACACCTTCCACTGTCGCAGGCTGCTCCAAGCCCCAACCAGCCTGGCCTTGGGCACTCACAGGGATCCAGGGACAGCCACAGCTGCTCTGGGCAGAGTGAAGCTTTGTCACTCAGCTCACGGCAGTAGTGTGAGCTCCAGCCTGAGCAGAGCCTTCCTGCTTCTCCCTGTCCCTCAGAATTTAAGGAGGAAATCCGAACCTGCCAGGCTGGCCCTTTGTCCCAGGGTTGTCCATGCCATGGTGTCTGTGGGCAGGACTTGGGCACAGTTGGGATTGAAGTCATGGCACAGAATCTTCCCAAGCCTTTGTGAAAGTTTTCAGCCACTTGGAAGCTATTTTCCTGCTGATTTTGTTCATGTAGATGGATATTCTTGGTGTCCAGCTGAGCTCAGGCTGCTGGTCTGGGTTCAGCTCCTCCTCTGATGCCTGAGGCTTGGCTGCAGAATTGAAGTGATGAAGTAAACGTGTGCAAGGAAGGGCCAGAGGGAAGTGTCTATCCCAGTCTGCTCACTCTTGTCATGTTAAACAGGAAAGATTATTTAATTGCTTAAAATAATGAGGAAAATGAGCTGTGCCTTAATGAGTTTTTAATTGCATGCAACAAGAGGCGATTGCCCCCACCTGTCAAACACCCATTCAGGATCCTGCTGCCGTCCCAGCTGGAATTTAGATGAAGAGGTGGAGCTGAACCTCCTGTTCTGGTGCCTGCTGTGAATAAACCCAAACAATGTATGATTTCCACACCTGAAAATAGATCAGCATTGGCCACTTGCTGTTAGCGAATCACAGAATCATTTAAGTTGGGATAGGCCTGCAGGACTGAATCCAGCTACTCCCCAGTGCTGCCAATGTCCCCAAGTGCCTCATCCATACATCTGTTAAATCCCTCTAGGGATGGGAACTGACCACTCTTTCCATGAAGAATTTTTCCCTGGTGTCCACCCTGCCCCTCCCCTGTCCCAGCCTGAGGCCATTCCCTCCCCTCCTGTCCCTGTTCCCTGGGAGCAGAACCTGACCCCCCTGGCTGTCCCTTCCTGTCAGGGAGTTGTGCAGAGCCACAAGGTTCCCCCCTGAACCTCCATTTCTCCAGGCTGGTCGGTCACAGGTTGGACCTGGTGGTCCTGGAAGACTTTTCCACCCAGGATAATTCCATGGTCGTGGCCCTGGAGCAGAGAGGGGTGATTCAGCAGTGGCCGTTCCTCTCTCGATCCCCACACGGCTCGTTTGGAGAGCTGGGATGATAGGCTAGGTCTTGTGTTTGAGTTCAGCTTTCCCAGGAGGAATTGTTTCCACTTCCACAGAAGCCCTGCAGATTTCCAGGCTGTGGAGCACCTCTTGGCCCTCAGGCACGGGTGTGGGGTGTCTGGAGAGCTGCTGGGAAGTACTGGGGCTGTACTGCACAACCAACCATCTCCAGCCCTCACTGCAGACTGAAGTGACACAAAGGACTGATGGCTTTTGTTAAATCAGCTTGAAAGGGATGATTAAAAGCAGCCAAGGAGTTAAATCCTGGCTGAATCCACTGCAGCAGGAGCAGACGTGCATGAGGCCTTGTGGCTGTAATCTGGGGAATGCTGCTGCTCAGCTCAGGAGCATTTCCATTGCAGAGGCTGCAATCAACAGGACATTTTATTTGTCTGGGGTCATGGCTGCCCCAGATTTTAAACATTGTCTGTCACTCAGCAGTTTGGTCTGCACTTTGTTCTCTGTTAATTTGCACGAGACTCAATTAAATTTATAATTTGTGGGCTTGGAGTGAAGAGAATTGTTTCGTTCAGTAATTAAACTGGGGAGTCTAGAGTGGGAGTGGAGAAACAAAGCACTGTCAGCTGTAGTTGTTTCCTTCAGAGCCCTAGGGATTGAAAGGATTGCTGGCTGTCTGCATCCCGGGGCAGGAGCCAGGTTCTGGGGACAGGAATGTGCTTCCCTTGCTTCCCACAGCACCAGCAACCATCCTGGCACAAGGCTCTGGTCAATCCAGTTGTGCTCGCTCAGCTCCATTACAGCTGAAAATCAGCCCTGGGCCCAGCACAGGCAGCACCTGGAGCTGCTGGAGGAGTCCAGAGGAGGCACTAGGATGAGCAGAGGGATGGGAGGAAAGGCTGGGAGAGCTGGGAATGTTCACCTGGAGAGGAGAAGCTTTGGGGTGACCTCAAGTGTGACCTTCCAGGACTTGAAGGGAGCCTGCAGGAAACATGAAGAGAGACTTGGGACAGGGGAGGATGGGGTGTCAGGACACACACTGCCACAGGGCAGGGATAGATGGGGTATTGGGACTGAATTGCTCCCTGGGAGGGTGGGGGAAGCCCTGGCACAGGTGCCCAGAGCAGCTGGAGCTGCCTCTGGATCCCTGGCAGTGCCCAAGGCCAGGCTGGACACTGGGGCTTGGGACAGCCCGGGACAGTGGATGTATCCCTGCCATGGCTGTGATAGGATAGGATGGGCTCTAAGGTCCTGTCCAACCCAAACCATTCCATGATTCTGTGAATTCCAGAGCATGCCCAGCACAGTTGCTTTGGATTCATCCTGGCAGAACCAGGAAGGGCTGGGATGCTTTTCAAAGGCTTCTGCATTTCAAGGTACTTGGCCAGAGCTCTGTGGATTAGGCTGCTCTAAGCACCCTTATTAAGCAGGTAATTAAGAGGCAGCATCATTGCTGTTCCTGCCGCAGGGAGGTTGGGGAGAGAGCTCTGGGTGAACAATGGGATCCTTTCCTTTTTAATTCTTGATGTCTTAATAACTGTCTTCATGTATTACTGCAAAGCAGAACGTGACCGCCCTCATCAACTCCACATGGGTTTTAAGTGCTATCAGCTGTTAATTAACTCCAGTTTGAAGGAGTTGGGGAAGTTGAAAGCTGCTTTCCTTCGGTGTGCTGGAAGCTGATTCCCATTGATTTGTGCTGGGAATTAATCAGCCAGCCAAACACTCACTTATTCCATTTGCCTCTGTGCTTTCTATGCTTGTAAACGATATCTTTGTAGTTTACTGAGAGCATGAATCATGTTGGAGCTTCTGAAGAATTTTCCCTCTTTGTACTCATACATTTTTCATGCTGCTCAAATCATAATCTGGATAATGAGTGTGGGGAGAATATTGCTGTGTGTCTCCAGCTGAACTTTGGGGATCCAAACCCCTGATTTGCGTGGCTGGTTGCTCTAACACTGACTGATAGAGAATGTTTAAACTCTGAGTTCAGACTTACAGAGCTGGGCTAAAAAAGCCTGAATGTACATCCCTGGTGAGCACTCCCTGCCTTGTGCCCTGTCAATCTTCCTCTAGGCTGGCTCTGAGTTCCAGTGCCTGGGCAGATTAATGGGAGGAGTCCCTCATAAATTTATGGGTGAGAATGTAATTGCTTCCCAAACTTGCACAGTTCCTAATTAGCAGCAAGCTGTTGCTCCTGCAGCCCTGTGTGTGCCCTGTGTTCTGGTTGAAAGTGTTGGCAAAGATGTGCCTGCACATTCCATGTCCAGGGAAATGCAGGTAAATCGGGGATTGGGAGCATGGTGGCAGCTGAGAGCAGGTGCCATGGCCATGCCACACATGAACCTGGATGCAAATTCCATTTAAAGGAGGTCAAAGTGTTCTTCCCAGGGGGAAAACCACGAGCAGGTCAGACAGAACCATCCATAAAACTGTGTTGTAAAGGCTGGTGCTTGATGGGATTTTGTGACTGGAATAAAAGAGCTCAGCCCAAGAGCAAAGGTGCTGGAACCACCCAGAGAAGGGGGCAGAGGTGCTGGAACCACCCAGAGAGGGGGGCAGAGGGGCTGGGTGCTGTCTGTAGGAAAAGCCCTTTGTTCTGTTTGCCCTTTGGGTACCAGGGTTCACCAGCCCTGGGATCTGGTCTGTGATGTCCTCTCAGTGATGGCAGATTAATTGCTGGGAAGTTGGCATTGAATTATTTGATTGGGAGGGGTTGACGTGCATCATGATCCTGGCTGTGAAATATTTTCAAGCAGACATTAAAGGACACCCTATAGTTGAGCACTGTCTGCACTCCAAGTGGGTGACATTGAGTGCTCACCACCCACTGACCTGCGTGTGGTTTGGGGCAAATTACAGGGCAAGGAACATTCAGTGTTTTACAGCGTTCTGTTCTGTAAAGGGTTTTGTGTCATGCACTGGTTAAGCCAGAATTCAGTGAATTTTACTGGGAAGGAAGAAAAAGAAAGGGAAGAAAAAGAAAGGGAAGAAAAAGAGAAAAATAAGTGAAAGAAAAAAAGAAAGATGGGAAGAAAAATGAAAAGGGAGAAAGGGAGAGAAAAAAGGAAAAGCAAATTTGAGGTAGTGGCTGAGAATAAATCAGTAACTCAGGAGGTCCAGGTGATCACATCTCCCAGTTAGGAGAAGCTGGTCCCAGAATGGTTAGGCTGGATCAGGAAGGCCAGGACACAGCAGTCAGTGCACTGGGCTGGGTGACACGGTGGGGACTGGTCACAGGCTGGACTCAGTGATCCTGGAGGGCTTTTCTAGCCTCAGGGATTCTGGGATTCGGAGGCTGGAAGTGGTGGATGGAACAGGGCTCCTGTTCCTGGCTGGGGGGGGTTGGGAGGGGAGCAAGACCCCCGTTTCTCTGAACACCCCAGGATCTGCAGGGGAGGTGTCCTTGAACCATGTCACCTCTCGGGGTCAGTCCTGGAGGTGCCTCCAGAACACAACCTAAAAGCTGCTTCCCAAAGCTCCAGTGCTCCCACCAGGGAGGGGCAGAGCTTTGTGTCAGTCCCTGCTGTGCCCAGGGATGCTCCCGGTGCCTGTGACCTCTGTGTGTACAGGATGAGTACAGCCCACCAGGGGACCTGCTGGACTTGGATACAGGTACTCGAGGTCAGGGCAGAAGTCACAGCCTGGGCTTGGAAGGGAGAGGTCCAGAGCTCGTTCCCTCTGTAGCACATGGACAGGATCTCTGGGAGTGTCCCACTAACATGGCATTGTCCATGAGACTCTTCCAGACTTGTCAACGTTTCCAGCCCCAGTGACCTTCTCCAAGGTCCCTTGGTCACTCACTCCTGTTAAAGCAGCGTTCCAGGATCAAGCCCAGCCTGTGTGTCACTTCTGGGGGCACCTGGCACAGTGCCTTGGGGATGTGTCACTGCAGGAGGGACCCATTTTTGATGCCACCTCCGAATCTGTGACCTTGCCATGGGATCCGGTATGAGGGGGGCAGAGCCGGCAGCTGCAGAGTTTGCTGTGGCCAGCACTGCCAGGGCTGGGGAGGGCTGAGCTGACTGGTCCTGTTTCCCTGTGTCCCCAGGGTGTGACCTACTGCGGGGAGAGCTCTGCCAGCAGCCTGACCATGGCCAACGTGCCGTGGCACGGGGAGGTGGTGAGCTTCGTGCAGGAGCTGGCGCGGCTGCTCCCGGAGTACGGCATCGCCTGCGAGCACGAGCACTCCAACTGCCTCCTGATGGCCCACAGCAAGGTGAGCCTGCCCAGGTCACACCTGGCCTGGCCTCCTCTGGGGAGGGGCAGCACAACTGCCTTTGGTTCTAACAGCCTTGTTCTCCAGAGTTACCGGGAATTGTTTAGGCTGGAAAAGCCCTCTGAGGTCTTCATGTCCAGCCCAGTGGTGCCAAGGCCACCTCTGACCCATGTCCCCAAGTGCCACATGCACGCCTGTGTTAAACCCCTCTAGGGGTGGGGATTCCACCCTGCCCTGGGCAGCCTGTTCCAAAGCTTCCCAAGCCCCTCCAGTCACTGGCCAGGAGAATCCATGGTGTGCCCTTCACACCCCTTCACACCCCTGGATGCCACTTGGACCCAAGGGATGCTCTGTTATTTTCCTGTTGGTCTGAGCCACCTCTTCAGAGCCAGAATCACCACATATGAGTCAGAGAATCATGGAATCATTTGGGTTGGAAAAGCTCAACCACTCCCCCAGCACTGCCAAGGCCACCACTGTCCCATGTCCCCAAGTGCCACATCCACAGGGCTGTGAAACCCCCCCAGGGGTGGGGACTCCACCCCTGCCCTGGGCTGCTGTGCCAGAGCTGGCCAGCCCTTTCAGTGAGATTTCCCCAAAATCCACTCTGAGCCTCCCATCCCAGCCTGAGGCTGTTCCCTCTCCTGCTGTCCCTGTTCCCTGGGAGCAGAGCCCGACCCCCCGGCTGTCCCTTCCTGTCAGGGAGTTGTGCAGAGGCACAAGGTGCCCCCTGAGCCTCCTTTTCTCCAGGCTGAGCCCCTTTCCCAGCTCCCTCAGCTGCTCCTGGGGCTCCAGCCCCTTCCCAGCTCTGTTCCTGCCCTGGACATGCTCCAGCTCCTCAAGGTCTTTCTTGTCATGACAGTTTCTCTGGCAACCTCTGCCAGGGCCTCACCACCCTCATGGTAAAAAATATTACCTTGTATCCGATGTAAATCGACCCTGCTGCTGTTTAAATTCATCAGCCCTTGCACCAGGTCCTGCTAGAAAGGTTTGTCACCATCTCCCCTTCAAGTACTGGAAAGGAAATGAAATACAAATGAAATGCCAGGAAAAAAAAATTAAAGTATGCAGGAAATGAAAATTAATGAGTACATATTTGCTTTCTGAGCTTCAGAAAAGATTAATAGAAGGACAGCAAAAAAGGATAATAATGTGCCAGCTGGGCCCCTGATGAAATTGTAGATTCCTGGAATGCTTTGGGTGGGAAGGACCTTAAAGCCCATCCCATTCCATGGGCAGGAACACCTTCCACAATCCCAGCGTGCTCCAAGCCCCATCCAACCTGGCCTTGGACACCAGGGGCAGCCACAGCTTTTCTGGGCACCCTCCAGAGCCTCAGCACCCTCCCAGGGAGGAATTTCTCCAGAATATCCAATCTAAACCTACTTTGGAATCTGCAAAGGGAGCAGCTGGGAAGGAGCAGAGAAAACCGGGACACCTGGCACTGGTTGTGTTTGATCTCACCTTAAATTGGCTTTATTTACAGTCTCACTCCTGGCTGTTGCCACTGGCAACTGTTCCTGAGAAAGTAAAATCTTTTGTATTGTAAGGTCCAGGAAAGCAAACAAACAGATTGCAGAAACCTTCTTGAGGCAAAATTTAAGCAAGGAGAATTCTTTCACCATTAGCAAGGAGAATAAATTGGTACCTGCCCAGGAGGAATTCAACAGCTGCTTCTCCTTCCGCAGCCATTAGCAGAGGGTGTCTGTGGGAAACAATCTGTTGTTGGTGCTAAAATAGCTAATAAAAAAAATTTATTTCCATTAGGGTTTAATTTTTGAGTTTCAGGCTCTAGTGGAGAATAAAATCTGTCAGTGCCTATTATTTGCAGGAAAACCTGTGCTTTGTGATTGATCAAACTGGAGTGAGTAATTGCAAAATCAAAGGGGTCTTTAAAAAATTAAGGAGCTGCAGGAAGAGTGTAATAAAAATCATTAAGAAACGTGATTTATGTCACTGGGTTTTCCTAGGTCTGAGTTTGGAGGTGTTCAAACAATGCTCCTGATAAATTTAATGCTGCCATTGAATGCCATCCTGTAAGAAAAAAATCTGGGAATGTCAGGAATAATTCATCCTGCAGCTGCTGCCTGGGATGGATGGGACTCATTGATTGGCACCTGCTTGTGATGAGTGACAGTTCAGGACTTGAGCTTTGAAGTCTGTTAAGGGCAGGGATTTAGGGAGAAAAGGGATTTTAAGGAGAGAAAACTGCAGGTTTTGTGTCTGGTGTTATTTTCTCTCTCTCTGGAGGTCACAGGGTGGTGCTGAGATGGGAACTGGGGCACTTGGGGGCCTTCAGGGTCCTAAAAATCTCCCATTCAGCTGCCAGGTCTCTTCCTCCACACAAATCCCTTTTCCCTGCTGGCCAGCAGTGTGTTCTGCTCTCTAGGAGTGTCTGCAGCTCCATGGCAGATGCTCTTGGGAGCCTTCAGCGCCCTCAGAATGAAGGGTCCCACTTTAACCTCAGAGAGCTTTGGATCCCAGGGGAGCTCAAAAAGTCCTAAAAACTGAATCCTCACAGCAAGATGTTTGATTTCCACTTACCCTTCCCAGAGCCCTAAAGATCACCCAAGAGAACAACCCCTGTGCCCTGCTCCCCCTGCCCTGAGGATCCACCCATTACTGGGATTTCCACAGCTTTGGGGCAATGAGTGTCAAGTCCTCAGAATCCCAGACTGGTCTGAGTGGGAAGGGACCTCAAAGCCCATCCAGTGCCACCCCTGCCATGGGCAGGGACACCTTCCACTGTCCCAGGCTGCTCCAAGCCCTGTCCAGCCTGGCCTTGGGCACTGCCAGTGATGGGTGGGTCCTGCTGGAGCCTGAGGGATGAGTGGGGACAGCCAGGGCTGAGTGCAGCTTTCCCTTGGCTCCGCCTGGGCTCACAAGGGTGGGAGCTGTTCTTCCCTGCCCTTCCTGCATCCTCCTCCCTGCTTTCCCCTGGTTCCCTTCTCTCTTTGGGAGTTGCTTGGTGTTCGGGCTCCATCTTCTTTGATTCTCTAGCAACAGTGCTGAATTCTTAAGTAATTCTCTTTGCTTTTGAGTAAATCCCATAAACCATGATCACAAAAATGGGATTTATGGCATCACTTTGAACTAATGGGCTGAGATATCCATACGGGAGCAACTTTCTAATGGAACATGTTNCACACACAGGAAACCAAGGAGGGTGAATAGAACAAACGATTTTAACATATCAAATAAACATAAAAAATCCACACCGCTACAGGAACAGTTAATTCAAGGGACCTTTTCCAGAGAGAGGCCTGAGGCTGCTGCTGTTCCTGGTTGGGACAGTCAGTGCACCCTGAGGAGGACCAAACAAGCTCCTGAGAGGAGAGAAGGTGCTGCAGCTGCCTTGCAGGGAGGATTTCTCTGAAGGAAATTCAATATCTTGGTCCTTTATGGACTAAACCCCTTGGCCCCATGGTGCTGGATTTGCTTTCCATGTGTGTTCCACCCTGTCCTTGTCTCGAAGCACTTCCTGGCACTTCTAGCCCATTGTTCATTAACCCTTTCCCGCGTGGAGCAGGTGGTTGTTTCCCAGCTCTCTGAGGCTTCACAACAATTTCTGGCCAGTTCAGTCCGTGCTATGTGCTGCTGCTGCCCTCAGGCAGGCTGAGGACCTTGGATCCCAGAGTTCTGGGGCAGAGCAGGAGGGTTCCATGTCCGAGCATCCCTGTGACCCCAGGGCTGAGGCACAGCTCAGGGAATGCTTCTGGAATTCCAGTGCCTGCTCTGTCTGGTCTCAGCTCACAGGGTGACATGAACAGGGTGGGCTCAACACCGTGCTGCCATCAGCCCTTCCTGCCTTAATTAATCTGATAGGCCTGACTTAGAATCCTGGGATTGGTTGGAAAAGCTCTCCAAGATCCTTAAGTCCAACTGTCCCCCCAGCAGTGCTGCCATGTCCCCAAGTGCCACATCCACACAGCTTTGGGACACTTTCAGGTATGGGGACTCCACCCCTGCCCTGGGCAGCTGTGCCAGGCCCTGACAACCCTTTCAGTGAGGAAATTTTCCCCAATATCCGACCTGAACCTCCCCTGGTACAACCTGGGGCTGTTTCCTCTTGTCCTGTCACTTGTTCCCAGGGAGAAGGAACCAACACCCAACCTCCCTCCAGCCTCAAGCAAAGACTTGCAGAAGCAGAGTGTCCATCCCTGGGTCCAGACATTCCCTCGTGGTGCAGCTACATGCTCCAGCCCTCCCTTGCCTCACCAGCTGGATTCTTTCCCTGATGGATGTGGTCTGGGATAGCATTGTGTTCTCCAGCATGGCCGGGTCACCTTGGCATCCACAAAGGGAGAGGCTTTTGGGGACATACCTTCAATATATTCATTTCTTATACCCAAACTCCCCTGTGAGGGTGGGGAGGCCCTGGCACAGAGAAGCTGTGGCAGCCCCTGGATCCCTGGCAGTGTCCAAGGCCAGGCTGGACAGGGCATGGAGCAGCCTAGGACAGTGGAAGGTTTCCCTGTCCATGGCAGGGGTGGGATGGTAAGGGCATTAAGGTCCCTTCCCACCCAAACCATGCCAGGACTGTGTGTGGCTGCAGCGCTGGGGGTGTCATGGCACCTCCAGGGCAGGTGTTGGGGACAGCCTGGCCAGAGGTGTCCATCCCTCTCCTTCAGCCACAAAAGCATCCCCTCCAGGAGGAACTTGGCCTTTTCCTCCTGGTGTCGGCACCACCGGGCTTGGCTGGGCCCAGGGGGGCTCCAGAGCTCGGGGAAAGGCACTGAATTGTTCCATGCTGAGCATCCCATGCTGAGCATCCCAGCTATATTTAGAGAGGAAGAGGAAGCACTTCACTCCCAGCTGCACATCCCCTGACAAGGGATAGATCAGGGACAAAGAGTCCATCACGTTTAGTTCCTTCCTGCCTCAGTCCTTGGGAGATTGGGAGCTGTCCTTGGGATCCAGCATCCCGAAGCCAGGGACAGCATCACAGGGAAAATCAAACTGGGGAGGCAGAGGGTCACGAAGGGGTGGAAGATCCTGGGATCTGCAGCATTAAGGTGCATGGGGTGGAACCCAGGTGTGGACAAGGTCACCCCAGGTGTGGACAAGGTGTCTCAGCAGCCAAGGAGCCTCCTTAGAGCAGGTGTGAGAATGGAATGGTGGAATTCCCAAAGGTTTTCTCCCTTTCCCTTGTCTCCTGGCAGCAACAAGGTGGCTCTGCTGGGCTGGATGTGTCAGTGATTGTAAGCAGCTCTCCATTGTGCTGAAGTAATGGGGCTTTCATCCCTGGGAAGGGGAGTTGCCGAGATGGAGCCCTGGCTCCCTTGGCAGCTGGGCTGTTCCGTTTGGCAGTGGGTTTGGGATAACTCCCCAGGGTCAGGGGGATCAGCACTCCATGGGCTGTGGCACTGCTGGGCTCAGCTCAGGGCAGTTCAGGTTGTCCCACTCTGGGAATCCAGAACAATGAATTCCATCTCCAGGCATTCCTTGTGCTGCCTCTGGAGGTGTTCCCTCTGCCCTGACTCCTCTGATTGCTCCTAAGCATAGGCTGAAGTCACTGAGGGTGGAACTGTTGGGCTGCCTGTTGTTCCCATCTAAAACTGATGGGAATTGTGGTGCTGGTAGCTGTTCCTACATCCTGTCTGCAGAGCTGCTGAGGGATTTAAGGCTTGGTTATTCCCAGGGCTCTGTCCCTGTGCTGGTTTTCCTTCAGCCCCATGGACTGGGATGTGGAGAGACTCAGCTGTGTGTGCCTGGTGTCCCACTGCTTGTGGGATTGGCCAGGGAAGGGTTTGGGTGGGAAGGGACCTAAACCCCATCCAGTGCCACCCCTCCGTGGGCAGGGACACCTTCCACTGTCCCAGGCTGCTCCAACCTGGCCTTGGACACTGCCAGGGATCCAGGGGCAGCCACAGCTTCTCTGGGCACCCTGTGCCAGGGCCTGCCCACCCTGCCAGGGCACAATTCCTTCCCAATATCCCATCTATCCCTGCCCTCCTTCCTCTTTAGGCCACTATTCCCATCTCTTACCTCACGTGCAAGTTAAAAAGCAGCTCAATCCCTTCCCCCTAAAGCCATAATAATTCAAAAAGAGAAGTTTGCAGATTTTTGCCAGGCACTGTGACCCTGTTCAGAGTAATTTCTCACAATATTTCTCCTTGTTTTGCTGAGTGACTCCAGTCACTTTCCCTGTCAAACAAAGCGAGCCTTAAATAATTATGAGCCTTAATGAGGTGAGAAAGGGGGTCATAATTCTGGGAATTATTTGTTTGTCTTGGAGAGCTGGCGCTGGCAGGTGGTAAAGTGTGCTGTGTTTGATGGCAGCCTGTGGGAAGGTGAAAAGCTGCTGCTTTATCCCAGGGGTGGGCTGTCCTCAGAGGGAAATGGAGGAGTTCAGGATGGAGCCACCCAGATCATTTTCCCAGGAGCCTTTTTGATGCTGTGCCCAGGGAAGTGGCTGCTGGTGGGCACAGGGCTTGGGGCTGGCAGCCACACCTGGAGTGGGAGCTCATCCCCAGCTCCCACCTGGGCACCTCTGCTCTGGCACCTCCTGCTCCAGCCCCCGCAGCTCCTCCCAGCCCGGGATGTTCCTGTTCTGGGGGAATTGTGAAGATGAATTCTGCTGAGTCAGGCACAGAGCAGGATGGATCTGCCCTGATGGATCTGGGATTGCAATTCTATCAGCTGGGAGAGCCCTGTGCACACAGCTCATGGGCTGTCTGCTGTCTCTCTGGGCAATCCAGATGTGTGTCCCGCCAGAGGTGGGTGTGGGTCACAGGGGCTGTTCTGGGGTCTGCAGGTGGCTCAGGTCTCTCCAGGGACACTCTAAATGGGAGAAGAAAATCCAGGGATGCTGGGTGTTCATGGCCAGGTGTGGCCAGGGTAAGACTTTGGAGGGATGGATTTATTTGGGGATTTATGTATTTTTTTAATATATGTATTCTGTGCTGTAAAACCTTTCATATAGGAGATAAATACCTCCTTTTTATATACAAAGATATATATCAAATATACATTATTTATATGTTCTTGAGTGTTTTTATACAGATACATAAAATATTCCACCCTGTGAGGCCCTGGCACAGGGTGCCCAGAGAAGCTGTGGTTGCCCCTGGATCCCTGGAAGTGTCCAAAGCCAGGTTGGATGGGGCCTGGGGCACTCTGGGACAATGGAAGGTGTCCCTGCCCATGGAATGGGATGATCCTTGAAGTCCCTTCCAGCGCAAACCATCCTGGAATTCTCTGAATAGCTATAAAAGAATATATATAAATAGTCTTTTCGTATTTCATATTCCTCTCTTCCCATATATCCATGGGAATATTCCCATCTCTCTGATGGATCTCACTGTGTTTTGATGCTGAGTTATTCCAGCATCTGCCAGAGGGTCACAAAGAGAGGAGAGTCCCTACTATGGATCTTTTCCTCAGAATGTTCCTAATAAACATTACATTTATTGACATTATTGACCTGCAGTGTGTCCCTGTGGGATGAAGGGGCTCCAATGGGAGCTCGCACAGCTGAGGGGCACAGACTGCAAGGATCCCTGGAAACTTTGGAATTTCTGTGGCTGTGTGGGTGTGGGATGAAAAGTAACCAAACTAAATTAAGGAAGTTAAAACCAACTAAATGTGCCCTGTTATGCTCCATGTCCCCAGAACAAGGCTCTTCCTGGACTGCTAGAGAATGGATTTCAGCTCAGCAAAGAGCAGATTTCATGAAACACCAGGAAAACCAGGCTGAGGGGGTCCTGGAGATATTTCAGAGAAGGGATTTCTGCTCAGGAATAACGATAAATGGATGCAGGAGTGAGGGAGGGGGGGAACTCCCTCTGCTTCCTGCTCAGGAGTGCAGGGATTGGGATCTTTGCAGGCCAGGAATGCCTAAAAACTCCCAAAAGTCTCTGTGCACCAAGTGTCTGATTGGTGGCTTTGGGGTTTTGTTTGGTTGGGTTTTAGTTTGTTGTTTTTTGTGTGGCTTTTGGGTTTGGTTTGGAATTTCTTGTGGGGGTTCTTTTGCATTTATTTGTTTTGTTTTGGGGTTTGGTTTACTTTGGGAGGAGTCTTAGTCTGGTTTGGGGTTTTTTTGGTTGGTTTTGGTGAGCTTGGGTTGGTTTGGGGTATGGTTGACTTTGAGGTTTTTTGTTTGATTTGGGTTTTTTTTGCTTGGTTTTGGTTTATTCAGGTTTATTTTTTTGGGGGAGGCATTTGGAGGTTTTTTAATGGTATTTCATTTAGGTGTGGCCTTTTTTTCCTGTTTTAAGCTGTTTGGTTTTGGGACTTTGGGGGAATTGTGTTGTTTTCTTTTATTTTTGTTTATTGTGATTTTGAGGGTTTGTCTTTTGGGGGGAGCTTTGTGGCTTTTTTCTGTGGTTATTTTTGTTTGATTTGGAAGGGGTAGGTTTTGTTTGTTCTGGGTTGTTTGTTTGTTTGTTTTGTGGGGCTGGTTCCCCTGCTGGCCACTGATTGTTATTTTTGGTGTATGGTCTTAAAAACTCGGTGAAAATTGCTTGATTTAACGATTAAATCCAGTGCATCCCCCAGGGAGAATCCATTTGTTGGATTTGAGGACTTTGTATCCTTGAAGCCTCAACAGGAGGAGAGGGAACGGCCTCAGGCTGTGCCGGGGGCGCTCAGCTTAGATATTGAGGAAAATTCCTTCCTGAAAGATTGTCCAGCCCTGGCACAGCTGCCCAGGGCAGTGTCAGTGTCCCTGTCCCTGTCCCTGGAGGGGTTTCACAGCCCTGTGGATGTGGCACTTGGGGACATGGGGCAGTGGTGGCCTTGGCAGTGCTGGGGAGGGTTGGACTCGATGATCCTGGAGGAGTTTTCCACCCCCACTGTTTGTAGGATTCTCACCGAAGAGGAGCTGTGGCAGCCCCAGAGCTCTGAGGTCTCTCCCACTCCCCCTGTGCTCCCCAGGGATCCTGGAGTGCAGCACAGCTCGGAGGAGGGGAGTTCTCCATCGGGGATAGACCCTGTGCTTCCAGCCTGGAGGGATGGGGTCTGCAGGAGCCACCACAGCCTTTTCTTCCTTTTCCTCCTGTTCTGCTCCACTCACTTCTGTGCTGTTCAGTCCTTCCCTGAAAATCCTCTGTATGTTTG
The DNA here is from genome assembly GCA_013397315.1 of Donacobius atricapilla. Lineage (NCBI taxonomy): Eukaryota > Metazoa > Chordata > Aves > Passeriformes > Mimidae > Donacobius > Donacobius atricapilla. The sequence goes on along the minus strand of WBMY01009985.1, from coordinate 1,485,720 downwards.
TGGTGCAGGACTGGAGTGAGTGGCTCAGGAAGAGCTTCCTCATGCCAGCATGGTTGGCTCTGAAGGAAATACAACATTATCCTTGGTAGGACAAACTAATTGGTTTTAGCTGCCTTCCATTCCTCAGCATTCCCTGTGTCACATCCCGGCCTTGCTCCCATACTTTATCCTGTCAGATACACCTGGGATTATTTCTCAGCAATGCTCATGTCTGGGGAAATGTAGTAAAAGGTCCTCCTGTAGTATCTGCAATATGTGCGCATGTTCCCACCCCTCCCTGCCCTCCAAACTGCTTCTGCAAATCTGTTGATGAGAAAAGAAATCTGGAGTGTGGCTCCTCAGTGAGAGCAGCTGTGAATCTCCTGCCAAAGAGACCTGATAGAAATGCCCTGGTCAGGGCCATTCCTGGGAGTCCAGGAGCAAAGGGAGGGCTCAGCCCGGATCTGGAGATGCTCCCAGGGAACCTGGCTCCCCATTTTATCCCATTTTCTGACAGGATATATGGATATATCCCAGCTTGGATGTATGGATCTATCCCAGTTTAGATACATGGGTATATCTCAGTTTGGATATTGGATCTATGGATCTCTCCCAGTCTGGATGTATGGATACGTGGATCTCTCCCAGCCTGGGTTGGGGCTTTGTGAGGGACAGGCCCTGTCCCGGGCCAGCCCAGCCCCTGGCAGTGCCTCTGTCCCTTGGCACTTCTGTCATGGGGCTGTCCCATTCCAGCTCTGCCATTGTCCCCGGGTCAGCAGAGAGCCCTGGGAGCCAATGGTGTCCTGAGGTTGATGAATTGTTAATTAATTAATTGTCCTGACCCAGCAGGTCAGCAAGGGATCCCAGCCCTGGGGGCACCTCTGGGGTGCTGTGTCCAGCTCTGGATCCTCAGCACAGCAGGGACAGGAGCTCCTGGAGCGGGGCCAGCACAGGCTGTGAGGATGAGGGACTGGAGCATCTCCGTGCCCAGGAAAGGCTGAGGGAGCTGGGGCTGTTCAGCCTGGAGAAGAGCCCCAGCTGAGGGGGGCCCTCAGCCCTGGGTGTCCCTGTGTGCAGGGAGGGGCAGAGCAGGGCCCAGGCTCTGCTCCGGGGGCTCAGCAGCGGCACCAGAGCCACGGGCAGGGACTGAGCCCAGCAATTCCCCCTGCACAGGAGGCACAACTTCTGCCCTGGGCAGTGCCCAGCCCTCCCCAGGCTGCCCAGGGAGGGGCTGGGGTCTCCTCAGCAGGGATATTCCAGAGCCCTCTGCACACAATGGTGTGCCCTGTGCTCTGGGATGGCCCTGACTGAGCAGGGAGGTGGCACCAGGGACCTTCTGTGGTCCCTTTAGCCCTGGCCCAACCTGGGATTGAAAATTTCCCTCATTCCTGTGCCTCTTCTATCCCATCATTAATGCCTGCCTGGAGCAGTGCTCCTTGCCCTGGAGGATCTGCAGAATTCCATAAGGGTTTTCCTTGCTGTGCATCCGTGCCACGTCTGTGGGGAGCAGTGGGAGGTGGGACCCTGGGGACAGGAGCTCAGGGGCTCCAGGAGCTCCAAAGGGAGGCTCCTGAGTCACCCCAGTGCTGAGCAGAGCCCTCAGGGAGGGAGAGTTTGTCTTTCCAGGAAGGCCAGCCCAGCCCAGGGCCAGCTGAAGGACCTGTGGAATCACACTTTGATTCCAGCTTAGAGAAGAACCAGGGGAAGGGTCTCGGCCATTTCTCATGTCGATGTATTTATCACCCTGAAGGGCCCCACAGGCAGTGAAGAATTCCCTAAAACACCTGCCCACATTCAGCTGGGATCCCAGGGATGTTTAGGGTTGGCTCACCTGTTACATGGATGCTGTGAAACTGCTTTGAGCCTTAAATCTTTTGTTACCCGTGGAACAATCACAACATTGTTAAATCCAAGCTGAAAATCTCGTGGGCAGTTGGGGCTGTTCTTCCCCACTCTGGGTTTGGGATTTATTCCTCAGCAGGAGCCATTTCTCTTCATGACACACCTGCCCCTCTGGCATTGTGGTTCATGGCTGTGCTGTCACTGCACTAAAAATGGCGATTATTGATTGATCTGCTTTGGAATGGATCCCCAGTTGGTTGTTCTGGTAGGAATGGGGTCACAGGATCATGGAACGGGTTGGATGGGAAGGGACCTCAAAGCACATCCAGTTCCACCCCTACCATGTCAGGGACACCTCCCACTGTCCCAGGCTGCTCCAAGCCCCAGTGTCGAACCTGGCCTTGGGCACTGCCAGGGATCCAGGGGCAGTCACAGCTTCTCTGGGAATTCCATCCCAGCCCCTCCCCACCCTCACTAGGGAGAATTCCCTCCCAGTATCCCACCTAACCCCCTGGCAGTGGGAAGCCATTCCCCCTTGTGCCGTAAAGGCCTTGCTGGATCCTCTGGTTTGGGGATTTCCCTTATTTGAGTGTTCATGGATCAAACCTGGAGGGAGCAGAGTTTGATGTGAGCTATGACATTGTCACTTCCCACCTCCCCACCCTGGGAGGGAGCTCAGCTCTGCAGAGCCTGGATCCTCCTTGGGGGTCAGGATTTTTCCTTTACAGGTGATGTGATGTCTCCTCTGCCACTGCTTTCCTGGTGGCCTCACACATGTCCCCACCTTAGCACAAGAAAAATGAGCCTTGGGCACCTTGATTTATGCCAGGGCTAGTTCCCAGTGCCGTGACTCTGCAGTGTCCCCTCCTGGCTCTGGCTCCGGCAGGGACGCGCTGTAATTCCATGGGCAGGGAGGGAGGATCATCAGCCACGGCTGATTGCAGAACTTCAGGGGCGTCAGCAGTTTTCCCAACCAAAAAAGCTTTTAGCTCTCAGGCACAAAGTCAAGTGCCATTTGAAATGCACAGCCATCAAGTTTGGGGGAAAAAAATCCACAACAACCAAGGAGCCAGTTTGTTTTCCCTCTTTTTTTGGATGAAATGCGTAATAAGCTCTTAGCTGAGATAAATCCTAATTGAGGCTTCAGCCAAGGCTGGGGCTAAATGAACAGAGCAGATCTGGGAGACAAATGCAGCTCCAGCTTGTCAAAGTGAGCCATTCTTCACATGGGAAGAGGATTTGTGTCATTAAACCTCGTCATCTCCCCTGTTCCCAAACACAGCCCTCCTGCCTCTGTCTCACCCAAATCCATCCCAATCCCTCGGCACGTGGCTCTGGTGCTGCTCCTGGGCCATTGTCCCAGACTGGGCTGCCCTGGAGTCACAGTCCCACACTCAGGCTTGGGGTGACCTTGGCAAGATCCCTCCTCGAGGGGCACCTGGGCTTGGCCCCAAATCCACACCCGTCCTCTAGGGCTCTCCCAGCTCCCCACACCAAGGGCTTTCCTATGAAAATGTCAGCTGGCAAGGGCAGGAGGCCTGGGAAGGCTTTGGGAGGTGTTTTAGGAGCTTCTCTCCTGGAAAGTTGGGCTGAAATGAGGGAGGATCTGGTACTTTGAAGGCTCCTGGAAAGCATCCAACAGTGCAGCCCTAATGGAGATACCACAGGATCCTGGGATGGGCTGGGTAGGAAGGGGCCTTTTAAGCCCATCCCATCCCAGCCACGGGCAGGGACACCTCCCACTGTCCCAGGCTGCTCCCAGCCCCAGTGTCCAGCCTGGCCTTGGGCACTGCCAGGGATCCAGGGGCAGCCACAGCTGCTCTGGGCACCTGTGCCAGGGCCTGCCCACCCTCCCAGGGAGCAATTCCTGCCCAATCTCCCATCCATCCCTGCCCTCTGACAGTGGGAAGCCATTCCCTGTGTCCTGTCCCCCCCAGCCCTTGTCCTCAGTCCCTCTCCAGCTCTCCTGGAGCCCCTTTAGGCCCTGAAGGGGCGCTGAGCTCTCCCTGGAGCCTTCTCCTCTCCAGGTGAGCACCCCCAGCTCTCCCAGCCTGGCTCCAGAGCAGAGGGGCTCCAGCCCTGGGAGCAGCTCCAGGGCCTCCGCTGGCTCGCTCCAATAGGATGAGGTTGTTCCAGTGCTGAGAATTCCAGAGCTGGAAGCAGCTCTGCAGGGGGGTCTCACAAGGGCAGAGTAGAGGTGGAGAATCAATTCCTGGCTCTGGGTAGTTACACACCTGAATTTCTTATGTTTTCCTGTTAAAGCTGTATCCTACAGGAGCCTCTGGATGGCTTTACCTGCACTCCATGTGGTGTGAAATTAGCAAAACACCAGCTGGGGATCCCAGTTCATCCCCACCCAGCTGCTCTCAGCATAATCTGGGTTTGGTGCTCCCTGGCTCTCCCTGGCCCCTTCACAGTTCCTTTCCTGCAGTTCCAGGTGGATGGCGAGTGGAGGACCTGGATCGACTACGGCCGTTTCCAGGAGCTGGCCAGGGAATACGAGCAGAGCGGCGGCTCCAGGACCTTTACAGCGGCCGAGTACACAGCCAGGACTCCTCCCTGGGCCCTCTTTGGGGCCAGGGAACGGGGGTTCGACCCCTTAGATGTGAGATTCCAGCGGAAGAACAAGGCACGGGACACCTCGGGGTGCTGAGGACTGGGTCTTGCTGCACCGTGGGCTTCCCAGGACTCCATTCCAGGCTGACACTGATTTTGGATCCATCCACCTGGATTATCCTGATGTTTGAGATCAACAGGGTCAAGCCTGGATTTAACCCTTCCCTCCTGTTTTTAGGGCTTCCTGGATGAAAATATTGCTGATGTTCTTACCTTGAGGTGAATCAGAGCTGGTTCAGCCGCAGTGGGAGGGGGGCAGTGCTGGGGTCACCTCAGTGGGGAATGTTTGGAGTGGGATGTAGGGCCAGAGGGTTCCTTGGACTCCTGTGCAAGGAGAGCCTGGCAGCAAAACATTCCACATTTCCTAAGGAAAAATGCCAGGAGATTTCAGCCCCAAGGTTGGATCAGGGCAGCTGGGGCCACAGCCAGACCTGGATCCAAAAGCTGATCCCTGCTGGGAGCATCATTTTAGGGGCTTTGTTCAGGTTCCGCTATTTTAAACACAGGTGCCATTTCCTGTAAAAACCCTATTGCCAGGAAGCCAAAACTTGGGAATGGTGTACCAGCACCCCATGGATACCAGCTGCAGCTTCTGATACCTCTCCAAGTGTCTTCCAACCTCATGGCTTTGGGAATGAGTTTTAGAAGCAATGTTATCCCACTGCCAGCAGCCCTAAACAAGAGGTCCAGTCCTCAGAGCCTGCCAGGCTCCAGCTGGGTGTACCCCGTGTCCAGCTGGGTGCGCCCCGTGCTGTAGATGGAGCATCCCTGCAATGGGGATTCCATTTCTTTTTAAAAGCAACCTCTTTTCTTAAGCTGTACAAAGAATTTCTAAAGCAGAAGGGAAATAAAGGAATTTTGCCTAGAGGCCCTCTGGTGTGTGGCTGCTGAGCAGGGTCTGTCAGGGAGGGTGGGAGATTGATTGGAAGGAGATGAGAAGCACAAATGTTGCATAAGAGCTCTTTACTAACAGGTGTGGGGTGGAAGAGAGCATTGGGTGGGTACATGGGTGTTGGATGGTGGGTGCCTTTCCTGAGTATATTTTTAAAATANTCCCAGCTCCGTTCCCTGCCCTGGACACAAGACTTCAGTTAACCCTGGACCATCAGCTGAAATTCTGGGGCCTGCTGTTTGGTGTCCACTAGGACGCACCACATTCCCCTCAATGGATCCCAGCCCTTCAGCACCTTTCCTCTTTCCTAAATTCCCTCCATCCTGCACCCACCTCCTGACAGAACCCCCCCCCCAGTCCATCACAGTTCCCTGTGAGCTCTGGCAGCTCACAGCTCTTGCTGGAGCTGAGAGGCTTCTCCTGATCCTCCCTGTGCTCCCTTCATCCATCTCCTGAACCCCTCTGTATCCTCACACTCCCTTCATCCTTCTTTATCCTCCATGTGTCCCTGCATTCCCTCCATGCTCTCCACTTCCTCATCCTCCCCCACACCCTCCCTATGTCCCCGAATTCCCTCCCTTCTCCCTGCTCCTCCCCACTGATCCCAGCTGGCCATGTGGATGACACGGGGTCAGTGCCACGGCACTCCCATGGGAATTGGTACCTGCCATGTCCTCAAATGGGGCTTTCCCCTGCCCTGTGGGAAAGCACAGCCCTGAGTGCCAGGCTGGAACCAGGACACCCACCTGGGCCACATCTGGAAGCTGCTCCCAGAGCTGCTGGAGCAGGATTTGCTCCTGCAATTCCACTGGAATTGCCTCGTGCTCAGAGTGAATCTTCCAGTGCACAGATCCATTCAGGAATGGCTCACACCCAGCACTTCCAGAGGGACAAGAGAACGCAAGTTGCCAGAAGACAACCCTCTGTTTGGGGACACATGGAATTGGGGACCCAAGTGGCACAGCTGGAGCTCCGGGATCCTGCTCTGCCCGTGCTGGGAGCAGGGATTGCTGCCCTCCAACAGCAGCACCTCCTGCTCGCCTGGAACTGCTCCTGGCACAGCTCAAAGGGGCCGGCACTCACCGGCCCCCGAGAGCCTGGGGGTGGGGATTGCACAGGGAGGCTTTAGGGAATGGGAGGCACTCCGGGAAAAGTGACCTCCGTTCAGTGAGGGTTTCTGTTCTGCCAGGGGCAGTAGAAGATCCCACTCCGGGAGAACCTCTCCGGTGTCACTGTTCAGGACAGCCCATGCTCTTGTGCTGCCCTGTGTTTGACTCAATAACTGTAAGTCCAACCTGTTTTCCATAGGTTTTGATCTGGATCACAGCCCATGGTGCAGCTGGGATGCAGGGGGCTCCCCACCCTCCCTCCTGCCCCGGTGCTGCCCAGGACCCCCGAAGAGCTGCCTCCCCCTCTGGTTCGGAGGGTTTTGCCCAAAGCCAAGGCACAGAGCGTGTCCTGCCAGCCACTTCCAACAAAGGGGAACCTGGTGCTTCCAAACCCAACCTGGAGACTCAGGAAGTTCCATCCTGAGGGGCAAAAGTAATTTTAACCCATTAAAGCCAAGGAGAATTTGAGGAGCCCTGAGGACTCCTGAGCCTTGTCCAGTTCCCTGTTCCCTGTCACAGCTTGGATCCCTCCTGGCTGTTCCATGGGCTCTTTCCAGCTGTGCTCCTGCTGGACCTGACTCAGGGGCTGAGTCACCCGGGGTGGGGGCTGTGTTTCAATTGTGAATGAGGATAAATATATTTGTTTCCAAAAAACCTCCAGCAGGAAAACATTCCCCCAAGCAGAGCATTGTCATCCATCAGCTTTGGCTTCTTCAGGCTCCACTCCTAAATCATTTATGATGTTGGAGCTGCTGCTGTGCCCTAAGGGGGAAGGAAGAAGAGATGGGAATGAATTGAAGGAAGGGCATCGTCCTCATTTTGTCACCTGCAAGCTGAGGCAGGAGCTGAGACCCAACCCAGCCAGGACATTTCTGCTCCTTCCCTGTGGGGAAGGGGAAGAAATAAATCCCAGGGATATTTTTCTAAGGTAGCCCTGGCTCTGCTGGAGCTGAGCTTTCCCAGAGGTGGGAGTTCAGCAGGTCCCCCCTCTCCTGGGTCTCCTCCCTGCCCCAACCAAGCAGTCAGAGCAGGGACTGGAGGTGGCCAGAGCTGCTTGTTCCAGGTGACATTTGGGAGGAGAGGACCCAGCCCAGCTGCTACTGCCAGGCCAGATCTTCACCCCTAGATCCAGGAGCAGCAGCATGATGGAAGCCAACGAGAGTGGATGTGATTCCAGCCCGTGGCATGCAGGGGATTAGTGGCTGTCACCACCCAGTGCCCCAACCCAGAGGGGGCCCAGAGCTGCTCCCAGGGCTGGAGCCAGGCTGGGAGAGCTGGGTATGCTCACCTGGAGAGGAGAAAGCTCCAGGGAGAGCTCAGAGCCCCTGCCAGGGCCTAAAGGGGCTCCAGGAGAGCTGCAGAGGGACTGAGGACAAGGGATGGAAGGACAGGACACAGGGAATGGCTTCCCACTGCCAGAGGGCAGGGATGGATGGGAGATTGGGCAGGAATTGTTCCCTGGGAGGGTGGGCAGGCCCTGGCACAGGGTGCCCAGAGCAGCTGTGGCTGCCCCAGGATCCCTGGCAGTGCCCAAGGCCAGGCTGGACACTGGGGCTGGAGCAGCCTGGGACAGTGGGAGGTGTCCCTGCCCATAGCAGGGGTGGCAATGGATGGGCTTTAAGGTCCCTTCCAGCCCATGCCATTGTGGGATTCCTTGGGGCTGGGCTCTGCCTCAAGGATGTTCCACTTTCTCCCCATCCCATTTCAGGCTCAAGGCCCTTTGGAGCTGCTGGGATGGGTGGATGCCTCACCTGGACATGTGGAGTCAGACCCCCAGGGCACAGTGACTGGGAGCATCTTCCAAATTTTTAAACCAAAAATTTCCCAGCTCTTCAGGACAGACCAAAGTCAATGAGAAGGTCTGCAAAGAACTACTCCAGCAAAAATAAACAAACAAATATAAAAACAAAACCCAAAGAAACTCCTGAAAAAATACTGAAAGCAGTAATTACTTGTTAAAAAGGTGGTGAAATCCTGATGGGAAAAATCCTCCATCCCCTTCCTGTCTCTGCTGTTCCCATCACCGGATTTTTAGGTATGCTGATAACAACATAATCCTCACCTCTGGGGCACCATCTGGAGACCAAGCACTGCTAAACTCCCTCTCTGTGCCAGGGGCTGGGCTCAGCTGTTAAATCATCTCAGTGCTGAACACGTGTTGGTTGGGAAACAGGGAGAGCATCAAAGCCAGCAATAATCAGCTGTTAAATGAGCAGCCCGGGGTGCCTTTCCCGGGAAAGCTGGAGTCTCCTGTCAAATTATCCTCATCTCCTGAACCTCATCGGCACGTGGCCATTCCTGCCCAGGCTGGGACTGGGGGAGGCTGGCACTGAACCCCTCTGGAAGGTTGGTCCCACAGAGTTATGGAGATGGGACCTGGCTGACAGGTTCTGCAGTGAAATGGGTTTGGTGCATCCTGGCCATGGATATCCTCATCTCCAGAATGTCCCTGAGGGGCTGGAGCATGTCCAGGGCAGGGAATGGAGCTGGGAAGGGGTTGGAGCCCCAGGAGCAGCTGAGGGAGCTGGGAAAGGGGCTCAGCCTGGAGAAAAGGAGGCTGAGGGGGGACCTTGTGGCTCTGCACACCTCCCTGACAGGAGGGGACAGCTGGGGGGGGTCGGCCTCAAGCAGCTTCAGATCCTCTTCCCCTTCCCCTCCAGGGCACATCCAGGTGTCTGGTGGCTTTCAGGGATTTGGGGGTTCCCCATCATCTCTCAGCCCCTCTGGACTGGGGGCAGCTCTTCACACACATCCATCACAGCTCCAACCATTCTGCGGCTGAAAGCCAGAGAAGTGGAGAAGTGTTTGTTTGAGCCTGGAGGTTTCACTTGGACTTTTGTTTTATTTGCTTCTTTCCCAGGCTCAGGCTGGGCAGGTAAAACCTTAATTCCTCTTTTCTCTTTCTGACTGACCCCCACACCTGCCTGTGAGCCAAGGGTTGCTTTTCCCCTGCTCAGCCACCAGCACGGGCTGTTGGCAGCATTGGGGTGATGGAATTTTGGACAGACTTGTCTTCCCCAGGCAATGGGCACAGCCCTGAGGCTGCCAGAGCTCCAGGAGCATTTGGACAGTGCTCCCAGGGATGCCCAGGGTGGGATTGTTGGGGTGTCTGTGCAGGGCCAGGGGCTGGATCAATGATCCCGTTGGGTCCTTCCACCTCAGGAGATTCTGTGGCTGATTCTGTAACTGTGACGCCGCAAAGGAAACAGCTGCAGCTCCTTTCTCAGGTGTGGGATGGCCCAAGGTGCTCATTAAACCCCCCAAGGAACTCCTGCAATCAGAGGTGTTTCCATCTCCCTTAGCCTCTCTGAGTGACTCAAGCAGCTCCCAGAAGCAGCCGTGTTCTTCTCTTTTGCAGACTGAGACCCCAAACTTTAACCCAGGGAGGAGCAGTTCTGCAGGAATGTTGGCAGGAGTCACCTGCTGCACAACTATAACAGGTTTCCAGTTTTCCAGCTCACATTGGCTGCTTCCTTTGGATATTAGTGCTGGAATCACTTTGACTACGAGCAGTGCTGAATAAACTCAGAAAGATTCATAGCAATTTCAGTGTGAGGCAGAAAATGAGTGTTCACATTCTTTAGAGATTCGATTTTTTTTTATCAATAGTATTCAGGATTTTCTAGGCTGTTTGCAGAATTCACTCCTCTTTTGATAACAAAATGTGAGGTTTGATGTTTCTTATCTCCCATCTAAAGCCTTCAAAATGCTGTGCCTGGGCTGTTCCTCCTTCTCCATTTTCCCTGTGCCTGGAGGCCCTGGAGATCCCAAACCTCCTGCACAGAGCTGTGGCAGGGGAAGGTCTGGGTGCAGAGGAAGGTCTGGCTCCTGTGCTGCCTCCATCCCTGAGGGTTTTATGGCCCGGACAAGTCCCGGAGTGACCAGCTGCGACCCCACTGCTGACCGTGAGTGAGGAGGTTGGGCCGGAGGCTTGCAGAGGTGCCTTCCATCCCAAAATATCTGGGGATTGTTCCATGTGGGCCCTGAGGTTTGTCCTGGGCCGTCCCAAATGTCCAACTCCTGGTTCCCAGCACAGCCAGCCATGGGCTGGGGGCGTTTTGCTCCTTGTCCCATAACAGGAATCCCTGAGTTCCTCCTGCAGCGAAGGCAAATCCACTCTGCTCTTTGCACCTCAAGGCCACCAGAACAGGACCCTTTTCCCCCTCTCCCATTGGCTCTTCCTGTGGCTTTAGAGTGGTTTTGGGGATATCCGGGGTTTTTTTTATCTTGAAGATCTTTAAATTGTTATCCAAAATTCAGCTTTCCCCAAGGCTTTCTATGCCTAATCAGAAAATATCAGCCAGCTATGTGGGGATGAAGTCATTATGTCTCCCTCAGCAAAAAACCTCCATCTCCTTTTTCCCCAGGGGTAGGAGAGGCCTTCCCTCAGGATTATGGGATTAAGCAGAGGTTTAAAAGAGAGATCTTGCTTTGTTACTTAAAGAGCTTAATCTGAAATCCCCTCCAGAGTGGGGCTTTGCAAATGCTGAGTAAGGGATTGGAGCTGATCCCCGCTCTCCAGGCCTGGAGTTCCAGGTGGGATCAGCTCTCAGGCAGAGCCTTGGAGTGCTCCTGGTCTCCTTCTTTAGGTCTGCCCCCCCACCCCGCTTCTCTCCTGGGATGTGCTTTGGCACAGCTGGATGGGCCCATCTCCTCCTGGGATTCCAGCCTTGGGTGGAACTCACACTGCTGCCTTGGGATGAGCCCAGGCATCCCTGATCCATGGGATTTGCCACTGGATATGGCTGAGCTGCCCCTCAAGGCATCTCCCCTGTGCCTCACTCCACCCTGGAGAAGTTCCACCACTCCCAGGAGGTCTCCAGGGGTGGTTTGGATGGAGCTGCCCATGCCCAGATCCCACCCCACTGATGGCTTTCCCTGTTCCAGCCCTTCCACAGCAGCCAAACATCCAACAGCCCAAAGGAAGGTGGAAAATCATGTGGCTGCTGTGTGTACCTTTCATATTCATAGTTATACTCATTGTTATTTTTATTTATCCATTCTCCCAAAGTGTGAGAGCTATGGAGGTGCTTGGAAAAAGCTCTCTGAGTTCCCAGCCAGCAGAGGAGCTGCTGGGATGAATCCATCCAGTTCAGGCCAAAACATCCCAAAAGTGGTTCTGTCTCCTTGGCAATAATTTGCCATGTTCTGCCTCTAAAATTGTTGTGCCTTTCTGGCCCAGTGTGCCTGTCCCACACTCCAGGAATTACACCCAGAGCATCTCCTGATGGGATGAGGTAGGGATGGCTCTGCCTCCTTTCTCCCCCCAGCCAGAGCCCAAATCCCACCTGGAGCTCTCCTGGCAGCCCCAGGTACAGGTGGGAATTCCTCAGCAGCTTTTACCTCTTAAAGAGGGTCAGGAACAGAGCTGGGACATTTACAGGCCTCTGTCACTGATGGAAATTTGGGAGGCTCCACCGAGGGACTGGAAAACCCTTCCCAAGCTTTTCCTCCTGTTTGTGTTTGTTTTTCAGTTCATGCTCCCCAGGATTGTCATTTGTGTCACAAAGAATGCACTTTTGGGGGATTTGGGGAGTTTTCTAGTGTGATGAGTTGTCACTGGTGACCAGAGAGCCACAGAGCATTTGGGGTTGGAAGGGACCCTAAAGCTCATTTTCTCCAGCCCCTGCCATGGGCAGGGACCCTTTCCACCATCCCAGGTTGCTCAGAGCCCCACCCAGCCTGGCCTGGGATGTTTCCAGAGATCCAGGAGCAGCCACCAACCAACAGAGAAGTGCAACAGAAATATCCAGGCTGGAAATATTGTCCCTTTCAGTCCTGGACACTGCTGTGGTGGCAGCTGCCGGGACACTTCTGTGGCCTGTGGGTGCTTGAGCCCCAGTTACAATTCCAGCTGGCAGGTGCAGGGATGGGATCTGTAGCAGCTGTTCCCAAAGATGCTGCTGGGAGCAGGACCAGCACGGCTGGGAAGCCACCATAGCATCCTCCCTGAGCATTTCCAAAGCCTGGAGGAACATTCCTGGTGGCTCCCGGACAATTCCCCCTTGAGTTTTACCACGCTGGACACCACGATGTCACCCTGGCCCCTCCTACTGGCTATGGGTTAGTGCCAGAGCTGCCAGCCCCACCTAGCCCAAGGCCAGGCTCTGCACATCAAAGTTTCATGGAAGTCTCCCAAGGTTTAGGTGCAAGGTGTGTGGGGGCTGCTTTCCCCCCTCCTGCTCTGCCGTGGATGCAACATTCCCAGAAGAACTCCCAGGAAAGCGTGTGTGAGTGCAAACCAGGGCAAGGCAGGAGGAGAAGAGGAATTCAAGGAGATCTGCAGCTCCCAGAAGGCTGCTGAAAAGAAGGCACTAAGCTGGGATGAATGATGCATGAGATAAATGCCTGGGCACAGCAGGGAGGAGGAAGGAAGGCTGGTGGAAATGGGGAAGTGGATGAGAGAGATGAGTGGAAGAGCCAGAAGAGCAGGGACAGCATTTAGCAGGAGCAGTTTCATGTTTGCAAGAGGGAAAAAAAATAAACCCACAAAACCAAACCAAAAGCCTTGTGGCAAAAATTCCAGTGAGCCTCAAGGAGCATCATGGAGGGTGGGAAGGGTTGGTGACATGAATGGTGTCACTTGCAGCTGTTTTCTGTGTTCCAGAGGGAGAAACATCTCCAGGAGCCCTGCAGGGCCGGGTCCCTCCAGCCAGGACAGCAAGGGGTGGATCTCCTCTAAATGGGCTCCTTTGGGCTATAGGAGTGGGAAGGGAAAGGGAAATCAAAGGGAACTGAGAGCCTGCGGGCACTTGGAAATTGTTAAATTGTAAATGTTTAATCTCATGACTGTTAATGATGTGACTTTCTGGGAGCACGGGAATTTATTTGTGTGCAGGGGCAGGGGTCAGGGAAGGGCTCCCAAAGCCCCTCTCCTCAGGGACCTGAGCCCAGGAGGACGGGGTGGACACAGCACGAGGGGTTTGGGAGGCAGAGCAGGGATTTGTTGCCTCAGGGGCTGGGAATGAGGGACAGGAGGGGACCAGAGGCTGGGGGTGACCCTGGGCAGCTCCCTGCAGAGCCACTGGTGCTGCTGGGGTGGCTCTGGAACTGGGCTGGCTCTGCAGAGAGGGGCTGGGGGAGCTGGGCTAACAACAGCTGAGCCTGGGGAAGGTGAGGGAAGAGCCAGGGCTGGGGCTTTGTTAAAAGGTCTCAGAGACAGGGCAGGAGCTGCTGGGCCAGGAGGAGGAGGAGGAGGAGAGGCAGTGCCCGTCCTTGCCGAGGACAGGGAGCTGTGTCCTTGCAGGGCTGTGCAAATGAGGCTGTAAATCTGCTGTGCAGTGCAGGGAGAGGCAGCTCCAGGATGTTCATCAGCTCCTTTTCCATGGGGCAGGAGCCCATAAACATTCCCACAAAGCCTGGTGTAGCTGTGGCTCCAGGCTGTCCGGGGTCTCACGCACTTCCCTTGTGGAGCCAGCCTGGCTCCACCAGGTTCCAGGTGCTGCTGGAGGATGGTCCCAGGTCCCTGAGCCCCAGCTCTGCCTGCTGGACCCCACTGCCCTGGTGTGCTCTTGTCCTGTCCCAGTGTGCTTCAGCCAGGGAATGGATCCAAACAATGCAATGCTATCAGACTTTAAACCCTTGGCCTGAGTTTGTTCTAATGCCTTAAATCTCAGCTTACATGTATTTCAGGTTCTGTGCTGCCCAGGGGTGCAGCTCTGAGCTCACACTCAGTGTCACTCAGCTCTGCACAGAGTAGGGACACAAAACAAATCCTTGTCCTGCTGGAGACCAAGGACAACTTTCAGGCCCCAAAGCACAAACCATGGTGGACTGAGGGGAGGAACAAGAAGGATGGGACCTCACAACCGGAAGCTGTAATTGGACAATTAAACCCCAATATGCAAATGCACCAAAACTTGAAAAAGTGTGAGATCTCGTGACTGGCTGTCCATTTTGTGACCATTCTTATTCCAGCTTGGGTGTAGCCCTGGCCAGGCTCTTGTCCTGCCCAAGATGGATCCTAGAGGCCTTTTAATAAATACCTACTTTATTCTCCAGCTCTGCCCAGTGTCTGTTTCAGGTCAGCCTTCCCAAGGCATCAGTTCCTGTGGCCTCAGTGCTCCCTGGAATTCTGCTGGCCATGGATTTGCTGCTGTTAAACCTTGAACACCAAACTCAGGCTTTGGGAGAAAGGCTTTTGATTCCTTGGTGTGAATGAGAAAGCAGCTACAAGAGCCAGGTCTGCCTCTCCCCTCTCTTGACCACCCTGCTGGGCTTTTCAAAGCCCATCCTGGAGCCCCTTGTTCCATGGATGGAGCAGAGCAGCCCCTGCTCCAGGCACAGCCTCTGGCATCCATGGATCCCTGCAGGACCATCATGCCAGGGCTGCCTGGGGTGCTGTTCACCACCCGTGTTCCAGTTCTGTGTCCAGGTTTGTGGCACCAGGACAGGGTCCCCAGCCTTGTCTGGGCTCTCCATGGCCCCAGCACAGACCTGCCTTTCCTTGGCTGTAAATATTAACACTAGGGGTCAAGTGGAGTTAAGTGGCTGTATTAATTATTCATCACTTCCGTAGGAAGGGAGGGCACAGCATGGCTGTGGGCTCGATATTTCTGAGCCCGGGAGAATTTTAGCTTGCTAACTAATACTAGCTCTTTTCCCAAGGGAAAGCTGACAACAGTTTTCTCTTTTTCAAACCATCTCTCTCCGTTTCTCAGCACAGGTTCAGCAAACAGTGTTCCCTTTCCCATAACAGCTGTCCCCAGGTGTTGTTTCCTATTCCTGAACCAATGGAGAGCAGTGTCAGTCCCATGGACCAATAATAGACCTTTTTACACAGCATGTTATAAAAGAAACTGTTGGAATTGTAAATAAAGCCTTCTTTCTCTTCTGACAACTGTATGGAGTCAATCTATTCTGTGTCCTACCGTGACACACGGCTTTACCTTTGGGGAGTGCTTTGGGCAGCCCAGGAGCTTGGCTGGGCAGGGTTTGGGGCTCTGAGTGGGGTTTTGCTGGGTGGGGTTGGAGCTGCAGCCCCCAGGCAGGGCAGCGGGTACAGCCCGTTCTGCACAAACGAGGGCAAAACCGAGCTCCCCTCCAAACCCAGCTCCAAAGGCAGGGGGGCTGCTCGGCCCCAGCTTCCCTTCCGTGAGAGCTCTGTGCCTCGATTAAAAATGCAAAGCCTTTAGTGCTAACACTCATCACCCTGACAGGGGTTTGTGTTAACTGCGGGATGTAACTGCAGTTAAAGGCACAGGGAAACCCAGCCAGAGAACCCCACAGCTGCAGAAGGAGTGCTGAGAGCACAGGAGTAATTTCTGGAAGAAGGGGTCGAGCTCAGTCTCTGCCCTTCACCCTTCCACTGCAGTTTGGCAAATGCCAGCAGCTTTGGGAAGTTCCCTTTTTTCTGTGTCTTTGCTTGAACCATTTTTTGACTTTGTACCCTGCTTCACTTCTGTGTGAGAGCCCCGTTACAGCCAGGAAGGTCAGGTTTCCCAAGCTCCTGGGGCACGTTCTGCCCACAGAACCCCTGTCTGGGAGCCTGGTCCAGAGGCTGCTGGCTGCTCTTGGTGCCTGGCCAAGGGATGAGACCTCCGTGGCCCAGCTGTGCCTGCTCTCAACCCCACTGAACTGAGGGGAAAATGCCCCCAGCCCTTCCCAGCACAGCCTCCTCTTTTCCTGGGAAACCCAGCTGTTCCAGAGGTGACCTGATTCTCTGGGAAACGAGTGGAGCTGAGCCCTTAATCCAGCCCAGCCTGGGTTTGATGTGCTCACAGCAGCAGCGACGAGCCAAAAGCAAACCCTGCCCAAGGTCCTGGGGCCAGGAGCCAACTTCCTGGAGTTCTCTGCCTCCTGTTGGATCAGCCAGCAGGGAAGGGCCGGAATGATAACCCCACCCTGACCTGGCCCTCAGCACCACATCAATGAGCTGAGGAAAGCTTTACTGATAACCTCACACTGGCACGGTCCTGAAATCCAACAAAACCCCAGGAAAAGAGGAAGAACACTGATGGAGACTTGGACTGAAAAATAGAAATAATCTTGCTGGCACATGCAGAGAAAGGAGGAACCCCCAGCCAGTGAAGGAGCTGCTGTGAACACCTCACTCTGGGCAGCTGGGGCTCCATGGCAGATGCATCTCGGAATTTGGATTTAGGGAAATCTTGATGTCAGCTTTGTGTCCTCCCAACCACATCCTCCTGTGCAGAGCCCAAGGAACATTTCTGCAAAACCAAATGTCTTCCCTGCTTTGAAAGAGGTGCTTCATGTGGTGCCTGAGCTCAGCTGGGAGGATGAGGTCTGCTGTGAGCTCAGCGGGTTCCAGCCCTCACTGGAAACCCAGAGAGCACCAAGTGGGATAACCAGGAGAGGGCAACTAAGGAGAGCCAAGAGAGGCTTAGGGCTCTTCAGGATAATCAAGAGAGTCCTGCTCCTCCCGAGGTCCAGGGCAGCCACCTGAACCCACCACCTCCTTCCCTAATCCCACAGTGTCCTGCTGATCCTTAGGGAGGTGACAGAGAGCTCTGTGAGAAATACAGCTTGAAACAGGACCAGACCCTCACAGTTCCCTCTGGAGAGGTGCAGGGACCTGGGGAGGACAAACTGGACCATGAAGAGCCTCCTACCTCCTCACAGGTGCTCTTTTGACAGGATTTTAACCCAGTCAATCGCCTTAATAGGGGTCTTCTGTTACGGTGGGACACAAAATAGATTGACTTTATATAGTTGTTAGAAAAGAAAGAAGGCTTTATTTACAATTCCAACAGTTTCTTTTATAACATGCTGTGCTAAAAAGGTCTATTATTGGTCCATCGGACTGACATTTGTCTCCATTGGTTAAGTAATAGGAAACAACACCTGGGGATAGTTGTTATGGGAAAGGGAACACTGTTTACTGAACCTGTTTTGAGAAAGGGAGAGAGATGTTTTGAGAAAGAGAAAACTGTTGACAGCTTTCCCTTGGGAAAAGAGCTAGTAATAGTTAGCAAGCTAAAAATTCAGGCTCAGAAATATCGAGCCCACAATCGTCTCCTTTCGAAGTCCTGTACCAGGGTTTAAAAGATGAGTGGAACCTGTAGCTTCAGTCTCCAAAGGTGTTTATTCTATTTCTTATCTCAAGGCCTTACAGCAGACTTAGCGCGCTGAAGAAAATGCAGCTACAGGAACAGAACACGGACAGAGGGTCTAAGGTAAATTTTAAAGGTTTCTGACCCAATTAACTCTTAAAGATTACTGTATTTACAGTTTTGTACCAATAACTACTACCACCTATTCTAGACGTGCAATTTCTACATCAAATCCATTCTCCCAATGTCTCTGTGCCACCATCACAGCAGGAGATGGAGCAGAAGAAGAAGAAGATGAGACACCGCCCAAAATTCTGCATCTTCCTCTGATCTACTTCCATACTAAAAACCCCCAAACTACAAACTTGCACCCTGTGACAAACTAAACTGCTATTTATTTTAAATTTTTGTCGTTTTCAATTCATCTATGAGTGTAGGAGGTTTTTCCCATGGACTAAGGTCAAAGACAGTGCCTTCCTGGGGTCCCAGCCAGGGTCTCAGACCACCCAGGGCAGTTTGAGGGGTTTTCCACATGCCCTGGACTCCAACACTCTTTGATGGCAGCTCATTGTCCCCCCCTGATGTCCCTGATGATGACAGGGGCAGAGGAGTGACAGCCACATCCTGGGTGTCCTTGGGACGTGTGTCCAGCACCTGCAGCTGGTCCTTGTGCAGCTGTAAAACCAGGGAGCAGCCCTGACTCCCTGCCCCTGCTTGCTGCTGCCTGGGAACAGGAGGAGAGGATCAAATCCCTCAGGAGAACAGGAAAAGGCTCTGCAGGATCCTTAAAATACACGAGGAGCTCTTGTCCCATGTCCAAAGTGCCACAGCATCAGCAATGCAGAGATTCTGGGAATGGCAGGAATTCTTCCGGGGAACCTTCACTGGGAAGAGAAAATTTGGCCCTTCTCCACCTGGGACTCCCAGAGGTCTTGCCCAGTCCTTCCTTTCCTGACATTTTTTAGTCCCTTGCTCTACAGGCTCAGGTCTGGAACCACCCCAGGCTTCTGCTGCAGGAATGATGTCCCAGCCCTTTGGTTTTCCATCTCTTCTCCTTTCCTGATCCCTGGCATTGAGCAGTCAGGCCCCTGCTGAGGCCATGGGCTCCAGGAGGGGTGAAAAGCTGGATGAGGTGACCCATGGTGGCCTTTGCCTTGTGTGGGTGTCACCCCTGAGGGACTGCATCTGCTCAGGCCACAGGGATGTGTTTGATGAGTTTGATGAGTTTGATGAGTGAGTTTGATGAGTTTGATGAGTGAGTTTGATGAGTTTAGTGAGCTGGGCTGAGCCGCTGCTCCAGGGGACTCCATGGGAGAGGATCCCAGAGGGAAAACCAGGCAAATCTGGGAGTGTGGGAGGATCCCCACGGCCCCTGGAGCGAGCAGGAGCCCATCAAGGCTGGAGAGCACCGAGTGCAGGGGGTGTAGGCAAGGCAGGGAGATGTTCTCACCACTGCTCCTGACCAGAGCCCCCAGCATCTCCCCCTTCCAGGGCCCACCATGGAGCCCCTGGATCGGGGGGGGGCTGCAGGGGCAGCTCTGGCTCACTGCTGGCTGTGCCCTGGGGCTGAGCCCCCACCTGGCTCTATCCATCCAGGCTCCATCTCCAGCAGAGCCCCAGGGTGATCAAAAGTGATCTCGCCTCCCTGTGATCCCCCAGTCTTGGCATTCCCTCCAAAATCCAGAACTGCTCTGTGCTGCCTGCTATAAACTCTTCAGTTCCAAGCAGTTGCTCCTTGATTTTCCTAAGGAAGGCTCCCATTTTCACAGCACTGGAAATCCTGGATCACAGTATTTCCTTGTGCACGAGGCATTTGCACACCTCACCTCTATTCTATTCCTTTTCTGCACTTTGCTTCCGTGTTTTATTCCAATGATCCTGCTGTGCCTCCGGAGCTTCTGAGCTCTAATAATAATTGTAGGAGTAATAAAATAAATCATCCTGGTGCTACCTGCATATGCCTGGTTTCCTTGCATTTCTAATAAGAGCTGGACTGGATCAAATGGGGGGTTTGGACATTTTCCTTTGAGCTCTCCGTGTCTGTCCCAAACCTGTCACAGCCCAAACAACTCAGCACTGCCCCATGGCCACCAGGTGCCATCAGCCCGTGACAAGTGGCTGAGGGTCCTCACTCAGGCTTTTTTAATGGGTGAAATCCCAAGGGATTAAGGGCTGGCTATTCAGAGACCCCCGGCTGTGACAGTCACTGACTGAAGGTGCTGAGTCAACACTAACGAGCTTTGGATTAACAGGGTGGGAACACCGAGGTGTTGGGAAGGGGCTGGAGAACTCCTGAGGGAGCTGGGAAAGGGGCTCAGCCTGGAGAAAAGGAGGCTCAGGGGCTCTGCACAACTCCCTGACAGGAGGGGACAGCTGGGGGGTCGGGCTCTGCTCCCAGGGAACAGGGACAGGAGGAGAGGGAACCTCAGGGGAGGCTCAGGCTGGATTTGGGGAAAATTGCTTTGTGGGAAGGGTGGTCAGGCCCTGGCACAGCTGCCCAGGGCAGTGGCGGAGTCCCCGTCCCTGGAGGGGTTTCACAGCCCTGTGGATGTGGCTCTTGGGAACATGGGGCAGTGGTGGCCTTGGCAGTGCTGGGGAGGGTTGGACTCAATGATCTCAGAGGAGTTTTTTAACCACAGTGGCTCTGTGATTCTGCAATTTGTGCAAGAAAAACCTTCAGGCTGTGTGACTTTTTCAACCATCTCTGGCCATGGCAAGTTCCAATTTTAAAACAGAAGACCAGCAAAAATTTGGGAGCAAAATGAATCCTTCAGGGCTGCCCTTGTAAGTGGCAGAAGGACATGGGAGGGCTTCATTCTTGCCATTTCCACACCAGGAGCAGTGGTTGAGTCAGGAACACCATTCCAAGAGCAACAGTTTGGGACCACAGGCACACCCTCCCTGCTCTGCTGGAAATGATGGATTGGAGATGTTCTATCCTCACCTGGAGGCACAAAAATATGAAGTTTAGGGAGGCTGATGTGCTGGCTGGTGAGCTCAGGATGGAGCTTTATCCATCGCAGCCCTGGGACTCCAGGCTCTGTCACCAAGGGGCAGAGGAAGGTCCGTCCTGTGTCCCTGGAGAGCCCGGCCCACCCAGACCTCCCCTCAGAGCCCCAGGTACAGCAGGAATTCCCTGACCAAGCCCTGGACAAGTGTGAACACAAAACCTTCCAGAGTTGAGGGGATTTGCTCTTTTGGTGTTCCGAAGACAGAAGGAAGAAGGCATCAAGGCCTTACAGCTCCTGGGAAACTGTTTTTTAGGCTTAATAAGAACAGAAAAACCCATCCATCAATCCCTTCCTGCAGCTCCCAAGCCTTCAGCCACACCAGGATTTATGAAGCAGCACATTTGTGATGTGTTCCAGTGCCCAAGTCCTCCATAGCTTCTCTGTTCATTATGTATTTTTGAGATGAGAAAATAAAGCCCAGGCAGGAACTGGGACAAGGAGGAGAACTGCACTGAGACAGCTCCAGGCCAGGGCCAGCCAAAATCCTGGAGACCCTGAAGTGAGTCACATTTGATTCTTCTCTGCTTGTTTTTGCCCTTGGTGCTCCTCCTGGTGCTGCATGGCTGCTGCCCCTGGGGGATGGAGCCTCCTGAGGAAATCCAGGCTCATGGATGGGCTCCTGGTACCTGAGGGCTGAGTGCTGAGGGGCACTCCCAGCTCCACACACCCACGGCAATGTTGGAGGCTCTCCGGGGGATTTTTGGAGGGGTTCAATAACCCACTAGGGTGTTCCATTGGAGAGGGGATGACTGGAACCACGACTGAGGGAGCCAGGAGCTTCCCATGAGGAATTTGGGGTGGAGCTCCTAGGGTGCTGGCGCTGGGCCGAGCTGGGTTTGGAAGAGAAGAGGGAAGGGGGAACTGTCCCTGCTGGACAGCACTGGCCAGAGCAGCCCTGGTACCCTGGGCCTTTGCCAGAGATGGGCCAGAGGGTACCTGGGAGGAAAAAACACCTGCATGAATGGACATGGAAATTGGAGTGGAATGTAGAGGCCGCACTGTACGTGTCCTGGGCTGGGTGATACGGGGAGATCAAATGGATCTGGAAAAGTTTCCTTGGCTGCAGGAATGGAATGAAAAAGAAAAAGCCCTGTAACTGGAGGGGTTTAGCTGCTTCTCCTTGCAGCATTACAGGGAGCCTCTCCTGGGAGCTGATTTACCAAGGGGTAAAAACCAGCTGGGCCCCGGAGCAAAGTGCTGTGCCTGGGTCCCTCCATGGACACCCATCCTGAGGAGCAGGGGTCTGGAGTGGCCTTCTCCAGCCCTGCCCCCTCCTGTGCTCCCCAAACCCTTCTCTGGTGACACAGAGTGCTGGCAGCCCTGATTCTGCACTGTTCCTTTGTGCTCCTGGGTCCCTGACAAGGGCCTGGGGCCTCCCTGCCACTGCTTTCTCCTCCTTTTCCGTGGTTTGAGAGTTCGTGTCTGCAGCCTGTGAATCCCCTTTGGATCCCAGCTGGCTGTTCCTGCTCTCAGCCCCAGGCTCCAGCCGGTGCTGGACCCTGCTCAGGGGCTGGCAGCCACTGGCTCCTGGTCCAGGTGACTCCTTAGCCAACCTCAGACATGGTCACTGGCAGAAATGGGATTTTGGGCAAAGCTTTCAGTCTGCCTCCAATCCCATTCCTGCAGTGGCTCAGGATCCTGGGATGGATCTGCAGGAGTCTGGCCAGAGGCTTTGGAAGATGCTGGTCATGCTGAGGGACTTTTTCAGAATGAAAACCTTCCAACCTTGGAGTCTAAACTGCATTTGTGGTATTTAAATATCCTGTAGTCAGGTTCTCTGTAGCTCAGATCTCACTGGCAGCCCATGCAAATTAAAGTCCTGCATAAAAAGAAAATTAAGCTTCCTAAACCACTCTTGAAAATGTCTTTACTTGCACCTTCATTGCTGTTTCCCTGGACCCTCCATGGCACATTTTCTTTTCTGCCTCTCCTGGCATCTCCCGGCTCTGGTCCCCTCTCATTCGAGGTGTTCATTATTTTCCTCCCAGCATTAAGTGCTGCAGTCTCTGAGCAGCCTGATCCCTCACTCTCCTTCCCACCTCCATCCCATCAAACATTCCGGCCCCCTTGGTCACTGAACTTTATATCCTGACTGCAGCTGCAGCCTGTGCCAGCCCCCAGCATCCCGGGAGTGCCGTGCTGGGACTCCAGAAATCAGGGAATGTTTCTGGAGCTGAGGCAAAAACACTGGGGGTTTTTCCCTGCTCCCCTGAGGCTTTTCCAGGGGAGGCTTTGCAGGCAGGTGTGGGTGTTGAGGAGGTTTGGGGGTGCTGGGGCAGAGGCTGGGGAGCAGCGGGACACAGTTCCTCACAATTCCTCTGCTCCTGGAGGGATCGGCAGCCCTGGCTGGCAAACCCTGGGTTTCTTTGGCAGCACTCCATCATTTTGATCTGGATTTTGACACTGTGTCTCTCTCTCTCCAGTCCTAACAGAATGGAAAAGGAAATTATGTGTATTTGAACAAATCACAGCACTCTGACAGGAGTCAGGAGCAGTTTTAATGAAGCGGATTTGTTCCCTGTCTCATTCCCCTGGCTGGTAAATTTAACTTGACTTTTTCCCTTTAAATAACAGGAATCTGTGATGTCACATCTAATGCTCCATCAGTGTCTGTAATGCCATCAGTCACAGGAGCAATAATATGACATAGATATTTTTTTAATGATAAATGGTTTCTATCATTCTGGAAAAGAACACACCTTAAATGGATTGAGGTCGTGCAAGAGAATTCCTTTGGATTAGTTTGGGGTTTTTTTCAATTTAACTGAAGTGAGGATTGAATTGGCTTTGAAATGATGTTTGAAGTGGGAGATGGGGAGGGAAGAGCCCCTCCCTGGCCGGAGCGTGCAGCAGAGGGCACTGCACGATGCTCTGGGAAGCGCCGGCACATCCCGGGGGGCTCCGCAGGGATTGGGGTTTGCATCCTCCTGGAGAGGGGCAGGGCTTCACCCCCGGGCTGGCCAGGCTCAGGTGGGACCACCGGCCTGGTCCCCCCGCCCGGATATCCCTGCAGCCGGGCTGGTGACAGGGCCCAGCTGATGGAGGGGACGGCACACGGTGCCAGCAGCTCCTCCCTGGCATCTCCCACCCCGGCTCTGCTCCAGCTCTGCCCCAGCTCCCGGGGCTGCGCCATCCTGGGCTGGGGTAGCCAAACCCACAGGCTTCTGAGGTCCTTCCCAGCCTTCTTGGGAGAAGCATTCCTGCTCCAAAACCAGGCACCACATCCATGAGAGAGCTGCTGGGGTGGTGCTGGGAAGGGGCTGCAGGGGACTCTGAGTTCCACCTGAGTATCGCTGATCTCTGCTCTCTGGGACAGGCTGGAGCTGAGCCAGGGGAGGTTTAGGTTGGATTTTGGGAAAGGTTCGTTCCCCAGAGGGTGCTGGCACTGCCCAGGCTGCCCAGGGAATGGGCACAGCCTGAGGCTGCCACAGCTCCAGGAGGTCCCAGGGATGCCCAGGGTGGGATTGTTGGGGTGTCTGTGCAGGGCCAGGGGCTGGATTGATGATCCCTGTGGGTTCCTTCTAGTCCAAGCTGTTCAGTGATTCCATGACTGGGACTGTCCTCTACACACATTCCCTCAATCCATTTCCATTCAGTACCTGCTCATTCCTCAGGATGCCCCCCACAGGAACAACCCCAGCTTTGGGATTTGTTTCCCTTTCATTTCTTCCAAATTTTTCTTCTTTTGGCTTTTCGTTTGTTTGTTTCTGTTGGCTTTTTTTTCTTTCATTCTTTCTTTCTTCTTTTCTTTAACATCTAGCTCATGTGTGATGTTGCTACCACTTCATTTCTTTCTCCCTAAACTGGAGAAACTGGTGCCCTCCACCTTTCCTGGTGTGACTTCCTGGGGAGGTGGGGACAGAGCAGAGGGATGGTCACGACTGCGAGTGAGAACAGGTGGACATTGGAACAGGACAGCTGCCCAGGAATCGCCACTGTTGGTTCCACCTGGGAAATGTATTTTCCATGGATGAAGGGGGTCCTGGCAGGTTGGTGCCAGGCAGGATTGCACTGCTGGGATGGCCAAGTGCAGGTCGCAGGTGCTGCCTCTTTTCTCGAACTTGAGGATTCCTGCAATCCAAATAAACCCTGCAGGAGCGGGTTTGTGGTTTTAGCAGCCACAATCCTGCTCTGTGCGAAGCCAGGCTGCCTCTGGAGCTGCCAGGAATTACAAACGAGCCATGGAGCTGGAACCTGCTCCTGCACTATTTTTTTATTATTTGCAGCAAAATCCTGAGACCTTTCATCACTCACTGAACAACCACGGGAGGAAAAATGCTCCTTGGGACAAGGTGTTTGTGAGGGCTGTCCTGCTGATGTCTCCTTGGATAATCCTTTGGAAAGGGGAGCAGTTTGGGAATTCCCCTCTCTGCTCTGGGAGCAGGCCAGGGGATTATTCCTGAGTGCTGTCCTGGCTGGGGGATTTCCTGCTTGGAAAGATTTGCTCATCCCTGGGGATGCTCCTGCCTCTGAATGGCCTCTGAATCCTTCTGGAAAAACATCCCAACTTCCTGCACAAGGGCCCCGGGCTGTGGCTCAGGAGAGCCCGGGCGAGGTCTGGGCTCAGGCTGAGCTTTGGCGAGGGGCTGGGATGAAGCAGCAGGGCTGACCATGGGAGCAAGCCCATCCCAGGAGCTTCCCAGCTCCTGCCTCATTTCCCACCGCCTGCTGATCCCGAGCTTCTCACCCCACCCACCTCCAGAACACCTTTTCCCTTAGGAGTCCTTCCAGGTATTTCTTCAGGGTTGCACTCCCAGCTAAGGATGATTCCTCTGGAAGTCTGGGACCCGGCTGGAGGGACTTCATGGGGAAGGTCCCTTCTCTGAGCTCCTCTGCCCAGCGGCCCCTCCTGGCTCTCACGGAGTCTCTCCATGTTTCCTGTCACCTCCCTCAGGTCCTGCAATGCCACACTGAGGTCACCCCAAAGCTTCTCCATTCCAGGTGAACATTCCTATCTCTCCCAGCCTTTCCTCTCAGCAGAGCTGCTCCATCCCTCTGATCATCCTGGTTGTCTTGGTTTGGAAAGATAGATGTCTGTCAGGGAAAGCCAGAGCTTCCCTTGGAATGGAGAATGTAAACACCCTCCCTCCAAATTATTATCATTTTGCAATCAAGTGGCTTTCAGGCAAAGATATGGGAATAGAAATAACAGTTCTTTACTAGGAATATTAAAAATACAAACGTAGTAGAAAAAAGCCACAACAAACAAGCAAACAACAACAACAAAAATCCTAGAAACACTGACAGAGTCAGAACATGACCTGACACCCTGGTCAGGGTGCTGGGAGCAGCCCAATCAAGCCCTCCTGCAGTGACAGATGTGGTTCTGTTGGAGCAGAGATGTTCTGTAGAAGGGTCCAGTGGTGGTGAGATGGGTCCGGTCTTCCTCTGGCAATCCAGTGCACACAGGCTGTGCTGGTGTTCTGAATCTCAGATTTTATCCAGTAGGAATGCTTGGCTCCTCCCCCTGGGTGGAGCCTCTCCCAATGGATCATGCAATGTTATCAGCCATGCAGTGAGCCTCGATGGCCCATGAACAGCAGATATTCCCCAGAGGGAGGATGGGTCCTGGAAGGAATGAAGAACTCTGCCCCACCTGATTTGAACAGCTGCCCATTGACAGGAGGCACCTGCCCCCTCCCACTGGAGTTATGAGGGATGGATTATACAAGAGATAAAAAAACCACCTCCCCAACTAGTTTCAACAGGTAGCAAACAGAATACACATTTTTGGTTACATCTTGCAACCCAAGACACTGGTGCTTCCTCTGGACTCCTCCAGCAGCTTGAGCAGGAGTTCCCAGTGAGCTCCACAGGTGGACCCTGCTTGGAGGATCCCCTCTTTCCAGCAGCTTCCCAAACCACAACTCCACCTATGTCCAACAGCATTTACCAGAATTCCAGGCGTGTCCAAAGGCATTTACCCCAGTTCCAGGTGTGTCCAAAGACATTTCTCCTGCAGGACAGCCCCTCTTGCCCCGTCCATCCCTGAGGAGATCCTGCCTGGCCACAGGGTGACCAACCAGCCATGGGTGGCACTGGGATACTGTCACCTGCCTGTCCTCTCCATTTTATTCCCATCCCTCTCTCTAGTTTACTCCCATCCTGTCACCTCCCCTGCCCCCCTCAGGACCTGCCAGGACTGCACTATTCCCCCTTCATCCCCAAGGGATGGTCCATTGGCTGCTCTCCTCCAGCACAGGGCATGGCCAGCAAGGGATAGCAACAGAGAGGATTCTCAGGATGTGATGAGGCCACAGGAAGGGTTAATCCACATTCTCCAGCACGGAATTGAATGGATGTAATCCCACACACGATAATGAGAACCTCTCCATGATGATACTCGTTGTTCTCATGTCCTTGTCCTTCAATTATTTGATTCATTCACATTTGGGATAAATACAGGATTAACCCAAAATGAGGTTTTAGGAGGGAGAAGCTCTTACTCTTTAATTTTAAACTAAAATTTGTTCAAACAATTCCCTCTGGTGATTGAGGGGAGGTGATTTAGGGAAGGATAAAGGCACAGAGCAGCCTGGGGGTGGATGGGGCCTGGGACAGCCACAGTAGTCACCAATGTCTACTTCAAATCAACCCAACACATCTATTTTCTTTTTTATCTCCCTTCCAAGACCCCTTAATAAACTCTTCCTCCCAAATCTGTGAGTTTAGANGGAGCAGGAGGGCCCCACCCCTCCCCTGGGCAGAGCCGTGGGGAGGGGGCAGCGCAGACACCCCGAGGTTCTGGGCACTCCTCGGGGGCCCGGGTGTGCGTGGGGCTTTGCCTTTGCTTTGAGGGTTTCTTTGCAGGCAGCAGAGCAAACTCCAGTTGCAGCTGTCCCCCATGAAGCTGTCCCCCGTGCAGGGGACAGGGTGGCAGGGTGACAAAATCCCTCCTCGGCGTGCTCACTCCCGTGCCGGGGAGCAGGGAGTGACCTGGAGGTGACTTTGCAGCCCCTCCACCGGGCTCTGCAGGGCCCCTGGAGTGAAGGGTTTGTGCATCTTCCCAGCCTTTCCCTGTGGGGGCTTGGACGCGGCCCGGCAGCCCAGCAGCATTCCCGGCCCTCCCGTCCCGGCTCGGCAGCCAGGAGAGCTGCTCGCCGCGTGCCCTCCCCGGAGCCCCACGCCGGGCCAGCCCTGGCACAGGCTGATGTCGCCGTGCTCAGAGGATGACGCAGGGCATCGCCATGGAGACGGGAAGCCAAGGTAAGGAGCCGGGGCTGCTCCTGGCACATCCCGGCAGCAGCGACCCGATCCCGCAGCACCTGCTGGGGCAGCGGGGGCGGGGGACAGGCGTTCCCGGCCGCAAACACGAGCTGGCATCACTGGCAGGGCTGAACGAGGTGTTTTTATTTAAAGCGTTGCCTCGGCTCCGTGTGGGACAGAAATATTCCATCCCAGGCTGAGCCCTCGCCTTCCCTGCTCCTCGTATGCTCCTCCCGGGGCAGCTGCTCAGCAGGGGCGGGCAGGGGTCGTGTGTTCCCCCGCGGGGCAGTGACACAATCGGGCAGCCCTAAATCGTGCCTTGCATTTCAGGGAAGAAAAGCTGCACTTCAAAGAGCGCTTTAATGACTGTGCTGAGCCCCGGAGCCGCGGGCACCGTGGCGGAGCAGGAGCTGCTCGCAGCCCGCTCGGGGACCGAGGGGCCGCGGGCGCTGCCAGAGAGGGTTTGTGGGGCAGAAAGGAGCCCGAGGGCACAGCAGCCTCTGCCAGGGCCCCAGCGATCCAAAATCCACCCGAAATTACAGCAGAGGGAAGCACGAGGGACTGGATTATGATTAAAACGCCCCTGGTTTGTCAGGGTGTTACAGAATCACAGAATCATGGAAAGGGTTGGGCTGGGAGGGATCCTAAATCCCATCCAGTGCCACCCCTGCCATGAGCAGGGACACCTTCCACTGTCCCAGGCTGCTCCAAGCCCCAGTGCTCAACCTGGCCTTGGGCACTGCCAGGGATCCAGGGGCAGCCACAGCTGCTCTGGGCACCCTGTGCCAGGGCCTACCCACCCTGCCAGGGAGCAATTCCTGCC
>WBMY01009985.1:1434015-1456301 GCA_013397315.1 Donacobius atricapilla | reverse complement strand
CACTGCCAGGGATCCAGGGGCAGCCACAGCTGCTCTGGGCACCCTGTGCCAGGGCCTACCCACCCTGCCAGGGAGCAATTCCTGCCCAATATCCCATCCATCCCTGCCCTCTGGCAGTGGGAAACCACCCCCCTTATCCTGGCACTCCACTTACTATCCAGAGTCCTTCTCCATCTTTCCTGCAGGCTCACTTTGGGACCTGGAAGGTTACACTTGAGGTCACCCCAAAGCTTCTCTTCTCCAGACTGAACATTCCCAGCTCTCCCAGCCTTTCCTCCCAGCAGAGCTGCTCCATCCCTCTGCTCATCCTGGTGCTTCCTCTGGACTCCTCCAGCAGCTCCAGGTGCTGCCTGTGCTGGGCCCAGGGCTGGGGCAGCTCTGCAGGTGCAGTCTCACCAGAACACAGGGGCAGAATCCCAATCCCAGTCCCTTTCCTGCTGCCCACACTGGGATCAGCCCAGGATTTGGGGTTTCTGGGCTGTTCCCAGTGCACATGGATGGCTGTCTTCCTACCCCTGTGAACTACGAGTCAAACTCTCTCCTCCCTGCTGGGGACACCCCCAGCCAGGGGGCGTTGCAGGGCCCAGGTCTCTGTGCTGGGCGAGGATCCCACTCCTGGGCAGGGCTGCTGCCCCTGCAAGCACCTGAGCCTGGTACCAGCCCCTTTCCTTGGCTCTCGGTGGGCTGGAAAGCATGGAGAGGCCAAGAAAATACGGGAACTACTTGCAAAGCCCCTTTGGTATGTGATTGATCTCAGATGGAGAGGGCAGTGCCTGGGCTCAGGACTGAGCTTCCGTGGTGCTGAGGGTTCCCAGATCTGTCCCACACTGTCAGGGCCACCCAACAGGACTGGTGGCCCCAGGACAGGACTCCTGGCACTGGGCATGGACTGGTTTGGCCACACGGGATGGAGAACTGGTGGTGGCACATGAAAAACCACACACAGGGGAATGAGCCTACTGGGCGTTGCAATAAAGCCTGGCTCACTCCATCCTAAATGTGGGCTCCATGTCTTCCTGAAAGAGCAAAAGAGAACAAAGTAACCCCAACAGCCTGAAAAATGCATCAGGAATAGGGAATAGGCAGGTTGGGCTCTTTGCCGAGGCTCTTCTTGGCTTCCCCTCCTGCCTGGATGGATGGAGGGATGTGGCTGGGCTGGCAGGTGGGAAGTGCTGGGATGGAGGAGCCCTGCAAATGTAGCCAGGGCTGCAGGTGTGGGGCAGGGAGGGCATGTCAGGAGCAGAGCAGATCGCAGGGACAAGACCCTGGGGGGTTTTAGTCGAAGGTTTTCCTGATTTGAGGCAATTTGGAATTTTCCAGCTATGTCTGACTCAGCTGAAGGCAAAAAAAAAAGAAAAAACAGTCAAAAATCTCTGTGGGCAGGAGAGCCAACAAGTCCTGCTTTCTATGGAGTTATGGCCTTAAAATCGTCACCCAGCACTCTCAGCTCCTCCCGTCAGCCCCCACCAGCCTGGCAAGAAAACTTTCCTTGAGGAAAGGATTGTCCAGCCCTGGCACAGCTTCCCAGGGCAGGGGTGAGTCGCCATGCCCAGAAGGGTTAGAAGTCCACGTGGCTATGGCCTTTCCCAGCCTCACTGCACCTGTGATGTTAGAGTCCCGTCTTTGGGCTGGGCAGTTATGTTGTCTCTGCACATGACAGAGCTGAATTTGTCTCTTCCTCTCACAGAATATATTTTGGGCTTATTCAACCACTTGGCCTTGAAACCTGTTGGAAGAGCAGATCCTTGGGATCTCTGCTCCAGGATGAAATGGAGGTTGAGCTGGGCAGTATCTGTGGAAGGGAGCAGGACGGACCCTTCAGGGATTGGGGCTCTGGCTCCGTGACCTTGGCTTTTCCCGAGGCTGCAGCTGGGAGCAGCCGGGGAGGAGCAGCAGTTGTTAAAGCTGTCAGCACGGCTCTTTAATTCCTCTTTTACATTTAGAAAACCTAACCCAGCCCATCAATAAGGGCTCCTCTGTTCCCACTGTCAGTTAGAGGCTGATTTATATCCTGGAACACGGTGATTTAGGACTCCTTCACATTTTTCTCCCAAGCTGCTTGCCAGTGGAAGTGGGGATTCCCATCATTTGTCCATGGACAGCCTCCCTTGGTCCTGCTCAGCCCTGGCTCTCAGTGTGTCTTGCACAAAATATCACCCACCAACTGTGGAAACAAAACAAACAAACAAAAATCCCCCTTTTTCCATATCTGGAACCTAGATACTGCTTTTTATTTGTTGTCATCATATCCCCTTACAGCAGACCTGGTAAAGATTAGTTGATGCTGATTCCTGCCTTTCAAACACAGATGAAGCTGAGGGGATTTTTGCCAGATTTGCAGCTTTTGAAAGGGCCTCTCCTTGGAGGCCAACCTGGCATTGAGTAGGGTCAAGATCAAGCTGAAGCCTGTCCTGGACTGGGCAGGATCAAGGAAGGCAGAAGCCTTTGATGGGGAAAAGCCACATCCATGTGGCAGGAATGCAGTTTAATTCACAAATCTGGGGAAAAAAAAGAATAATTTGTAATTATCAGCTCCCCCACATTTAACCATTTTTTTTTGTTTGTTTCCAAATTCCTTTTGAAGTTCTCCAAAACAATCCCCCTGTGCAAGCGAACAAGGGTTTCAAAGCTTTGCCTTCAGATTCAGGAGACCAACCCCCCTGGCCATAGGTTTGCAGCATGTTCTATTCTCTCTGCTTTTTATCTTTATTAAAGGGCTGTAATTTGGGTGATTCATTGTGAATGCAGCCGGCAATTTCCTTGGCCTGACACAATTTTGCACTTGGAGAGGCCATTGTCTGCCCAGAGCAGATCCCCGGGGTGCTGCTCCGTGAAGCACAGAAGGATTATCACAGAAAGCCCTCTGGGAATCAGGAACTCATTAATTCAATCAGAGGGAGGGCTCAAGCCAGCAGGGCTGAGAGTGAAACTCCTGCACTGTGCTGTGGGAACTTGGAATGAGGCTGGCAGCAAGGGGCTCTTCTAACCCCAAAACCAAGGCAAGTGAGGTGATGTGGCCTCCAAAAATCCCGATGGAGTGAGACAAGATGCATCCTGGCACATCACAACCTGCAGGAACAGCAGAAGTTAACACTCCTGGGCTCAAGAATGAAAAAGTTAACATTCTTGGGCTCAGGAAAGACAACATTAACACTCTTTGGCTCAAGAGTGGAAAATTCAGCTCTCCCGTGAGCTCAGCCATTCCTGGCTTTCCAAGCAGCCCCATTGGGTTGGAAAAGGAATGGAGCAGTAACATGACGTGGTGTTTGGATGAGATCCGGCCCAACTCTGCTCCTGAGGGATGGGTTTGTGCCACCCTCCTGCCTGGGTCGGGGGTGATGTGATGTTCCTGCCCCCTTGCCTCCCCTCCCGAGGACACCAGACCCTGGGACCGGGGAAGGGTGGCTGAGCAGCTGTAAACAAGAAGTGCCTCATGCAGGACAGGTAGAGTCTGGGGGCTCTGGGCAAGGCAGGTGGAGCCAGGGGCTGATCCAATCTCTGCTTCTGCTCCTCTCACCTGAAGTGCCTTTCCCTTGGTGCTTTTTGGAAGTCTCTACCTCTGTCCATGTCACCTGCACAAACCTGATGTTTCCATGAGAAACAGTCCTTGGGCACCCTCAGGGACAATAAAATCAGTGGTGCTACTTCCATTAGGAAACCAAAACCCACCAGGAGTGAAATGAGCTCCTCCAACGCTGAGGGAGCGATGCTGTGCCCCAGCAAGCCCAGCCGGCACCTCGCTCATGCAAACACCGACGCCTGCTGGGGCTGAACATCTGCCCAGCTGCAAACCCCTCCTGGGGACCTGGTCCGAGGAGACAGGCCCAGATGGGGCCACCTGCAAGATTTAGGGTGGAGAACAAGTGCAAGATTTAGGGTCTGTGGGAGAGAACATGAGAAAACCTTCCATGACTCAAACTTCACATTAATGGTGTCCAATGAACGCAGCCCTGAAACTGTGGAAAAAGAGGGGTTTGAGCTCACTGCACAAGGAAGATCTGCTAGGTTGTGGCCATGGATCTGCTCATTCTAAAGAAAAGGGGAAAGTGAATATTTGCAGTCAAAAGCCAAAAAATTCCATGATTCCAGGATGGCATCAAGCTGAGGTTTGAGCTCACTGCACAAGCAATATCTCCTCTGTTGTGGCCGTGGTTCAGCTCATTCTAAAGAAAAGGGAAAAACTAAATATATCACAGTCAAAAGCCAAAAAGTCCACGATGATACCAGGAGGTTCATCTGCCCCTCACCACAGAGTCCCAGGCTGACAAAAGGGAAGGAATAAATGCAAGGTTCATATCAGAAACACAAGGAGTCAGCTAAAAACCCAAATAAGGCTGTGGCTCTTCCCAAAGCGGAACAGCTCAGCCTCTCCAGCCTGGCCAACTGCAATCCTGAGCCTGACTGTGTTTGATCTGGGAATCAGATTTAGCCCACACCATCCCAATGAAAAATATCACACGTGGTCTGCACTTCAGGCTATGTTCCAATATCTGAAGGAAGGGATCTTTTAATTGAAAACCTTAATGTTTCTCGTTATATTTAAAATTAGAGCAGAACGGCAATAAAATTGGTCATGGGATTGAGACAAGTTTTCAGGGAGGGAAAGAAATTTATTCTTCATTTTTTACATTGAGGCATCCATTAAAAGCTTGGGCAAATTTGATTACGTCAATGCAAGGATTAATAATTAAAGGAACAACAACCACATGCCTTGGAGAGACACACGAGATGGCAGCAGCTCGGGCTGGAGCCTCTGAGGACACCCTGGTTTTGCTGGAATCTCACTCCTGCCCCTCAGTATTTAGAGGAGCACTTTCCCACCAGGCTCTGCCTTTCCCAGGAATTTTCAGCTGGTGCCTAGACCCAGCAAAATGGTACCAACACTTGGTATTAGATTGATTTTGAAGGAAGACTGCACTGTTCCCACAGTTTATGAGAGGTTCAAAGAGAAGTGTTCAGGGTGACACTCTCCAGCCCCCAGCAGGAACCCTGGCAGGTGGTGATGGTGATGCTCCAAAATCCCCACAGCCCCGAGTCAACACCCCCCAGGACTGGAGGAGGAGGCTCCAAAGCCGCCTCCTCCCCGTCCCCAGAAGCAGATGGATGTCCGCAGGCTGTGGCTGGGAGATGGAGCCGTTCCGCTCCCAGCGTGGCCCCCGGCCAAGCAGAATCCTTGGATTTTGCTCTGCGGATCCGCCTGGCAGCCCCAGGGCTGGGAGCCTCTTCCCGGGCACTGGACGAAGCTCAAAGCCTTGGATTGAGGGACAGAGTCTCCGACACCAATGCAGTTCTCCCAACCAGGCCCAAATGGTGTTCCTCTCCCTCCCCATCCTTCCTCCCTCCATGGTGGGAATCTTCTCATTCATTAATAACCTGCTAATTATCCCAGCAGCTTGGAGCTGGGCTGCAGCATGGAATTAGAACCAGCTTTTCCTTTTGGCACCCACCCCTGGGTATAATTAATGAGGCGAGAGGAAGCCAGAACACAAGGGTCAGCCCGGAGAGCATGGCACGCATTGATCGGACATCCAGAGCCCAATGTTCTGAGCTGGCCTTGAGGACGGAGGGTGGCACTTTGGGGTCAAATTGGGCAAAAGAAGAAGAAAAAGAAAGATGCTCCTTTGGTTTTCCCCATTTGAGCTCAAAATCTGGACCAAGGAGGGCTCCATGGACACCCTGCTCTTCATCCCCTCTTTGCCTTTTTTGGGAAAGCTGGATGGAAGGCTGACACCATGTCTTGGCCATCCCTGCCCTGCCGAGCAGCCCGAGTGGCACGGAGAGCCCAGCCTGTTGCAGACGGGTGTTTTCATGGAGGCCTGGAGAACGACTGGGTCTGGAGAGGGACCTGGAGCTGGAGGAGGGATCAGCGCCAGGTTGTCTCCCCACTGCCTTGGCACCAGCAAGTGGCCTCCAAATCCAAATGGAATTGCTTCCCTGCTCACGGGATGCAGGCAGGAGGCTGAGGACCCCGTCTTGCAGAGCAGGGCTGGGGTGACGCAGCCCTTCCCAACAACCCGGCTCCACCCAGGGCTGGCACTGGGAGGGCAACGCCTTTGGGCGCTGCCACAGGCTGGTGGCATCACCAGGACAGAGGGACACGATCCTCCTCCTCCCACTTCTCTGGAGCACTGGTGGGGCACAAACTTTGCTCCGGGCACCCTCAGGAGGGCTCGGGCTGCCCTCGCCTGCCCCGCTGCCTGTGGGATCCCCTCTCGTCACCCCCCGCGCCTGCCGGAGGGAGCCTCGATTTCCAGCTTGTTGCTGCTGCCACCGCAGCTCCCGGTGCTGCCAGATCCTGCCCCGCGGGCTGCCAGGATGCCCCCGACGGGCGGCAGCAGGATGCTGGCGCTGGCAGGCCCGGGCGGCAGCGCGGCGCTCCGGGGGGAGCAGCAGTGCCAAATAGGGGGTCTAGCCCTTTAAATCCGATCCGGTACTGCAAAAAAAGGACGAGCGAGCAGGAGAGAGCCTTCAGACTCTTTTAATTAAAGCTTGTACCATATTCCGTATTCCCAAGTCACGGCAGCCGCCCGCGCTTCCCCAGGACACCTCGGGCTCCGTCTCCGGCACGGCATGGACGGGCACCG
This sequence comes from Donacobius atricapilla, assembly GCA_013397315.1. Taxonomy (NCBI): domain Eukaryota; kingdom Metazoa; phylum Chordata; class Aves; order Passeriformes; family Mimidae; genus Donacobius; species Donacobius atricapilla. Next base: position 1,449,717 of record WBMY01009985.1, on the reverse strand, counting down.
CGGCTCCGCGGGCTCCGGCGGCTGGAGGTACGCGTGGAGGGACGGGGCTGCGGGCACGGCTTCTCCCCGCTCCCGGCTGCCAGCCGGGAGCATCCCCCTGCTTTTCCCGTGTGTTTTCCTTTGCCGGGGAGAGGCGAACGCGTCGCTGTGGCTCACGCGGGGCCGGTGGCAGGAGGAGCCTTCCCACGGCGCACCTGGGGCCCGGGGCTGCCTGTCCTGCCGCCTCCGCTCCCTTCCCTCTCCCCTCCTTCTCTCTTAAATATTTGAGTGCATGACCCAGAGTTGTGGCTTTTTCCCCCTCGCTGCTTAAATCGCGGAGCCGCCGTTCAGCAGAAGATAAGCTGGGCTGCCTGGCCCATAAATCACGGCAGAAGTAGGTCCCCGCCGCTCCGCTCCTCTCCGTCCCCCGTCTCTCCCAGGTTAGGGCAGTTTTGCCACATCCTTCCATGCGCATTGCACTCGCAATGCGGAGCAGTTCTGGAGAGCCTCGCGGAGCGAATCCCGGGTTATTGGGAACGACAGCGTTGTTTGCACGCTGGAGTCTCCTCTCCCCAGCGCTGTCACCCACCCCAGCCTTAGCTGGGCTGATGAATCGCCCTTCAGCAGGAACCCTGTGCCCAGAGAACATTTAACTGTGAACTGCCCCGCTCAGCCCGTGATTTTCCTCTCCTCCTTAACCGAGTGGCTCTGTTTATATTTTCACGGAACATGGCTTTTCCCTTAAATTATGGCTTGTTGATCCTTTATTCCCCTCTCAGGTGGGTGCATCTTTAAAGTGCCCTGACCTTAATGAGAGCCTGTTTGAGGCTTTGCAGCCGGGTCCCAGGTGAGGCTGAGTCCCTGGGAGCCTCTCTCCTGCATGGATCATGGAGCAAAAGAGGCTGTGCCAGCAAACATTTATCCTGGTGCCTATTGGAGGTTAATAACACTTTTGACAAATAGCAACCTCCTCGAGGCTTGAAATAGGATTGGAAAAGCAGCCACTAATTTCCTTGAGAAGTGCTCGATGATGGCCACCTCTCAGGAAATCAGGAGAGGAGCTGTTTATGTTCTGCACGTTGAGGTGTTAGTTCAGCAAAAATATCCCGCTTTTCTTAATCCAGTGGGAAAAGCTCTGCCTCGCCTTCATCTCCCAGGGCTTGGGGAGGGAATTCTGTGAACTCAGCACGGCACAAAGCCCACTGAGCTGTGGGGCTGCACAGCAGGGTCAGGAAAATGGGTTTTTTTTCTCCTCACCAATGATGTTTGCCATAAGCGAGGGAGAGACGGGACAGGGAACTTGGAAGTGAGCAGGGAGAGCGGAGCTGCGGATCGGAGAAAGCACAACTGAACAGCAGCACCTGCAGGGATCAGGTGGTTTGTGGGCAGTAAAATATTTCGCCTTGAGCAGTGGAGGAGTGAAACTTGGAGAGGAGGAGGTACAGAGCCTGCAGGGAAAAGCAGAGGTGCCAGGACAGAGGGAAATCCACGGCACGGCTCCGTGCTGGACTCGCGGAGTGTGGGGCTGCCCAGGCAGAGGGATGCTGGGCACCCCAGGACTTTGGGGTCACTGGTTTTCCCTGCTTTCCTCAGCACTTCCCACCCCTTCGTAGTGCTTTAGCCATCTGTGACTTCGGTGACATTAGGAAGGAGCTTGTGCCCTGTGATCGAGAAGTGGGATAATGGCTCCATTGTTCCCAGCTCTAAAGGGAGAAAATGACCTGGCAAGGAAACCTGAAAGTGCCTGAAAGTTAAAACACCCTGTTACCATGGTCTGAGCGGGGCTGCAGGCAAACTATTCTCGGGTAAGGCCCCTGGAACCTGTTCCCTCCATCCTGCAGAGATGGAGAACGTGGAGCAAGGTTTGCAAACCACCAAAAAATACAAGCAGCATGTTGAAAGATGAACAAAATGTGCATCTTTTTTCAGCAAAGCAGCTCAAGCACACGGAGCGTGTGGAGTAATTATTTATAGTGCCATCAGCAGAAATAATAGAATGAAATGAAGGGCTGAAAAGTTTTGCTGACTCTCAGGGAATGTGTCCTGGCAGGGATGGATCATTCCCAGGCCCAGCCCTTCGTATCTCCAGAGCTCCCAAGAGCAGCCTGGAGACACAGCAGAGCCTGGGATCCAGGGAGAGCAGCTGGGAGCTGATCCCAGCGGGAGGATGGAGCTTCTATGGCAGCTCCCACTTCCCTCCTGAGCATCCTGTGCTGCCCGAGCCTGGAGCTGTGTCCCGCTGGATGCCTGGGCAGGGAAGGAGCAGCACGCTGCGAGGGGAAGGACTGGGTGCCCAGGTTTGACTTTTCCATTTCATTGTGGGAACACTGAGATTAAGAAGGGGGGTGAGGGGATGTTTTTTAGACCAGCAGTGAGTGTGCTCCGGTGTTTTGTGCTCTGTAATTAAAGCTCAGAGTGCTGGGTTTCAGTCACTCCTGAACCCAGGCATTGGAAGGATCGGCAGGCGCGGACAGAGAATTGCTCACCTGGAATGTTTCACTCACATTAAAGGTGACCTGCACTCGGGTTTCTTTTCTAAAGGGAGATTACTGAGTCTGAACTCCCCTTTGTGGGGGAGGAAAAGGCCTCTTTGGCACTTCCCCTCTTTTTCATCACCCAGGAAAGGTGAGTAGTGCCAAGCTTGTCCCTCCCCATCAGGGCAATGTTGGAGGTGGCCACTGAGGCTGGTGCAGGTGGGAAGGGTGAATTTGAACCCTGATTAAGCAGCAGAGCAAGTATGGCAGAGTCCTCAGCATCCCCAGGAATGCTCTGTGGGACAGGTCCTCAGCAGCCCCAGAACCCTTTCCTTCCCCAGGCTCCTTGATAGCAGCACCAGGGACCATCTCCAGGTGGGCACAATGGGCTGGGTTTAAAGGTCCCACCAGGCCATTTGCTCCATCTTGCCCTGCCTGTCCATTGCCAAGCAGCTGAGATTTTCCTGCTCCAAACTAGAGCTGAATTTCTGAGGAAGAGACAGAAAAACAATTCTATTTTTATTGTAGGCAATAACCTTTCCTACTTCCTTGACTCTGTAGAGTGGAAAGATCCCAGGCACACAAGGCAGAGCTCTCATTTCTGCTTTCCCTTTGCCAGTCACCTTTAAACAAAAGGAACCCAGCAGGTGTCTGGAGCAGGAAGGGACCAATATGGATCTGATGGAGATAAAACCTAAATTTACTACTTCGAGCTGCTAGAATCTAATAGATTCTTCTATTTAGAGCAAGGGATGTTTGTCAAGCCCATTCTCCATCTCTGGCAGGGTATTGCAGTTGGAATTAGTCTGATAAATTAAAAGCAGTCTACAGAAGCCTGAAATGGTAAAAACACAGCATATGAATGAAATTGCATGGTTCTTGAGGGAAATGCTTGAGGGACAGACACCAGTACGCTGTGTCAGGCTGGAGGGTGGCAGAGTCACAGCCAGGGGATGGTAGGATCCAGACATGGACCTGCAGGGATGGATCATCCTGATCATGGTCATCTGTTGTGGTCATCTGGGTGGCTTGGCTGGCTGGGTTCGGGTGGCTTATCAGAGCAGGTTCATCCACCTCATGCTGTGTTTTTGTCTTCTTTGATATTTTTACCCTTTTTTCCCCTTCCTTAGGGACATGTTTTAGCCTTTTGAACAGAAGCCACTCTCTATGCATTATTTTAAGCCCCCACTTGAATGGAAGGAGATGAGAGGCTGCCCAGACAATGGAAACCTTGTGTTCCATGGTCACCCCGAGACTGCAAGAAATTGATGTCTTCTGGAGGCTGGTCTTTGAACAGAGTTAAACCAAGTCATGTCAGGAGCCCTGGGAATCCTTGAGAGCAGATTTTCCATAAAGTCATGTGCAGATGTCACCCAGTTTGATGCAAGTTTCACCCTTCAAATCCTCTGGTGCTCAGAACTGACTGACTCTGGGTCGCTCCTGGCTCCAGCCAAAGCCTGGACTCCAGTTGGAGCCCAAGCGCTCTGGGAGCCTCAGGCACTGTTTTAAAGGGGATTAATAAACCCTCAGGAGCGGCTGATGTTTCACTGGGAGTTGGCAGGAGGCCCCTGCTGATTTTGGAAAGGTTTCTCCTGGAGGCTCCAACGCAGGAGCAAAGGCAGGAAGGGGCTGGCTCCCCCAGAGCTGCAAATGAAACAGGAACCTATTCAGAGTGTGGTTTTATTTTTGCTGCCTCATAAATCCACTGTGGCAAAGCAGCCTATGGAGCTGGGAAGGGATTAACTTGGGAAGAGTAAAGGTCTCCCAGGGGTTAAGCACAAGAAAGCTGCTGGTTCTTAAGAACAAGGAGCTGCCATGGAGCTGCTGCTGCTGTGGAGGAGTCCTCTGGCCTGGCTGCCCCGGGGACGTTTGTGGCTTGTAATGATCTGCAAACCCCCTGACACCTCAGCTGGCTGCAGGCCTGGGGCTGTGCAGGCGGAGACAGCAGGAGAGNCTGGGCAGAGGAGCAGGATCCCTCCCTGACCCTCTGGCAAAGTGTCAGCACGGGCAGAGCTCGACTGTTGATGGTGGCTCCTGGGAAGGGCAGAGTTCCTCTGTCCTGGTGATGGACACGGGGGTGTTATGACGTGTGACTGTCACACTGTGGTGGTAACTGCTGTCACACGGAGCTGTGACAGTGCCAAGCAGCCCCTGCTGGGTGGCACTGTCCCTTGGCACCTCAGTCCATGCAGAGCTGTGTTGGTTTGATAAATTCCTCTCAATGAGTTCACATGCAAAATCCCCTTTTCTGGAACAAAAGGTGCCCATCCCAGAGCTGTTGTAATGCAAATAACACCAGCGGGATTAATCCCAACCCATCCTGGCCTCAAAGGAAAACCCAGAGAAAAGTCTGATGGGGCAGGACCCCGTTCAGCTGCACCCTGGCACAGCCGGAGCCCCACTGCACCCACCCCACCGAGCCCACAGCTCTTCCGGGTTCCTGATGAATACTCAGTGGACAGGAGATCCAAGCAGTTTGGATAATCCATAAAATCAAGCTGGAAGAGCGGATGTATTATTTTCTCCATTAGGTTGTACCATGGGTTGAAGGTGCAAATTTTGTCCTGTGACCTGACTGAAGAAACAGTGCTGTCTTTGGGAGCTTTGATAAATATCCTGTTCCCTCCTGGAATGGATGCTGTAAAAGGGGCTTTTGCTGGGATACAGGAGGGAGATGGATCTGTGGAAAATGCTGTCCCTGCTCTTTCCAGCGGAGCTGAACTCTGGGAGAGGGTGAGTGATGAGGTGATAAGGGCTTATTCCTGTTCTGGCACAAACGGCAAGGGGGCTCCACCTGGGGTCTCATTTAATGCCTGAGGAAACTATTGCAGCTCCAGAGAGACTGGGAGCAGCTGGAGGCACCAGGAAACCTTGGACAGCCCTGCTGATCCCTTTGGGAACACTGACCCTATTTGGGCCCCGTGCCAGCTCCAAAATCCAGCAGAGCTTGCTCTGGGTCAGAACTGGGCCTGCCAGGCTGCTGCAGGTTCAGGTAGTGCCAAAGCCACTGATGGGGGGTAATGAAGGTATCCCTGCCTGGGCAGGGGGTGCAATGAGATTCACTTCTCCAACCTAAACCAGTCTGGGATTCCATGAGAAGCCTTGGCACTCTCATGAGGATTGTCCAGAGGTGTAGGCTGGATGAGAGGAGCTGCTGTGTCCATGTACATCCACGGACAGGTGGGACAGGAGTGCCTGGGGACACAGGGGGACCTTGGTCCCAGCACAGGCACTGGGCCCCTGGGCAGGGTTGTGCTGCTCCTCTGGCTCAGCACCTCTGCAAGCCTGGATCCCCAAAGGCCAGAGGGGATTGCTTTGGATTGACAATTGGGCTTTTGAGGAGAGGGAAGTGGTGACCATGGGAGCTGCAGGCAAAAGGTGAAGGAAGGGAAAGAGAGGGGGAAGCTGGGGAGGTTCCCTGGGCTTTCCCAGAGATTCTAGAGAAGCTTCGCAGTGGGGCTGTTAGGAAAAATGAGGATAGCAATGGCCCTGTCCTGGTCCTAAGGACTGTCCCCTGTGGGCACCCCCTTTGTGTGTTCTCACATGCCTCTGGAGAGAAAACACCAAAATAAGGTTGGTTTATCAAAATCAATGGCAGGGTGGGAGAGAGCAGCGAGGGGAGTACAGACCTGGCACTTCCTGGTCCTGAGCTCCAGCCCCAGGCAGGGCTGCAGAGCAGTGCTGGGGTGGAGAGCATCCTTTGTGTGTGGGGGCGTTCGTACAGCACAGCGGGCTCTGCTCTGACAGTCTGAGCCCAGCAGCCTCTCTGGGACCTGCAGAACCAGAGGCTGCCACGATGCCTTCCCTCCTCCCTCCCTGCCACCCCTCAGGCCACTACCCAAAGCAAGCTCATGGAAGTCCCTTAAAGCTATTTATTTTTGATGATGCCACGCCTGAAATTCACCCTAAAGGGTTTGAAAGAACAGATTAGCTGAGTTTAAGAGTGTGATTTATGAAGAAAACCTGATCTGTGCAAAACACAGGGTCACCTGTGATGATTCACTGGGCTTTTTCTTGACCATTAGCTAAACACTTATGTCCAAACTGTGATCCACATAAAACTCCTGGAACATGTCTTGCAGCTCTCAGTGTCCAGCAGCTCCAGGAGGAAATATTTGCTTCTCTGGCAGCAAGAAAAAAGCCACAGAGACTCAGGGCATTGTTATTGTAGCTCCATCCTTGGGACTCTCTCTCTACTGAGGACAAATTCCCCTCTCACCTCATCTCCTGGAGAAGGGCAAGTGCAGCCCATTCCTCCTCCAGCTTCCCAGCTCATCTCAACCCCTGCTGAAAAATTCCTGAGCTGAAGACTGTCTGTCACTCTCAATGCATTATTTTAGTTCTCTTTTGAGCACTTGATGTGTTCCAGGAAAAATTCAACAACATAATTGGGCACTATATGCAAAAACATTTCCTCTGTCCTTTTCTTTTTTTTGAAATGATTTCTCGGTAATTTCCTTGGTACCTCTTGGGTCTGGTGCTGTGAAAAACAGCAAGTGTTTATTCTCTACTGCCTTTGCTCAGTGATGTTGAGGATGTGATAAAACTCTGATTTAATAAGTGTCTCCTACATCCCTTTCAAGCATCTCTTTGCCAGACTGAAGGGCCCTGATGTGTCAATCTATTTCTGTGCAGAGTTCACTCTCTGTCTCTGTCCAAGCTCCTTTCCCTCCTCTCACCCTTCCTCATTCTGTGCTCCAAGCAGGGATTTATTCATCCTGCAGGTGCCCAACAGGGCCAGACAACAGCACAGTTCCAGTTTGTTCTGTTCCTCTGACAGAAATCTCTCACACTGGATTTTCCCATGGCTCTTTCCAAAGCAGCCTCCACACCCCCTCAGTGACTCCTTCCGGGCCAGCAATGGTGAGTCCAGAGCTCAGCATTTGGTAGGGAGACCGTGGGGTCTTTTCTTCTGAGCAGGATTTGGCACTGAAATTCAGCTCTTCAGACCTCAGCCACTGGATTTTGTACGATTTTTGTGCAGCTGTTGCACCAGTTCAGAGTTTGTTCGTCCTGGCTGACTGTGCCATTAACAAAAGCTGTCACTGCAGTCACACACCTCCTGTCCCCAGGTAATTTCCCAATAACTGAGTGGGTCTATTTTACAGGGCTCTCTGGGGCTGCAGTGGGAAGTTGTTTCCATTATGAAAACTGACTGTTAGTCTTTGTTCCTACCTCCTTTTCCCATCTCCTCCAGAAGGGAAGGGAATGCGAACAATTCCCTCGCCCTTTCAGCCAGGCCATCTCTCCTGAGCTGTGCTGGGTCCTCACCCATCAGCCACACCCCCCTGCCAGAATTCCTACCCCCGAGGTTTTGGTGTCCCCTCTTCAGCGAGTTGTTGTTCAGACCCCTTTTTGGCTGACCCCACTGCTCCTGTCCGTGCAATTTGTCACACCCAGGGATCTTTTTCCTCCCTGGATACGCTTTGAGGAGTGCCTTTTAACTCTCCTGCTCTGCTGGGTTGCTGCACAACCATTTTTCCTTTTTCCTGTGGTTGGTTTGGCAGTCTGTGATTATTCCAGGTTCGCAACAGAGAGTTTAATGCAGTTATTTTAATCTTTTAACTTCTCCTTTTTTATTTCTATTCAAGCAGCTTCTCAGTTTTTGTGTTATATAATTTTTAATTATATAACAATCAATATATATTGTGTTTGTACATTTATACCTTTTTATAATTAACATAAAATTTATGTATTTGTCACAATACATATATATATACTTGGGTGTGTACATGGTGTATCTATATTTGCAGTCATAGGAGCAATTCTGACACCTTGGATTGCTCCTGGCCATCTCAGAGCCAAACTGTTTTCTGCTTCCAGAGCTGATGTTTTTACATCCAACAGTTCTTTATTGCTCCCCAGCACTTCCAAGGCCAGCACTGCCCCATGTCCCCAAGTGCCACATCCCCACCTCGGTTAAACCCCCAGGCCTGGGGATCCAGCAGTGAGGCAGAGGCTGGGATGTGCTGCCTGAAGGCAGCTCCTGCTCCTCTGGAAAGAAAGGCTTGAGCCAAGGCTTTTCCCTTGCACTGGAGTCACCTCCCAGCTCCCAGCGTGTCTTTGGGGGGGTCCCCCATGTTTTGCTGCTGCTGCCTTGCCCTCTGTGAATCACTGGCCATTCACTGCATATGGAGAAACGCCCAAATTCCTGCCTGTTCTTCCCTGTGGGATGAGATGTGTGAACTCTGCCCTCTGTTCTAGGGATATTCAGGCATTTCCTGGAGCTGGAGCTGGAGCAGCTCCTGATTTCTGACTGCTGAAGTGCCTGCCCCGCTCTCTGCTGTTTGCAGTCCCTGCCTGCCCCTCGGGCCCAGGTGCCCTCCTCCTGCACGAGTGGCTGCACCCAGAGTGGCTCAGGGCTGCCAGGGCCACCTCCTCCTCCTGGGCTGCTGTGCCAGGGCTGGACAGCCCTTTCAGTGAGAAAAATCCCCAAATCCACCCTGAACCTCCCCTGGCCAGCCTGAGGCCGTTCCCTCTCCTCCTGTCCCTGTTCCCTGGGAGCAGAGCCCGACCCCCCGGCTGTCCCCTCCTGTCAGGGAGTTGTGCAGAGCCACAAGGTGCCCCCTGAGCCTCCTTTTCTCCAGGCTGAGCCCCTTCCCCAGCTCCCTCAGCTGCTCCTGGGGCTCCAGCCCCTTCCCAGCTCCGTTCCCTGCCCTGGACATGCTCCAGCCCCTCAGTCTTTCCTGGAATGAGGGGCCCAGGACTGACACCAGGATCTGAATTTTGGCCCCACCAATATTGAATAAAGTCATAATTAACCACCACCACTTGTTCATTGATGGCAGTTTCAAACCCCTTTCATTTTGAAGTCACTCCTGCATTGCTGTGACAGTGGTCAAATTAGAGGTGGCAGGACTATTCAAGCCTGCCTAAATTAAGTAATAATTGAAATGTTTGAAGGAAAATGAGAATGGTTGTCGGGGTCAGCCTTAAATATGTTTTGCTAGCAGCTTTCAGAAGAATTCTGATTAAAACTGTAGTGCTGTATGAGGGATGATTAGCTTTTATTTCAAAGTAAATAAGTAGAACAGGAGAGAAAGGGGAGGACACACAAGAGCACAGTTAATAAGATGTATAATCGAATTAAAACTTTTGCACAGTGATATTGCATGAGGTAAAGCGGCAGATTTTAAATGCAGAATTTGTTTACCAAAACCCCAGAATGTTTGAAAACACATTGGACTTATTTATACATCCCATGCTTTACGGAGTATTTATTTAGTTTGGAGAAATGAGGCCCCTTTTGATAAGTAATAGCTGAAAGTGCTGCTGAAAACAACAGCAGTATAAAAAAAGTTATCTTAGAGATCTCAGAGCTGACAGCCAAGTCTTGTTTTAGAAAAACAAGATGTAAATTCAAGTGCAGTGACTTCAGTCAAGGGAACAGAGCACACACTGAGGTGACGAGACTGCATCTGTTTTTCTTACAAATCCTTACATTTGCTTTCCTGAGCCAGGAAAACCAGTTCCTGATTTCCACAGGAGCACCAAGTGCTTTGTGCTGTAACAGCGCTGGATCATTTAGATCACCTGGCACTCGGTGCTTTGGGCTGGGGACAGGGTTGGCATCAGGCACAGGGCAGACCTGATGGGCTTGGAGTTCTGTCCAACCTCAGAGATTCCATAAATGTGCTTCTGTACCACAGGGCCACTTTCAGAGGAGCACACTGAGATGTCAGGACAGGTGACAAGGTTTTAGGTATTCAACATATGGATCCCAGTGCTTCCTGTGTTTCCAAAGGCTGGGATCAAGCCTTGGTGCTGTCAGAGCCCTGGGGGCAGTGACCCTGTCTTGGAGCCACCAGGGAGGGATTGTCCTGCTCTGTTCTGGGCTGGGCCAGCCTCACCTCAAATGTTTTGTGAAGTTTGGGGCACCACAATGCTGGAAAGCCATGAATCCATTAGGAAGCATCCAAAAGAGAGGCCATGAAGAAGGTGAAGGGCCTTGAGGGGAAGAGGAGCAGCTGAGGGCACTTGGAATGTTCAGCTAGAGCAGAGGAGACTGAGGGGAGACTCATCCCAGTTCCAACTTCCTCATGATGGGAAGAGGAGGGGCAGGCACTGATCTGTGCTCCCTGTGACAGGGACAGGGCCCAGGGAAGGGCTGGAGCTGGGCCAGGGCAGGCTCAGGCTGGATCTCAGGGAAAGGCTCTTCCCCCAGAGGGTGCTGGCACTGCCCAGGCTGCCCAGGGAATGGGCACAGCCTGAGGCTGCCACAGCTCCAGGAGCTCCCAGGGATGCCCAGGCTGGGATTGTTGGGGTGTCTGTGCAGGGCCAGGGGTGGGACTGAGTGATCCCTGTGGGTCCCTTCCCACTCGGGATATTCCATTCCGTGAGGCCCTGAGCATCCTCACCTGCTCCCACCCACACCCTGCCCATGGAGCCCATTTAAGCCCAGCCTCCTGTACGTCCCTTTGCTCCCACCCGGTCTCCTGGCTGCACTTTCACTACAGTTTTGTTTTCATCTGCTCCCGAGTGAGCTTTTTGGGTGGCATTGGATTGAATATCTCCCCTTTCTCCTGCGCATCACCAGCACTCAGCTCTGCTCAGAGTTCAGAGCCTGCAACACTCCTTGGGGAAGGCTCTCCCTGCACTGGGGCCACCCTTGCGCCCTGCTTTGGTCATTCCCAGCACGGAGCAGATCCCCCTCTGTCCCTCTCTGACCCAACATTCCGGCCTGGAATCTCTCCTGCTGCGTCGGTGCCACCATGAGGAGTGGCAGCGTGGGTTGGGGGTGACTTTGGCTTCCCCGCTGGAATCTCCAGGAGCTGGTGTTGCAGTCAGGAGCAGGATGTGGAGCTGGGATGGAAGAGGCCTCCTTGGCTGTGCCCTCAGACTGCTGCTGAAGCCCTGCTCGAGCCCGGGCATCTCAGAGCCAAAGCCTGGCTTGCACCTCAGCTGGCTGTCAGAGGCTGCGCCTCTGAGTCACAGCAGCTCTTTGCCATTCCACACTGATTTCCCTGGCACTCCAGCCTGGCCATCCCCACAAACACCTGCTGGAGCCTGGCTTAGAGCCAGACCTGCCAGGTTTGGACCTAAACCCGATTTCTCTTTGGTTCTTTTGCCTGTGCTTCTTTCCTGGCTGGGGCTTTGAGGACAGGAGCCTCTTGCCCTGCACAAACTGGTGTTTCCACCTTCAGAGCAGAAACATTTCCAGGGAATTTGCTGCAGCACACGGCAATTATGTGACGGAAGTTGGGTGAAAGGGAGCAGGAATAATTTGCAAGTTCTGCCAACAAAATCTTATTCATTTTTGTTGTTGTTTTTTTTCCCCATACCTTGGCAAGGCTCTTTCCTGTTTTTCTTTCATTCCATGGCAAACGCACAATAGGAACAGGAGGTCAATCACTCAGAATTGTCAATTTATAATTTTTCTGACGTTGCCAGTTGCTTTTTCTAAAGACAGTGAACAGTGTGTGAAGCCCTTGTTGGGTGACAGACATAATTAGATGATTTCTAAATTTCCAAGAGCTTTTAGGTACTCAGCACACTCCTTCCCTAATATCCTGTGGCTCTATATTTGTGCTAATACAGTGAATTGCTTAAGTTGCAGTTAAATTATAATTGTTTAAGTCAAATTGACCCCAGAACTGTCACCCTGCACATTTTGGGAAGGGTATGAAGGCAAAAAATAGTAGCTGGAATGGAAGATTCTGTGAAAGAATCCCAGGATGTCAAAGATGGTATTTTTGTCCAAATTCTTCCAGCAAAGCTTAGAGGATCAGCCCAGGTACAGGAGAAGGAATAAGAGATGATCGTTACAGATCCAGGAGGTCAGATAAGCATGGCTTGGTGAACAGGGAAAATATGCCTGTAAAAGTAAAAATGAGTGTACTTTCAGCTGGATGGGGATGAAAAAGGTGGCTATAGAGAGGGCAAAAAGAAAATTTGAGTGAAACTCTGCTAAAGCTGACAGCTCTTTTCCTCTCCCAAAATAACCCCTTCTAGTCTGGGTCAGGAAGAGGTTTGGGATCAGCTGAAGCAGTTTGGATTTGGTGATTTCAGATTTAGAGGAATTGTTCACTTTTTTTTTTTTTTTTTAAGCAGATCATTTTAGATTGCGTGCAAAACTCTCCAGTGGGAAGAGTGGAGAGCTGAGCCCATCCCTGGGCTGGGAACACCCAAGGCAGCAAGGTCTGGAGATTCCTAGATAAACCCCAATCCCAGCCCAGCTCCAGGCCCTGTCCATGCTCCCCATTCCAGGACTCCCAGGCACAGTCGGTGTCCCATGGTTCTTGACCACGTGGAAATTGCAGTTTGCAGCCTCAAGGCTCAGCTTTAGTGCAGCAGTGAGGCAGAGGCTGGGATGTGCTGCCTGAAGGCAGCTCCTGCTCCTCTGGAAAGAAAGGCTTGAGCCAAGGCTTTTCCCTTGCACTGGAGTCACCTCCCAGCTCCCAGCGTGTCTTTGGGGGGGTCCCCCATGTTTTGCTGCTGCTGCCTTGCCCTCTGTGAATCACTGGCCATTCACTGCATATGGAGAAATGCCCAAATTCCTGCCTGTTCTTCCCTGTGGGATGAGATGTGTGAACTCTGCCCTCTGTTCTAGGGATATTCAGGCATTTCCTGGAGCTGGAGCTGGAGCAGCTCCTGATTTCTGACTGCTGAAGTGCCTGCCCCGCTCTCTGCTGTTTGCAGTCCCTGCCTGCCCCTCGGGCCCAGGTGCCCTCCTCCTGCACGAGTGGCTGCACCCAGAGTGGCTCAGGGCTGCCAAGGGCACCAGGGCCACCTCCTCCTTCCTGAGCACCACTGGGCTCTGGTGACCTTGGCCCTTCTGGGCAGATCTTCCTGGCTTTTTTCCACTACCAGGAAATGAAGAGGTTCTCACCAGTCCCCATCCTTTGTTGGGTTTGGGTTTTCTGCACTGGATGAAAGCCACAGAGCGATTTGGGACTGAATCAAGATCAACCTTGGGTTCTGCTAAGACCATCAAGAGAGTGAGGAGAGCATTTATATGATCCAATAATGGGTCCCTGGATGGGCTGGGAGGCTTTGCCTCTCCCTTTGCCCGATGTGAGCTGTGGGTTGTGTGCCTCAGGAATATCCTGTACACGCCTTTGTGTCCCAGCCACAGCCTCACCTTGACCTATTGCCCAGCCTGAATCCCACCTGGAAACATCTGGGAGCATCCAAGGCACCATTCTGGTGTGGAGAGGAGTGCTCGTGGAACTGCCCTTCCATCCCCACAGGAACAGCCACAGACAACCTTCCCACCTTCTTTCCAGGTGCCAAGGGCCTTCCTTCAGCTTGTTCCTCGAGTGAGAGGGAAGCTCAGGCATTCTGGATTAAATCCTGGCATGGAAGTACCTGCAAGCCCTGTTGGACATCTTGGAAGTGACCTGTGAATGGCAGTGTTTTGGGATGAAGGGTACAATGATCCACTGTCTCCCTCCCCTCCTCTCTGCACTTCCCCAACCCTCTCTCATACCAGTGATCCTGTCCACCATCCTCTGCCTCTCCTGGAAAGAAAAATGAGATGTGAAAGGAGCACTGAGGGAAATGTGGGAAGGCAGCTGTGTCAGCATCAGTCCAAGCCTTGTCCTTTCTGGCTCCTCAGGAGGAGCTGTGGCGTGAGGCAGCTCTGAGCCCCAGCCAGCCCCGGTACCTGCTCCCAGCCCCTTCTCCAGAGGTGAAGTCTGGAGCAGCTGCTCATTTTCATTTAAGCTGTGGGGTTTGGGCTATTAATAAGCCTGGAAAATAACCACATGTTCCCTGAATTATGTAACAGATGTTAAAATCCCCAATTTGAAGAGGTGTCAGCCTGATGGAAGAAGTGATGTGAGGACCTTTCTTTTTCCTTGGAGCTGGGTTTCTCCTCTTATGAGCAGAATTATCTGCCAGTGGAGAGAAAAGAAAGCGGTGTCACCCCCGGTTTGGAGCCAGCCCCACCTCTGCTCCGTGCGTGTGTTTGTGCTCTTCCTGCCTCTCCCCAGCAGCACATTTTGGAGACGAGTGGCACCCGAACGCCACGGAGGGATGTGCCGGGACGAGCGCGGCTCTGTGAGTCACCGCCGGCGCTGGCTCCGTCCTTGCATTGGCACGGAGAGCGAGAAGGAGGAGAGGAAACCCAGGGCCAGGAGCTCGCCGCGCCGGGCCAGCGAGGGGGCTGGGCGGAAAATGCCTTCCCAGTTAACCCTTTCAGTGACACAGCGGCCGCCGAGGGGCTCACAGCCGCGCTGGAGTGCTGTGGGATGGGCTGGAGGTATGGACAGAGGAGATGTCTTAGGAGGTTAAAAAGGTTTTCGTTCAGTCTTCTCTTTGTTAAATCTTATTTTTAGCGTTGTTGGTCCTGATCGTCCTCTCTCCCAGAGTGTGGGGAAAGGTCCTCAGCAGTTCAGGATGGTGTTTATCCACGATGGAGCTCCTCCTAAAACCCCTTCCATGGCACCTGGCATAAAGATTGAAGCCACACCTCGAGGATGAGGCACCTCCAGCCCTGTGTCCAGTTCTGGGCTGCACCAAGGAAGACCCTGAGGGGCTGGAGGGTGACCAGGGCAGGGAACGGAGCTGGGAAGGGGCTGGAGCCCCAGGAGCAGCTGAGGGAGCTGGGGAAGGGGCTCAGCCTGGAGAAAAGGAGGCTCAGGGGGGACCTTGTGGCTCTGCACAACTCCCTGACAGGAGGGGACAGCTGGGGGCTGCCCATGGAGGTTTGGAGTGCCCATCCCTGGAGGCGCCCAGAACAGCCTGGACGTGGCACTCAGAGCTCTGGGCTGGGGACAAGGTGGGGATGGGGCACAGCTTGGGCTTTATCCTGGAGATCTTTTCCAAGCTCAGTGATCTTGGAAGATGGAGGGGAGCCGTCAGCAGCTGAGCAGTCCCCTGGGAGAGCTGTGTGTGGATGGGCATTGGAGATCCGGGGCCCTGGGGTGCCGCATTCCCTGTGGGGGGAGATAACACAGCGCGGCAGGAATCAGGGCGNGAGCCAGAGGGGACAGCCGGAGGGGAGAGCCGGGAGGGGACAGCCGGGAGGGGACAGCCGGGAGGGGACAGCCGGGGCGCGGCCCGGGGCCCCGGCAGGACCGCGGCTGGCACGGAGCCGGTGTCAGGAAGGATAACGAAGGGCACGAATGGGGCACCCGGGGGCACCGGGGCCAGCAAAGGGCAAGGGCTAAAGTGTCTGTCAGATCATAGTGAGAGACTGGCCGAAGGGTCAGAGGTTCATGGAATATCCTGAGTGGCAAGGATCGTGGAAGTGCAGCTCCTGGCCCTGCCCAGGACAGTCCATAAACCACACCACGCTGCTGTGAGA
>WBMY01009985.1:1423678-1433890 GCA_013397315.1 Donacobius atricapilla | reverse complement strand
GACAGCTGAGGGCTGCCCATGGAGGTGTGGAGTGCGCATCCCTGGAGGCGCCCAGAACAGCCTGGACGTGGCACTCAGAGCTCTGGGCTGGGGACAAGGTGGGGATGGGGCACAGCTTGGGCTTTATCCTGGAGATCTTTTCCAAGCTCAGTGATCCTGGAAGATGGAGGGGAGCCGTCAGCAGCTGAGCAGTCCCCTGGGAGAGCTGTGTGTGGATGGGCATTGGAGATCCGGGGCCCTGGGGTGCCGCATTCCCTGTGGGGGGAGATAACACAGCGCGGCAGGAATCAGGGCGCAGGGACGGCTGCACTCCAGGAGGAGCCGCTGGCTGCTCCCTGCCGGGGGTAACTCTGCTCAGCCGTTCATTTCTGATCTGCTCCAGCATCTCCTGTTTCTCACCCGCCGGAAGGACAGCGGGAGCCCCTGCTCCAGCACCGCGCCCGTTCCGCTCAGGAACGCGGCTCAGGCACAGCCGGGGACGGGGACAGGTCCTGCTGCGGCTGTGGCCGTGTCCCACCACCCTCAATGACACTGCAGGGAGGGGTCCCCCTGTATTCCCCCCTCTTTTTTCACATCCTGCACGAGGCAGGGGCAGAAATGAAAGAAATGACTTCCTGCTAAGTGTGGAATTCAGCAGGATTTAGGAGGTGCAGGAGCACAGATACCTAATCTGCACAGGCTGTCACAAGGAGGGATCCCCCAGGCAAAGAATTGATTGTTGGCCACTCGGCAGTAAAAAAGAAACATGTGGGGAGCAGGGGACTGGATTTGGGGTGGTTTCCCCATTTCTGCCCGGTTGCCCTTCCCGTGTCCTTTAGGAGCGGTTGACAGCCGTGCACTCGGGGTTATTCACTGCTCACCACTGATTAATGGGCTGCTAATGGCGTTACTTATTTCATTATCCAATCTGCAAGATCAGTCATTATCTAGGGAAAACGAAAGTCCATTTCTTACTGGCATTAAGTGGTTGGCTGGCAGGGTAAAGTGCAAGGTTCACATTTAAGAAGAAGAGCAAGAAGAAAATTTCAAGAAGAAAATTTGCATTGAAAGTCATCTCCAAGTTTGTATTACCCAAAGAATGGAGCTCAGATACTAGAGGAGGTGTTGCAAATCACAGAGATAAAAGAGGTATCCCAAAACATAAGGACTGTATCAAGAAGGTGTCCTCAGAGGGCTGGGATTACAGTGCTTGGTAGTAATAATAATAATAATTATAATTATTAATTATAATTAANCGGGGCCAGCAAAGGGCAAGGGCTAAAGTGTCTGTCAGATCATAGTGAGAGACTGGCCGAAGGGTCAGAGGTTCATGGAATATCCTGAGTGGCAAGGATCGTGGAAGTGCAGCTCCTGGCCCTGCCCAGGACAGTCCCTAAACCACACCACGTTGCTGTGAGCGTTGTTCAAATGCTCATTGCCTCCTGGGTGATGTCCCAGAAGGAATGGGGACGGGGGGGCAGCCAGGTCCGAGCCGCGAGGGGCCCTGGCGCGGCCACGCTGGCCCGTCCTGGCCGCAGAGAGGGAGGACAGCTGGGTCCTGGAAGGAGTCCTGGCCGTGAGCTGCGAGTGGCAGCAGCGCCCCGTGGGGGCACGGTGACACGGCGCAGAGGGGATGGTCAGGCTCGGAGGGTTTGTGTGTCACCACTGGAGAGCTGACACCCGCTGAGGGGACAGCCTGGGGGGCTCTGTGGGGCCCCGCAGGGACACCTGGCAATGAAGGGCGCACGGGCGGCCGCGGCGCCTCCTCTGTCCGGGCAGGGATGGGCCCCTCCCGGGGCCGCCTCCTGGCACAGAGGGGCGGCCGTGCAGGGAGCCCGAGCGAGGCGCTGCAGGCTGGCGCTGGTGGCAGTGTGCTCCTGGCCGGGGGCCTCCCGGGAGCCTGTGTGGATGTGCGGAGGAGCCTTTCCAGCATCTGCCCGGCGCTTCCAAGGAGTGCCGGTGGAAGCTGCGGCTCCGAGCTCCCCCAGCGCCGGGCTGCGGCTGCAGCCAGCCCCGGCCCTTCCCTCTGTCCGTGCCAGCCCTGCGCTGCCAACACACGAGCTCAGGGCTGGTGCCCCGGGAGGAGCGGGGCTGCGTCCCAGAGCACGCCATTCCCGTGGCACTGCGCATTCCCCGCGAGCCCCGCTTTAGTGGGAACCGAACATCTGTTCCAGATGTGGCCGCTCGGTGCCGCATTGTTGTCCCGCTCCCCGGCGTGAATTATTGAGAGCCGGGGTTTAAATAAATGATAAAGCCTCGCCGTGCGTGCGCTGAAGTTTGTGTCACTCCTCGCCCGCAGGGTTGCACTCCGGGCTCGCCTGGCCCCATGATGAGCTCGCCCAGCGCCCGGGCCCCGCCGACTCGCCTGCCCGATGGGGCTGATCCGGGAGCCGGCAGAGGCGCAGCCCAAGTATGAAGGCGGCCGCGGGGATGAGGCTCCCGGCGAGAAGGAGGAGCCGCCGCAGCGGAGCAGGCAACCAGAGTTCCCCTCCTGGCAAGTGCTTTTCCCCTGTGCGATCCCTTCCCGGCGGGACGAGGGAGGGCGGGACGCTCCTGCTCCCCGGGCTGGGCGTGGGGACACGGGGAATGTCGCGGCGGGGACGAGCCCCGGCTCAAACCCCGGGGCAGAGCCCCGCCCCAGGCGCTGCTGAACGCAGAGGAGCCCTCAGCATCTCCCGTGAGGCCAAAGGGGCTCTGGGCTGGAGCCAAAGGTGGGTCCAAACCGAGCCAGCCTCTCCTTTCCTGCTGCCTCGTGCCTGGGAAGTCCGAGTGGAATTTTGGAAGCCTGGTAGCCTTGGAAATTGATTTTATTATTATTATTATTACTTTTCTTTCTTCACCATTTTAAAAAATGGCTTGACTCACAGTTGCATGAGGCTGTGGGGACTCACAGCAGACCATCTGTTTCAGCTGTTAACAGTCATTAATTCTTTCGTATTTTTTGCTACTTTCAAGACACTTTTGGGGAAAAAAATATGTTCTGGATGGCATTGAAGGAGTTCAAAGTCACTAACATATTTGTCTCAGAGAAACAATGTGCCATGAATGCAGTTGTTCTCAAAGAAATATGTTTTTATTGGCTTCCTAAATGGGGAATTTGTCTCCTGTGGCCATGCAGGAGGACACGGTGTTTATCTCCTTTTCACCATGTATTTGGCTTATACCTGCACTGCAATCCATGGACCGAGCAGGGTTTTTCTGGGTTGAATTTATTGCAGAAAGGCTTTCATTTAAAAAAAATACAGGGAGATTTTCTCTTAAGCCACTGCATTTCTGGGCCCAAGCCCTCAGTGATTAACTCAGCCGGATTGTCTCCAGCCCTCCTACTCAGGCCCTGGAAAATGCCTCCCTCCTGGGACAGGTGCTCCCAGCTGATGGCTCGGTGGTGGATGGAGACCTGGGGCATCTGGCCCAGTAAATAATGGAATAAACCCATCCTGTGATCACTGTCTCTCCCCAGCCTGGGCACATTGACCCTCCTGCCTCGTATTCCCTGAGCCAGCTCCTCCAGAGGGGCTGTTCCTGAGCTCCTGGCTGGGGAATCCAGCTCTGCCGTGCTTCAGCTGAGATGTGCTCCCCACCTGCTCCATCAGTGCCTCCATCCAGGGCTTGGGATGCCCTTCTGGGCTTCACCCCAAAGCCCCCCTGGAGGTTTCCCTGCAGTTCATGGAAAGTTTTAGATGCAAGAAAAAACCATCCTTGAGTTTAGCATGGAGTGCCAGGACAAAGGGGAATGGGTTTAATTGTCAGAGGGCAGGGATGGAGGGGATATGGGGAAGGACTTGTTCCCTGGGAGGGTGGGGAGGCCCTGGCACAGGGTGCCCAGAGAAGCTGTGGCTGCCCCTGGATCCCTGGCAGTGCCCAAGGCCAGGTTGAGCACTGGGGCTTGGAGCAGCCTGGGACAGTGGAAGGTGTCCTGGCTGTGGCAGGGATGGCACTGGATAGAATTTAAGGTCCTTCCAACTCAACCCATTCCAGGATTGATTCCATGATTTAAGTAAATGGAAAGAGAAGGTGCAGTACCTTAGGAACATGAGCATGGGAGGTGTTTGCAGCTCCTCCAGAGGAGCCCTTTGTGCCACCACGAGGCCGTGGGGTGGGGATGGCAGAGCAGAGAGCTCCGGCCTCGTGGTTCAGCAGCTTTGGTCCTGTGTCTGTGTCCGGAGGTAAAACACGGCCAGAGCTACTCCTGGGGCTGCTGCTGGGGAATGCAGAGCAGAACGGCTCTGCCCTGCCGGTGACACCTGGGAGGGGACAGCCAGGAGCCGTGGAGCACTTCCAGCCCTCCATTAGGCGTGTGGCTCTCAGCAGAATTACAAACGCGGCCTGGAAAGGCTCCCTGGAGCTGGCCAAGGCGCCCTGCCCAGGGCTGGCGGGGGGAGCAGGTCCTTGGCAGTGCCTCTGGGGCCGTGCTGAGGCTGAGCCCAGCTTGTGGCACCGAGGGACACGTGGGGACAGGGGGTAGCACGGGATGGCAACCCCCAGATGCCTCCATGGGGCAAAGCAGAGTCCATAGGACAAGCCCTGAGAGCTCAGCTCAGGTCTGGATGATCCCACCTTCCAGGGATGGACTGGAGCCACCTCCTGATCTTTTCCAGGACATCCCTGGGTCTCTGCTCTCCTTCCTGAGCAGGGACTGTGCCCTGAGTGCTGGAGGACAGCCAGGCCGTGCTTGCCAGCAGAAGGTGCAGGAATTCACATCTGGAGCCTTGGAGACGTTTGGGGCCGGTGTGGTTTTTATTTGAGGCCTTTCCGTTCTCCATTGACTTAATTAAATTGAAAAAAAAAAGGAAAAAAGAAAAAAAGAAAAAAAGAAAAAAAGAACCAGGCAGGATTGGGCACTTTTCTCCCTCCCCCTTTTTTTTTTTTCTGATCAGATGCCTGTCTTGGAGTGCTACAGAACCACTTTTCATTTTGAAATTTCCTTTCATTTTAAAGCTCTCCACAAGAATTTGGAGCTACAAACCAAAATGAGGAGGTGTCAGACTTCACAAACCAACCCAACCCCAAACCTATTCATTAACTCAAAAAGCATCTTCTGTTTTGTCATTTTTCTGGGGAAAAAAATCAAAACTTCTTTTTTTCAAATAAAAACATAGCTTTTTCTAAAAAACAAAAAACAATTAGGCAGAAATACTCCTCACGATTTGCTGCAGTGGCGAGAAATGGGGGTTGGCTCTTGGCTGAGGGCTGCTTTCCCCCTTTGCCCTTCTTGCTGCTAGCCTGTGCCAAGGGACAGAGAATTTCTGAGCCATGGATGGAGATTTGCAGATTTCATGAGGATGATTTGAGATCCTGGCGCCCCCATTTGTTCCTGATGCCCCAACATTTGTTAGTTTTCCTTGCATCCATCCTCCTCCGACTCCTCCCTCCAGGAGCTCAGAGCTTGGTGCACCCTGAGAGACTTCCCAGGGCACAGCCTGAATATCCCTGCCTGTTCTCAGTTCAGTGGGGAAAGGGAAGGAGATCTCTCCCCACCAGGAAATTGCCCATTAACACCCCAGACACCAAAGTCTCAATGGAGCTCTTCCCTCAGAACCAGCCTAGATGCCTCTCCCTGATGGGAAGGCTAAAAATAAGCATATTCTCCACAAACAGCTTAAAGATGTTGAAAATGAAAAGCAACAAAGGCTGGAGAATGGATGAGTCACTAAATTACACGGCTATCTTTCGAAGAGCAAAACAAAACACACATTCCCGCAGCCCTGGCTGCTGAGATTCAGCGTGGATTTGGGGCTGGGCTGGGGCTCTTTGCCCTTTGCAGGCACTTGGCTGAGTCTTGTGGGCTCTGAAGGGTGAAACCTCATCCAGTTCTGCTCCACTCTGTGCCAGAGCTGCTCTGAATAACGAGAGGAAAGCCAGCCGGCCCAGCAGCACGAACAGGAGATGCTGTTCTCTCCCACATGGGCATTGCTGGGAGGTTTTTGGGATACCCCCCCTCACACGAGCTCCCGGGATGAGGAGCCTTCCTGCAAGGGGTGTAAGCAAAAATTCCTGTCCACAGAATGTTCCCTGGCCACGAGGAAGCCACAAGTGTTTGGAGTCTCAGCTGGGAAAAGATCTCTGTGGGTGTCACTGCGTGTCTGTACCTTTGGCTGGGTGAGATAACAAAATTAAAGGAACTCTCGGTTTGGGATTTTCCCCCTCCCTCAAGGTCTCCTTTCAATGAGCTGCACCAGGGTGGACTCTGTTGCAAAGCTGCAGCTTTTTTAGCATTTGCAGATGAGCTTGAATCAAAATGCTGGCATTTGAGGCAGCAGGAAAGGGGCTGGCCTGGTGCCAAACCTGTGCCTACATCTGATGTTTGCAGCCAGCCCCAGGCTTTGGGAGAGGCTGGAATGGGCCTTTGGATCCCAGCAGATGGTGAGGCTGGAGGTGCTGATGTGCCAGCCCTGCTACTGGGGTGTGGAGTGACCTCCTCGGGGCCTGCAGGGCTGCAGGGGGTCCCTTTCTGCCCAGGATGAATCCCAGGAGGGTCGGGGTTGGAAAGGACCTCAAAGGGATCCAGTGCCACCCCCTGCCACGGGAACACCTTCCACTATCCCAGGGCGCCCCATCCAACCTGGCCTTGGACACTGCCAGGGCTGAGACAGCCACAGCTGCTCTGTGTCAGGGCCTCACCACCCTCACATCACCCCCAGCACCCTCATACATCTTTTTTGTGGCTGCAGGAGGGGACAAAGGCTGGCAGCCTGGCCCGTGTCCCCAGCCTCTGCTGGCTTGTCCCCGGCCCAAAGAACCCTGTGGTCCATAAATCCATAGCCTGAGCTGGCAGCTCCAATAAAAGCTGTACTCCAGCACATCCAGGATCATCAATCCTGGAGCAGAACTTGCCCAGCAGTGATTTAATCTCAATATTCCCTTCTGAAATGTGCTAATTAAACTCCAGGAGAAAGCATCGAGTGCAGAAGCGAGTTGGAGGAAAAGGAAAAATAAAAGTTTCTCCTGGAATAATTAAGCACCATTAAAACATCAAAATCCAGGCTAGGGAGCAATTGTATTTGTTCCACCAAGTGTTTAATCAGAAATAAAGGGGTGGAATTAAGCAATACCAAAAATGTGGCTGTGAGTTGGAAAACCTCTCCCACTCGTGGGAGCCACCAGGCTGGGAAAGGCTCCTGAGCCCTCCCCGGGGAGGGGGACAGTGGGTGTTGCCCAGGACATTCCAAACTGGAGTGGGCAGAGCCCCCTCCCGGCACTGTGGGGAAGGAAGGATTGCAGACCTCCCCCTTCCAAGGGCCTTCCCAGTTTTCATTCCAGAGGGTCATCCCTAGTGGAGCAAAGCTCTTTAATCCCATCGAGGACTTTCTTCTCTGAGATACCTCGAAGTTTGGCCCTCCAAGCCTCACATTTGGCTAAAAGGGATCTTCTGGAGCCACGCAGCTCTCCCGGAGCCATAGCCTGGCTCGCCCTCCTCCCCTTGCACACCAGTGGATTGCTGCTGNCTGCCCTGCCCTGCCCCGGGGGCTCTGCTGAGCAGCTCCCCACGAGCTGGGTGGGCCCCATGGAAGGCGCTCCCAAGGAGTGCACAGCTCGATGGTGAATTGCAGCAAGTGCTGATCATTTGTTTTCAGAGTGATGGCCTTGCTGGTACCCCAGGCAGGGCTGACAACATCCTGCCCTGCTGCCATCATTTACCTTGTCACATGAGGATTTTATCATCTCTGGCTGTATAATTTCCAGGAGTGTATTCCAGACATCATCCCGGGGCCAGTTCCTGAAGAAGCCCCATCTTTCTGGAGAGCTCCATCCCAGCTCACCCCCTCAGCTCCTGGAGATGCTGCCCAGGACACCTGAAAACTAGAGGGTTTGGAGTGATCAGCTCTGTACTTTAACAAAGAAAAAAGGGAAAAGAGCCATGGGCTGCTCTGATTCATGTGGACACAATCTGGAGATATTCTGGATCTATTTAGGGATTAATGAGGACTTGGTCTTTTCACAATTTTTAATAATAAATATATCGGCCTAATGGATTTTCCAGCTACTGTTTTCAGCCATGAAAGTTGGAACCTTTTTGGTTAATGTTTTCCAGAGCTGAAGGAAAGGAAATTAGCTAAAGGCAGGGAATAACTTTCCCAAATGAGGAGGTTTGCCCCCATTTACTTGCATAGGCAGCCCAGACAGAGATGAAGGAGCTGCAGGTGAAAGTTTTCTCCTGGATCAAGGGAAAAAAATAGGAATTAAGCGTAAAAGGATGAGGAGATTCATCTGCATCTTAGTCTGATGGAACAATATTTGGTGCCATCACTCAGCTTCCACTGCTGGTGCTGAAGGCCTTGCTCCTGGAGCAGGGATTATCTTCTCACTGAACACAGGAATGCCAATAACTCGATAAAAATGGTAAAACTGCAGGATGTAGCCCAGTCCTGATGGTTTATAGGGGACTTGGAGCATGGGTAAATTCCTGAATCTCCATGCAGGCAATGTCCAGGCAGTGGGAGAGGTGCAGTGGGATGCAGAAATCTCCCCCTGGGACAGGACAGCTGAGCTGGTGGAGCAAAAAGAGTAGAATGTCAATGGATATGGGGTTTATATGGGATTTATCTGCACAGGGAGCAGAGAGAGCCAAAATCCCTCTGCCCCTGCGTCCTGAGCTGCAGATCATGTTCCTTCTGATCCCAAGAAAATCCCATCATGGGAAGCACAATGACCCACATGGCTAAAGGGAAGGAGACAGGAAGGATTTTACATCAGAAAAGTACAAGGGAGACAAGATGTGAATTAAGCACCTTTGAGCCCTAAAATTGACACTCTGCAGGCTTTGTTTGATGCGCACACGGCTGTGGGAGTGTTGCTGGAGATGACAGGTGTCTCTCCAGGCTGTTTTCCAGATCCTGTTGAGGCAGTTTGAACTGTGTTGGGCTCCCATCAGAGCCTCTCCTGCAGTCAGCTGCTGTCACCAGCACAACATCTCTGCTTGCTTTCAGCCCAAATTGGTTTCAGTCAAACTTCCCCTGCTGGAAGCGCCCTGGCCCAGCTCTCTCGCAGGGGTCAGGGGCTGTGCTGGTGCCAGGCAGTGATCCAAGGACTGTGTGCCTCAGGAGCATTCCAACAGGGAGCTGGGGAGCCAAGCAAGCTCCACTGAGTGCTGCTACCAGCTGAAGGTGACTGCAGCAGGGAAAGGGGGGAGATTTGGCGGGGAGAAGGGCAGGCACTTCCTCCTTCCCAGTGCAGAAATCCAGGGCCCCTAGATCAGTGATGTGGCCCTCCCTGCTCTCCTGCCTCCAGCATCCGTAGGGGTCAGGCAGGCTGGGGCCCCTGGCTGCAGGGAGAAGCACAGTTTGTGCACACAGAGCACGGGACACACCTGCAGATGTGGAGTCTTCTCCTCCATTGCTGCTGGCCAAGAAGTCCAAGATCATTCTGGCCAATATCACTGCCAGCAGGACCAGGGCAGTGAGGGTAGTGATTGTCCCTTGTGCTGGCACTGCTGAGGCACCCCCAATCCTGGGGGCAGTTTTGGGCCGCTCACAAGACAGACCCTGAGGGGCTGGAGCATGTCCAGGGCAGGGAACAGAGCTGGAAAGGGCTGGAGCCCCAGGAGCAGCTGAGGGAGCTGGGAAAGGGGCTCAGCCTGGAGAAAAGGAGGCTCAGGAGGGACCTTGTGGCTCTGCACAACTCCCTGACAGGAGGGGACAGCCAGGGGGTCGGGCTCTGCTCCCGGGGAACAGGGACAGGAGGAGAGGGAACGGCCTCAGGCTGGGCCAGGGGAGGTTTAGGGGGATATTGGGGAATTTTCTCCATGGAAAGGGTGGTCAGGAACTGGAAAGAGCTGCCCAGGGAGGTGGTGGAGTCCCGTCCCTGGAGGGATGGACGTGGCACACGGGGACAGGGGTCAGTGGTGGGCTTGGCAATGCCGGGGCAATGGCTGGACTCGATCCTGGAGGTCTTTCCCAACCACCGATTCAGTACTTCTGAAAAAGGAACTGGCGGCTTAACCCCCCTCCCTGCCAAAAGGAGACCTGGAGACACAATTTGCTCAGGGGCTCAGCCCCACGGGAGCGGATTTATCGGGGCTGTGCCCTTGCAGGGACTGGNGGGGGGACAGTGGAGCCGAGCAAACCTGTGGCGGAGGAGCCGGCTGGTGGAGAGGTGAGTGAGGAGGTGGCGAAGGATGGGGAGCTCGGGCTGCCCCGCGGCCGGGCCGGGCCGGAGGGGAGGGCTCGGAGGGTGCCGGCTGCACGAAGGCAGCGCCCTCCCCTCCGCGGCCGCCCGGGCACCCCGCGCCACCGC
>WBMY01009985.1:1330141-1423616 GCA_013397315.1 Donacobius atricapilla | reverse complement strand
CGAGCGATCCTGGCGGGGGGACCCGCGGGTGGCCGCAGGGTGCGGGGGGGGCGCTGCTCGGGATGCTCATCCCCTCCCCTCGGTCCCCAGCCCCGCGCTGGGCGGCGGATCCGCGGCTGTGCCCCCTCGCCCGCGGTTGTGCGGCTGTGGGCGCTCACACGCGTGTTTGTGGAGTTGCCATGGAGCGGCACAACAACACTTTGGCTGCCCAGAAAACCTCTTTTTTATTCGTTCCCTGGCCCCCTGCTCGTCCGTACGGTGATGTAATGAGAGCTCGGTGTCTATGCGGTGTCCTGCTCTCGGGGAGCTGGACATGGATGGAGATCCCAGATCCCGGAGGAGAGGGAGCATCCGCCATCTGTTTGAATGGATGGGTCCTAATGAATCCGCCAAACCCAACAAATGCACTTGACGGAGGAATTTGGCCCCAAACACCTCCTGATGCCGCTGTCGGCAGCCAAAATGCTCCCGAGCAGAGTCGTGCCCGTCCCCCGCTGCCTGCTCGGAGCCGCGCTGAGCCCGGCCCCGGCTGATTTCAGCCGATTCAATCACCAGGTTCGACGCCTGATTTGCAGCGCTCGCCTCCTGCTTCCTCCCTGGAGCAGCCCCAGGGCTGCAGTGGGGAGGGCTGAGCTGCCGGGCCGTGCCGGGTCCTGGCTGAGTTGTTCCGCGGTTACTCAGCAGCTCCTCAGACCTTTCCCACCCACCAAGTTTCGCTGCTTTCCACGGAGCGGCCGCCTCCCCCTTAGCGCCGTGCTGCGCTCGTCCGCGGGCACCTGGCGAGCTGTGTCCCCTCCCGGTGGCTTTGGGAGTGTTGGAAGTCCTCGGGATACGGATGGGCTGCGACGGGAGAGGAGCGCGGGACGGGCGCTGCGGAGGGAGCGGCTCCCCGGGCTCTGGGTACCGGAGGAGAGGTGTGTGATCCCGGGTGGCTCCGAGGGCTCGCTGGACTACAGGAGGAGCTTCCCGCAGCCTGGGAAATGGAATTCGCCCGTTGTTGAGCTGTAGAATAGCTGCACAAGGCCGGCACCGGCACAGGACTGGAGCGCCCAGGGTGCTGGCATCACGTAGGCAGCTGCCACCGAAATGACACACTTGATTGAAGGCCAAAAGAACCCAATACGTAACTGCTGTGATTAAGCTCCATATGATGCCTCAGAGCAAGTAAAAACCCCTCCTTCATCTCATCTTGCTTGTAACGAGACAGCCGTTGCAGGGATCTCATTTGGGTCATGTTGTGGCTTTTGGGGGATTTTGGGGGGGTTGTTTTGGGTCGGGTTTTTTTTGCTTCTGGCTGTACACACCCATGACCTGCCGCAATCCGCACCCCCGCGATGCCCCCTGAGAGCCTGGGGCTGTAGGTGTGCTGCTAGCTGGGAATACAAATCCGAGCAGGTAAGAGCTCCCGATGCCATTTCTTTACCAGGGAATTTTCCAGCTGGCTTCCCGTGGGTCTCTGCATGCTCCCTTCCCCCCGGAATGCGTGTGGGACTCAGCTCTCGGGAAGGGTTCGGCAGGGAAGCGTCATCCTTTCAGTTCGGGGAGTCTCGGTGGATGCTCGGCTGTTTCCTGAGAGGGTGCGCTGGACCTGTAGCCAAATCCTCTCTGCACTGCACCTGTGGATAAAGGCTGTGCCCGGAGGGGGCTGCACGGCTCGGGACAGAGTCCGCCGGGAAGTGAGGGACTGCAGCCAGGTCCTGCTCGGGGGGAAGCTCCCAGCGGGTGGCAGGGCTGCAGGGGAGGGTCTGTCCTGCAGGAGCTGCGTTCTGCTCCTCGATTCCTCGGGAGTGCGCAGAGCTCGGCTGGTTCTCTTGGCCTTCCCTTAAGTTCTAGGTGGGGCAGGAGCTTGGTCCTGGGAACAGAAGGATTTCAGCAGGGAACAAAAGCACTTCGCATACAGCTCTCTGCCTTCGAGCCCCTGGGCAGAACTTGGCTTGCAAAGGGAAAAAAAAAACCCGAACCAAAGCAGAGCAAAAGGCACAAAGGGTAATTTAACCCAAATCTCTTTCCTTGCCTGCCTCAGCCATGTGGGGAGCAGGGCTGAGCCTCCTTGTTCCCCGCTCCCCCTCCCCAGCTTCATTTCCATGCAGGTTCTGTCCAATTGCGATGTGCTGGAGGGTTCTGCTGATGCAGCTGACCCCTTGCACACCATGGCAGGTCTGTAACTAGAGATGGATTTAGAAACAGCATTTGGTGGCTGCTTGTCCGGCCTTTCCTGCCCCAGCCCAGGTACATTCCTATGGCTGGTCCTGTGCGGCTCCCTCCGCCTCCAGGAACGCTGCCCCTGTAAGTTCAAAGCAATGCAACTTTCTGGTAGTATTGCTTTTGAAATGTCCTCATTTCTAAACAAAATCATGGCTTGACCCATGCTATGATGGTGCTGTGCATGTTTTGTTTCCCAGAATTGTGATAAACTGAGCAAAATGCACATCGAGAAACTCCTTGGACTAGAAATACCCTCCACCATCATTTTAGATTTGTGTTTATAGAGCTTTTATTGATTTGGGATGAAATATGGCAGGCAATATATGAGGGGATGCAAATTTAAACAGGCAGAGCCTTTTCAGAAAATGCTGGCAGTGTCAGAAGGGTCTGAGAGCTTTCATTGTAGCCAGGTGCCTTCCTGAGGTGAACTGAGAGGGTTTTTTGACGTTGTGTAAAAAGACCAAGTCAGTTTTATTCAGTTCATACAGTCCCCAGCTAATGATGTACTGAGAATTGATCATATGGAGGAGCTCTGCAAGGCTGGGGAGGCATTAATTGTGTTTTTAACCTGTGAATGTGGTTAGTGTTAAAAGTGTGAGTCAGAAACTCAAGTAAATCTGGGTATTATGCAATAGTTCTTGGGCTATCATGAAAAGAGGGCAATAGAAACAAAGTGGTTTGTAGGTCTGCTTTTAATTAACTGTAGTCTCCTTCGATAAAAGCACTAACATGTGAAAATGGTTCTCAGAATAAAGACATTAAGCAGTGGTAATAAAAGCCACAGTCTGAATTTAGTCTATTGAACCTGGAGTCCATGGGCAGGACCTGGAAAATGTAAAGAAATTCAGTGTGCCATTCTGAAAGTGCCCTCTCATTCCTTGAACTTAACATCAGCTTGTGGAGGCTTGCTGGGCATCCTTGCATTTGGATTTTTACATCAGGAGAAAAGCAAACCTGAAATATCTGCACTGAGTTCTGTCCTTTCGTGTCTGCCCCTCAAACATCTGCACTGCTGCCCTTGGGTCTGCCTTAGCTGGGGCTTCCAGCCCTTTTTCTGGACCTGGACCTCCCTTTCCCCGGCATTTTCCAGCCATTTCATCTGGCTGGAGGGGTTGGATCCGTGTTGTTCCGTGCCTGAGCCATTCCCTGTTGTGCTGGCATCTCTGCAGGTTTGGTGGCTGTCCCTGGGGTGGGGACACTGCACGGTGGGATGACAGGGCCCACTGGGTTCATCTCTGAACCCCAGCAGTGAGTGATGCCTGGGGGAGATCGGTGGCGGTGCTGCCTTGCGGCTCTCTGGTCCATCCCTTTCCTCACCCTCCTGTATTTCCATGCCTTTGCCTGAAGTTCTTCCCTGCAGCAGGGCTTTGGACAGTCAGGAAGGCAGGAAGGTTAAAATGGGGCTGCTTTGCCTTTGAGCAGGACCCGGGCAGTGGGGTTTGCCTGTGGTCACTGGGTGTCCTGGTGTGGCTGGCACAGGTGACAGCACGTGCACACACACAGGTGACAGCAGGGAGAACGTCTGTGTGCATCTCATTCCCTTGGGATTTCTTTCTCCTGGCTGCTGGGATGTTAAACCAGAATGTGAGTCAGCCCGAGAAGCTGGAATTTGTTCGGTCACGGGAAGGGCTCCACTGATGTCCTGCACAAATCCAGTTTGGTTTCATCCCTTCCCAGCCCCAATTCCCGGGGTTTGTGCCCTGTTCCTGCCCAGGGCCCGTTCCCACGGGGCTCAGGAGGGCAGAGGCTCCTGGATTAAGGAGCTGCAGGGTTGATGGTGCCTGATGAGGCTCTCTCCCCTCAGGGTGTGCAGGGCTCAGCTGTTCTCAGACACCTCCTCCTCGGAGGACTTTCCCCTCCTGCCAAGGCTTGGGCAAACAGAGGAGGAAAACCTGGCCCAGGTGAGCCCTGCTGGTGCTCCCAAGTGAGCCTGCAGGTGCTGCTGTGACCCCGAGGGTGTCCCATGGGCACCAGGAATACCTGCACCTGTTTGTGCTGAAAATTAGCAAATGGCCCCAAGGGTTTGAGGACGTGTCCAAAGGCTCTCAAGGATGTCACAGTAAAGTGTTCCTTGGGGTCTATTTATTCGTTCAACCTCAGAGACTCTGCTCTGACCCCTTTTAAAAGCAGCACTTGAGGAGAAATGGCCTCTCTCCTTTTCCCCCTGAATATCCCTGACCTCTCCAGGACAGCCATTTCTCCACCAGAGCTCTCAGCACATCCCCCTTATGCAAATGAGATTCCAAAGAGAGTCAGCCCTGAGGTCATGAGATCAACCCTGCCAGGTGTTAAGGTTGGGAAGAGCCAGCCCGAGAGCAAATCCCAGAAAAAACAAGAAAATTAAGTCTCCGTAACTGTTTCTAATTATGCAGTGCCGCTGGTTCTCCTGGTGTTTCAGGAAGAAACATGGAAATCTCTCAGGGTCGAGCTTGTTTACAGAGTGCTTGTGGGTTTCAGGCCCAGCCAGAATCAGATTCCTCTTGTACGTTCCCTTCAAATAAAGGCTGAAATAAAAATAAGGATGCTGTAATTTGTGCCACCCCAAGAGTTCAACACTGCTCCAGCAGGAAATGATCACTGGGGCTCCTGGAACAGCTTTACTGAAATCTTCCAAGGAGCAGGAGCTTGCAGGGAAAGCAGCACAGACTGACCCTGCCTTCCCTGATAGGATCTGGTGTTTGGGGAATTAAAGATGATGAGGTGCTCCAGCATGGAATGGGGCCAGAGCTTTGCAGCCCCACAGCTCGGGGCTTTGGCCATTGGAAAAGGCCCATTCCCAATGTAGGGGGTCACTGGGATCCTGCTGCCACAAGCAGGGGGGTGATCTTAACCAGCTGCTCTGAGGGGATGGAGGCACAGATGGATGGATGGACACACAGACCACCTCTGGCAGCAGGGCTGCAAGTCCTGCGTGTCCAAGGCAGCTGACATCCCCAGTCTCTGCAGGAGTGGAGCCATTGGCACAACAGTCCCTGCAACCTTTGTCACCGTTCCTGGGTTAGTGACAACCAGCCTGGTGGCTCTGGACACCTCCTCTGCTTGGGACAAGTCTCCCTTTGGGTCTGTTCACCCTCTCCCAGCAGCCTGGGATCCTCTGTGGATCCCCTTGAATCTGGGCCATTGTGTCCGAGGACACTTTTCCAAGGAAGCTGCTGGCCCTGGATGTTTGCAGGGGAAGTGCTGGGAGTGGATCTTGGTTGGAATCTTACACCACAAACCACCCCAGTTTATATAAAATTATTCCAGTGTTGGGGTTGCCCTTGTCTCTAATTCCCTTCTGCTCAGTTCTGTGTGTTGGTGGCTCCAGTCCTCCCAGCTTCCAGGGAATTTTCTGTAGGAATCATCAGCCATTGCTTTAAAAAATAACCCTCACCAGATGTCCCAAAGCCTCCTTTAAAGACGAGGTCTGGCAGAAGTCAGATTTATTGGGAGCAATTAATTGTCCTGCTAAGAGCCCTCAATGTTTTGGCATTTCATTAATAAGACGTAATCAACCACCAGGCTATTTGGAGTGTGTTACTCTGTCAAATCCGCTGTTAATTGTCATTATTTGATAGATTTCATGTTTATAATTACTGGTGTGTGACGCAGGGTGTGCTCTGAATAATCCATTGTGTATTGTTTTGTGAACCAGGGTGCTGGGGGTGCCAGGAATCGCTGCTTGTGTCTCCAGGGCTGATTTATGCCTGGCCAGGGGAGGGAACTGGACCGGAGGGAATGAACAGAAGCTCAGAAAAGTCCCCTCCAGCCAGGCTCAATGAGCAAACACTCAGCAGCTGTGAGTGGAGGGGAAAAGGGTTCAACAGAGCAGGGAAATAACCCATGTTAGGGATGGCTTACAGGGGGTGGGGGTGCACGAGTGACATTTCCTCCCTGCTTTAAAGTGCTTCTCAGCTCAAAGCTCTGGGATATTTTTTTTTCTCGCTGTCAACAAGGACCTCATTCCCATCATTTACTTCTGAGTAATCTCGTCTTGTACTCAGAAAAAAAATGAGCTGAGTATTCCAGAGAAAAAGAATTGGGATCTTTCTGTGTGTGAGCAGCCAGGACTGTGGGGTGGGGTCAGTGTGAGGGGCTGGGCAGGGGTAGATGATGCTTCAAAGCCCCTCTGGCACCCTGACCTGCTGTGGGTGCTCAGCTGAACTTGCTCCCCACTGGCTTTGTCCATCCTGACTGCTGGAGAAGATGATTTCTGGGAAGGGGGCCAGGAGGAGCCCCCTCTCCATGCTGGCAGGGTTCCCTGGTGGGCACAGTGTGGTCCTGGCTCCTCTTGCAGCACAAAGAGGATGGTCTGGGCAGGGAAAATGAGCTGTAGGTGGACCGGAAGTGCTGCGGCACCTGGCAGCTCCAGGAGCTCTAGCATCCTCCCCCCAGTGTGGCTCCTCCTGGGTTTTAAGGCCCAGGAGGAGCTCAGAGCCTCCAATGTGGGAAACAATCCATCAACACCCTTTAACTCCACCAGCATCTTCCAGTGAGGCACCAGTGCCTGGGGACCGGCTGGACATGTCCCTCCTGTGGCCAGGCAGGTGTGTCCCTCCTGGTCACACAGGCTGTGTCTCTCCTGGCCAGGCAGGACATGTCCCTCCTGGGATGTTTGTTCCAGAGGCTGATCACCTTTGCCAAAAAACTCTGCCTCAATTCCCACTGTGCATGTTCCTCCAGCTTCCCTTCTGCTGGAGATCTGAGAGGTTTCTGTAGCCTGTGTTGGTTTCCTCTCCTGAATCCTTGTCACCTAAAAAAGGGTTTTTTGGGAACCCCTGTGTGATAGACACCATGGTTGTCCCTGTAGAGATGCTTGGCCTACAGGAGGGAATGGGAGGCTGGGCCGCCCCAGGGATAAAACTGATTTTCTAATTTTACCAGGCGAATTATTAGAGGGGAGAAGAGATAAAAGATTTTCGTTGCATTGGTGGCTTTCCTCTTTTTTTACTTTATAGCATCAACTCAGAGGCTTTCCAAACCTGGAAGATGGAAATTTTTTACTAATATTGGTTAAACACAACTGGGGGCAGCAGCAGTGACAGAAAGAGGAAGAGGGTGGCAAAAATCAGGAGATTTCTGTCTGCAGCAAGTGAGGATGAGTTTGGGAGCTGAGAGAAGCTTGGGTGAGAAGAAATACTGGTGAGTCAGCGGTGCTGGTTCTTTAATCGGGCACTTTAAGCCTGTTTGGAGTGGAAAGGGTCTTTATCCCCTTGAGAGTATTGCTCTTGCCCTGGGGACAGACACGGAGTTATCAGGTCCTTGCAGTCCTCTTCTCCCGGCGCTTCGAGCTGAGGATCAGCCCCAGCCACGGTTCAAAAATAACAAACAACAACTCTGATTTCTCTGTGCCCCTGTGTTCTCACATGTGCAGCTCCCAGACAGAAATGTTGGATTTTATACCTGACCTGGCACCCTCAGTTCTCCCTTTCTGCCAGAATTCAAAGCAGCAGCAGTTGTTTAGAGATGTGGTGTCTTTTCAAGTGCCCTTCCTCTGCTTTTTCATTTCGAATTTACTGCAGCAGGTGGGAAAAAACCCCAGCACAAAACCTTCTGAAGTTCCAAGTGCTTTGTAGTTATTGAACGTGGAAGTTTGTGGCTCCTGAGGTGCTGTGCATTACATGAGGTTGTCACTCAGATCTTGTTTTCTGCCTTGCAGAAGATTTTTTTCTCCCCAGTTACATCTTTGAATGCTGAGGATGATCTGTTTGTAAAGGCTTTTTTACCCAGTGATCACCATGAGGGGCTTTACTGTTGGTATCCCAATCCAGTGTGTGCCAGATCTGCATTTCCTGCCTGAATTAGAGAAGCATTTTCTTAGGTTTATGACCATAAATGACCAAATAGAGCCCAAATGCCCTGAAGGTGTGCCAAGGGCACAGGACTGGGAATGGTCCCTAAAATTTGGATTTTACCTGGATCCCCACCAGCAGATGTTCAATGAACCTCACGTGTGTGGTTTTAAATCTTGTGTTTGCAGTCCACAAATCCTTGTGAAAGGTGGAATTTGTCTGGATGGATTCATTTGCTGAAAATATGTGTGGGTCTGATATGTTTGGAAAGCTGGGTATAACTTCTGATAACCACGCAGGACGATGGGAGCCCTCCTGTGTCCCAGAAAAGCTCTCAGAGGGAGCTTTAGGGCTCACTGTGCTCCTAGCCCAGTGTCTGCAGCCCAGTCTGAGCAAATCTGGCTCTCCAAACCTGCCTAGAGTGTTCAGTGCCCTGTGCAGGCTCAGCAGGAGCCTCTGCTCTCTCTCTTTTATAAATACCCCAAATGTACCTTCCTGGGGGTTTGGGGCTCTGAGATCAATAAAGTTTGGGATTAGTAGTCAGCAAACACAGACTTCCTCCAGAACTGACCTCCCTGGGAGGATCTATTTTAGGGCCAAAACAACCAGACTTTATTTTTCCCCGTCCCAGGGCTCCTTCCAAGGCCACTTCTCTTAGTTTGTAGCATAGAACAAGCCTGAGCCTGCTCTCAGTCCTGGCTCTCTTCACACCCCTGAGCTGAGCCTGATTAAACCAGACCTGTGCACTTCATATCTGCAGCTCCAACCTTCCCACCTTGCCTGCACCTGCATCCTCCCAGCTCCTCCTGAACCCTGAGCAGCCCTTGCAGCCCTGCAGGCTCTGCCATAACTTGGGCTCAGATTGCACTCCAGGTGCCAAGTTTGTGCACAAAGTAAATTAAAAAAGAAAAAAATCTTTAAAGCTATTGTTAGCAGCAGGCAATGCAGGTGACAAGGGACAAAGTGACTCTTCCCAGCACAAGGATTTTGTCTTCCCTGAACTGCGCTGGCTTCAAAGCCCTGTGGGGATTTAGTCCAGCTCAGCCTTTCCCATGCCAGAGGTTATGCCAGGCCTAACCATGACCCTCAGCTGTCACAGGAGAGGGGGAAGCATGGACAGCACCATGGAAAAGGACCAGAAAGAGCAATGGAGCCTCTTTGGGAAGCTGGTGGTGCCCCTGGCTGGTGCCTCATGGAGGATCAGATAACCCAGGAGTTTCCCAGGTGACACCAGGGCTCTGCTCTGCTGGTCCCTTTGGATCCAGCTGGAGATCACAGAGCTTCCCTCCGAGGACAATGGCAGTGGCTCAGCCCTGGGGAAAACGGGATAATTTCCTCCAAAGTCCATACTCTTCTGTGCTTTAGATGGTCAAATATTGCTGTGCCCAGGGAGAAGCATCTTTAACACCATCACTTCATTTGATGATTTTTTAAAGGGTTTAAAAGTGACCTCAGGGACTTCTCAGCTCTTGTTCCAGTTTCCTGACCATCTGGCTGCTTCCTGGATTTTCTATATATTCCCGTGTTCCTTTCAGCCCTGAGAAAGGGCTAAGAGAACAAAGCTTGTGCTGGGGCTCCACTCCTGTGTCCTTGGCCATCCATGGAGGTGTGCTTTCCATTCTTCCAGCTCAGACTCCCTCAGCCCAGTCTGTGGCAGAGCTGGAAATCTTCATTTTATCCTCATCCCACTTTCTCTCATTTCTACCTGCTCTGTTTGACACCACGGGGCTCAACATCGAGCTTGGGATCCCACCAGGGTGCTCCCAGCCCCTGGGATCCACGGAATTCCAGCTCCATGGGGAAGGCAAACACAGGATTCTGGCTGGGTGGGACACCCAGGCAATGCCAAGGATGTTGTGTGTTCAATCCCTCAGGCTGCAAAACCAGGATGGGCTCCCCAGGATGGATTCCTGGGCATCCTTTGGGCTGCTCATGGGGGAGAGGGGAACAAGGAATCTCTTCTGAAGTGGTGACCACCCAGGAAGATCCAGGATCAGCAGAAATTGATCCCAGTTTCATCTCAGAGATGGATCCTGGAGCTGAACCTTGGGTTTAATGATTGTGTGGGGTTTTGTGGGCTCTGAAAGCCTTTTTGGGAAGAGCAGCACAGGGGCTGGTGAGGAATGGGAACCACAGACATGTGAGCAGTGTGTAGATGGCTTTTTTTTTTATCCTGATGGAATATTGCTCATGAAAATCTTCTCAATTCCACAAATGTGGCTGTGCTGAGAGGTAGGAGTGAGGCTGGCAGTGCCTGATGGGGATGGAACCTGCTGGGAGCCTGGCACAGGGACTGGAACCTGCCAGGGGACTGTGGGGATGTGTCCACAGACTTGGTGAGGGGTTCTCTGAGGTACCATGGGGACATTTCCACACACTTGGGTAGGGGTTCTTTGGGGGCCTTGTGGTTCAATGTCAATGTTTTCATGGTATTTTGATGATATTATTCAAGGAGATTTCAGTGCTCCCAAATCCCCACCCTGTGTTTGGTTTGCAAGTTGCCCAGTGGAAAATGTGTCCGTGGTGGAGAGCAAAGCCCCCAGCCCAGCACCCTGCTCTGGGTTGTTGGACAGCTCTGGGGAAGGGGCAGGAGCCCCAGTGCCATCCCGAGGAGGGGGCACAGTGTTCCAGTGGAACTTTTGAAGACGTAAAACCCTGTCAGTTCCCTGTCCCCAGCCCCAGCACTGCTGCTGCTGGAGCTCCAGGGGTCACAGGGGGATGGATCCAACAGCACCACTCCACCCATGGCTGGAGTTCCCCAGGGTCTCACTGGGCACGGGGAGCAGCAGCCATGGGGAAGCTGGAGGTTCCTGTGTTTCTGACAAGGATATTTTGGCTTCATTCAAAGTGAGCCTGTCCCAGAACCCCAGAATGTCTTGGGTGGGAAGGACCCATCCAGTGCCACCCCTGACATGGGCAGGGACACCTCCCACTGTCCCAGGCTGCTCCAACCTGGCCCTGAACACATCTAGGGATAGGAATTCCAGCCTGGACCAGTCTGGCTGTGCCAGGACAGCCCTTTTATCCCAGACAGGCATTGAGGACCTGCATATTCCCATGAAGCTTTTATGGATTCCAGCCTCAAGGGCTTTCCCACCCTGGTGCTTTGGAGCTCTCCCACTGCCTGCCCCTCCTGGGCCCCTTTTCGCTGTTTTCTCCCCCTTTCAGGCTTGGGTTTGGCTGCAGGTTCCTGTCTGAGGGTGCTGAGTGTTCCTGAGGCACAGCCACACATCCCTGGGGCCCTCTGGCACAGGAGCTGCTGCTGGGTCCCTTTGGAGCATCCCTTGTTAGAGCTAGGAGGTGCTGGGTTCCAGAGGCTCTGCAGGGTTTCTGCTGAATGATTTTACAGCTTTCAAAAACCTAACATATCTGGGCAGCAGAATTTAATCCAGGATTTCTCACTCCAGGGTATCATGGCTCTCTTCCAGCACTAAAACACACCACAGGATCCAGGTAGGAGCTGATTTTCAGCTCTTCAGCCCTCAGGGGAGAGGCATTGTCATTTTTTAATGGTTGTAGAAGCCAAGGATGTGAAAGTGATTTCAGGAATGCTTTAAGTCCATGGTTTGCTGCTATTCCATCTGTGGGTGAGCTCAGGGAGTGCAGGGCTGGAGTTTCCTTCATTCAGAGGCTGGGGCAGGGGGTGTCAGACCCCAGCCCCACGGACTCACCAAACACTGAGTCTGCAGTGCAAGCTTAGCCCAGGGGGAGGCTTAAACCCCTTTCAAGTGATTTGAAAAATCAGTGTAATTGCTTTTAGTGATTCTTGGGGCTGTCCAAGAGTTGGACTTGATGACCCTTGTGGATCCCTTCCAACTCTGGGGGAGTGATTATCCAGAGAAAACAGGAATTGGTTGCTGCTTAAATGGTTTGTGGTGAGCCTGGAAACAGATGAAGGTGGTGCAAAGGGCTGAAAGTGTCTCTCTGGTGATACCAGAGCTGGCACTGCCTCTGAGTGTCCCTTGGCCAGGTAAGATTCCCAGTTTAGTGCCAAGCAGGTGTCAGAGGGAGCAACGTCTCAGAGTGAAACCCATGAACTGGCAAGGGCTGGGAAATTACCGATGCGCTTAATGAAACAGAACCTCTTGTTTACGTTTCTAATGTGCTGCTGGAGCAAACTGGCTCCCAAATAAAAATACTTAAAGTTACGATTAGGATTTATTTACATAATTACTGCCAGAGAAATTCCTGGAACGTGCTGAGCAGAGCAAGAGGAACCTCCTGGCTCTCCCTCTGTGCTTGCCCATGTCTCCAGGTTGGTTTGCTCCTGGGGGGTCTGTCAAAGCTGTTCCCAGCCCAGGGAGGCAGGAAGGCTTTTGTTCCCAGATGAATCCATCTATATTGTCTATATGTTTGTTTATCCTGTGGTGGGAACACATGGCTGAGGCAGAGCCAGATCATCCTGGTGCTCGTGCTGCTGGCTGGAGCAGCATTCCAGAGGTGGCACCTCTCTCCTGGGGCAGAGAACCTGGCAGCACTGAGGGTGCCCTTGGGCCCTGCTCCCTGAGCTCCTGCCCTGTGCACTGAGAGCAGTTGGTGGCTGTCACAGGCACTCCCAGCCTGTCCTGGCCACCTCCAGCTCCGGGGAGTCCCTGGCCAGCTCTGGGTGGCTCTGGGGACTCTGCTGATTTATTTCTGCTGGAAATGTGCAGCCCAAAGCACAATAGGCGCGGGATGGGCTTGTGCTGATTGAATCCAGCCCTGGGCATGACAAATCTTCCTCTTAATATTTCAATTGACTTTGGCAAGCTTGCCTCCTCCTGTGTCTCCTAAATCACAGGGTGAGTGCTGCTGACAGAAATTCCCACTCCTGGCTGGGCGGTGCCTGCCCTTCCCTGGGGTTGGGACCTGTGGGGTTTGGACAACTCCCTGCTCCAGCCTCCCATGGAGCGGGATTTTTCCTCAGCTGCCAGATTTGGGAGATGGGAATTTTCTTTGTGGGGCTCTGCTGGAATGTGGATGTTCTCCTCTCAGTGGGGTCTGGAGCTGGGGCCCTGCAGTAACAAACACCTCGCTCAGGGTGGTTGGCTGAACCCTCTGAGGGGTCTGCATGCTCCTGGTGGGGTCTCAGGGGTGTCCTGACCCTTCCATGCCTTTGAAAGTTGAGCTGCTGGGCAGCACTTGGGGCTGCCCCTGGATCCCTGGCATGCCCAAGGCCAGGCTGGACGAGGCTTGGAGCACCCTGGGATTGTGGAAGGTGTCCCTGCCCATGTTATAACCTTTTACCTGCAGGTCAGTGCAGGTGCTCTGTGCTCTGTAATTATTACCAAGGCTGAAATTGGCAATCTGAGTGTTGGGAAATCCTGTTTTCCTAAGGCTTCACTGCTCTGGCTCCCCTCACTCCTCTCCAGCACCCAGAGGCAGCAGCTGCTTTGCTGTTTGTTCCTTCAGCTCCTGCCTCAGGCACTGGGTCCCAGCTCAGCCCACCCCTCTCACACCCAACTGCAGCCTGGGGTGCTGCTCCAGGCCCTCCTCCAGGCTGGGTTTTGCTCCATTCCCACCAAACAAAGGCAGATAACACCAATCACCCTCTCTTTTCCCATTTCCATGGCAGGGAGAAGATGCCATTCCACCATGTGACAGCTGGCTTGTTGTACAAGGGTAATTACCTGAACCGCTCGCTCTCGGCCGGCAGCGACAGCGAGCAGCTGGCCAACATCTCCGTGGAGGAGCTGGATGGTGAGTGCTGCCGGGGGCTTCGGGGTGGGGAAGGCTGCTCTGCACCTCCTCTGTGCTGCCCAGTGCCTGGAAGGCAGGTGGGAAGTGGAAAGGCTCAGCAGATCAGGGACACAGAGAACATCCCTGACCAAAGTTGTGTTGGGAGCTGTGGAGTGATTTTGGTCGCGGCTTTTGACTTCTGCAGCTTTTTGAAACATTAAGCCTGCATTTTGTGGGCAAAATGAGAAAATTCAGGCTCATACTGTCCCAAAGAGGTCTGGTACCCTGCAGAGCTGAGTCTGTTCTTCCCACCAAGTCTCATTTGCTTTGAGGCCTTCCCAAAAAGAGGTTCCTCTCCATGTCTCAAGGTAAGAAGATGCATGGAGGTAGCTTATGGCTCAAGAAGATAGAGCTTTAAAATTCCATTTTCCGGACCAGTGGTAGGGAGCACAGAGCAGCCTTAGTCTGGCACAGGCCATCAGAAAGGTTGTCCATGTGTGTTGCCTGGAGGATCCCATCATTTTCCCATGGAAGCTGCGGTTAATCCCCTCTGCCCTGGCCCAGGATGCATGGCCAGGTACTCCTCATCTGGTTCATGGGGGAAAGCCTCTTTTGTAGAGGATTTGTGGCTTACCAGGGTAATTTCTGAGGTAAATAATTAATGTTGTTGACATCTGGTCTTTGAGTATTGTGGGATGAATTGGAGCTCTTGGTTTGCTCTCCAGTGGATACAAGCCATGGTCAGAATCAGGGGCCTTGATGGAGAACTTTTTGAGGGAAGGATCAAGGGAAGGGTGCAAGGTGGAACTGGTCTTTCCAGGACAGCCTGGAGGCATTTTAGAGAAACAGACCAACACTTCTGCCTACCCTGCCCCTTTTCTCGTGTGTTTGGTAAATCAGACCCTCATTTCCCAGCCTTTCCAACTCTCAACCTGTGGATTTGGGTCTGTGAGCTTTACATTAATTTATCTCAGCTACCAACAGTGTTTTCTTCTTCCCAATGAGGGTGTGAGGACACAGCTCAGGTGAGAGACAACCTGAGAAACCACTTCAGTGTAGCTTAGCTCAGACCCAGGAACACCCGGACTGCCAAGGTCACATTCTGGGCCCTTCTCCTGGAGCTTGGCTTGAGGGTTTGAGTTCAGCTGAACTGAGCTGGCTCAGCTTCTCCTC
Source organism: Donacobius atricapilla (assembly GCA_013397315.1). Lineage (NCBI taxonomy): Eukaryota > Metazoa > Chordata > Aves > Passeriformes > Mimidae > Donacobius > Donacobius atricapilla. Next base: position 1,408,809 of record WBMY01009985.1, on the reverse strand, counting down.
ACCCCAAACTTAGGGATCGTATGGGCAGGTCCAGCTTTGCCTTGTCCCTGTGCAGGGTCGGGGGGCTGTGAGCACACACCAGGGGGGAGGGGGTCCTGCGGTCCTGCAGTTCATTCCAAGCACGAATGAGGATTTTCTGTCATTCCTGCCCCAGTTAAAGCACGGCTGCTGTAACTGCCCGTGGGACTCGCGAGGACATACCAGGGGCTGCTGCAAGTGCCCCCGGGGCTTGAACCAAGCCCTGGCAGCGCCGTGCAGGGCACGGGGGATGCTCGGCCCTGCTTCGCTTCCCTGCCTTCCCTTGGCATAGGATCGGGCCGTGCCGGGTGAGGGAAGGGGATCGGGCCGTGCCGGGTGAGGGAAGGGAAGGGATCGGGCCGTGCCGGGTGAGGGCAGGGATCGGGCCGTGCTGGGTGAGGGCAGGGGATCCAGCCTCAATGCCCCCTTGCCCTGCTGTCCCCGAGCCCCGTGCGGATCCCGGAGCCCTCGGGTGCCGCTTTGTCCGCGGGAGCTNGGGACATACCAGGGGCTGCTGCAAGTGCCCCCGGGGCTTGAACCAAGCCCTGGCAGCGCCGTGCAGGGCACGGGGGATGCTCGTCCCTGCTTCGCTTCCCTGCCTTCCCTTGGCATNGGGGGGAGCTGGAGCCCAGCCCCGCCTGCCCCGGGACAACCCGGCGCTCCAGGCCTGCGGATGGTCGCCGTTAATTAAGGGCAAATGGGGGAAATCAGGTGTGGAGGAGCCGCCTTTGGAGAAGGAGCAGCCGAGTGCTGCTGACTGGAGTCCCACCGAAGTGGCCGTGCCGGGGAGTGGGAGCGCAGCGGGGATCGTTCGGCTGCTCTCACAAAGAGCCCCCGGGAGTTTGGACAGAGCTCTCCACCCCATCATCCATTTATTCCATGCCTGTTAAGCACAGGCTCGTGTTCGAATTGAGATCCATTCTTTTCCTGGCAGCTTTTGCCCTACACCCCTCTTGGCTAGGGCTTTGTGCCTTTGCCATGAGGAGTCCCCAGCTCTGGGGTAACACACAGGAGCTCCACCTCAGGTTATCTTCCTCCACCTGCAAACTCAGGAGTGGCACCAAATTGAAGCGTGTCTGAAAGGCCAGAGCAGCAGAAGAGGCTGGAGATGCTTTTCCATGTGCCAGCAGCGTTCAGCCTCTGGAATTTATATTTAAAATTAAGTCAGCAGTCTCCATCTCCCTGTGTTTTGTCTCTAATACCAGATCAGTGCCTGACTGTACTGGTAATTGGGGAAGGTTCACTGCCCAAACCCCAAACAGAATTAGTCTTTCTGCCTTTAAGCATAAACTGTCTGAGGATGAGTAACAAAATGTTCTTCCTTGAGAAGTTAATGTCAGGCTATTGGAGCTCTGTGGATGGATCAAGCTGTGAGAGCTGGATGCCAATAACAGATTTGCATTTCATCTTCCAGGCTGGGGAAGAGATGCCAAAATTCTCCTTGGTTTCTTTTTCAATGAGATTTTGGTCTGGAGGGAGTTCCAGCCTATTGAGAAATTCCAGTCACACAGATTAAATTATGATAGGTTTGGAGCTGGAGGAGTCACTGGGAATTTTCTATAACGTTCCTCTGCACTCAAGGCTCCAACAAGTGCCTGATCTGTTGGGTTCTTTCCAGCAGATTTCTTTTTTTTTTTTTTTTCATGTGTCTGGCACTGTGTGTGTCAGCACTGTTCACTTGGGAAGGGTTTCTGGGATGCTGCAGGGGAACGGTGCTGCAGCCTGACCCTGCTCCCAGCTCATCCTACAGGGAATACCCAGGAGTTCTCCCTGTTTCAGCTGCAGGTGGGGGCTGGAGAATAGGGAGATCTGAAATGGAAAAGAGCTCTGATTTCAAGTCATGTAAGGGGTCAGGAGCCCAGGTCTTGGGATGGATGCTCAAAGTGCTTCTCTGTCACTTTTCTGAGAGGTTATTTTCCAAATGAATGCTCAGAATCAGAGAATCCCAGAATGGTTTGGGTTGGAAGGGACCTTAAAGCCCACCCAGTGCCACCCCTGACATGGGCAGGGAACCTTCCACTGTCCCAGGCTGCTCCAAGCCCCAATGTCCAGCCTGGCCTTGGGCACTGCCAGGGATCCAGGGGCAGCCACAGCTGCTCTGGGCACCCTGTGCCAGGGCCTGCCCACCCTCCCAAGGAACAATTCCTTCCCAGTCTCCCATCCATCCCTGCCCTCTGGCAGTGGGGAGTCATTCCCTGTGTCCTGTCCCTCCATCTCTTGTCCTAAGTCCCTCACCAGCTCTCCTGGAGCCCCTTTAGGCGCTGGGAGAGACTCTGGGGTCTCCCTGGAGCCTTCTCCAAGTGAACACCCCAAATTTCTCAGCCTGTCTCCATAGGAGAGATGCTCCAGTCCCTTTATCAGCTTCACAGCCTCCTCCAGCCTTGCTCCAACTATTCCAAGCCCTCCCCACATTGGGGACCCCAGAACTGTGTCCAGTTTCCCAGGTGAGGCCTCAGGAGAGCACAGGAAGTTTTTCCCTGCAAAAGTTTCCTGACTTGCAGCAGCAGTCATCTGTCATCCCCGACTCCACTCTGTTTTTTTCCATGCTGCTGCCTCTGAACTCGTTACTGGCAGCAGGGGGAGGCTGGGAGAGAACAGGTCACTCTGCTGATGGGTGTCTATTCCCAGCAGCAGCCTTTGCTATTTGTGGGGCTGGAGTAGTGTGAGGGTGTTTGGGAGCTGTCACAAAGGGAATTAACTTGCCCGGAGCTAAATCAGGAGATCCTTAACTTTGTAGCTCCGGGTAAGTAACAGAGCTGGAAGTGGCAGCTCATCCATAACCTGAGGGACTGGAAGCATGGAGGAGTCTCAGGTGGATGCTACTGCCATGTGCTTGGAGGTTTCTATGCATGAAATGATAAATTCAGGCTGGGAGGGGCTGTTTTACACAGATTTTCTGGCTCTTGTTGGTTGACATAAAATCATGGCACAGTTTGTGCAGACTCTGAGCTTTCCATGTCCCTTTTAAGGCTGCTCCTGTCCTCACGTTCTGAACCATCAGGAGTATTTTTAATAAAAAATGCTGGATGGAAGCATGTCAAGCTTGAGTCATCCACCTCCACAGGCACTATCTAAAGGGTATTGTCAGGAGGGAGAAACATTTCCAGAGTGGGAATGTGACAAATCTCACCTGAAGGGAGATGCATGGTAAGCAGGCTTGGGGGAGATGCAAGTAGGGCCTTGCAGAGAAACCCAAATGTGCGCCTCAGCAGCAGCATTTGTCCAGGCAGACATCCCAATAAATCCTTACCTGAGCCAGGTTCCTTTGGAGTCAGCAGGAGGAAATGTTGCCGCAGGGCAGTGTTGGCATCTGGTGCCTCCCCTTCTGAGCTCCTGCCTCAGGTGGGGCTGCGGTGTCTGAAGGGGCTTTTCTAGACTGGGAGAGATTTTTGGGCTTCTTGCAGCCCCTAAGGTCGAGCTCCAGGGTGGCAATGCCAGGGTTTTGCCAGGTTGAAGTGGAGATGTGAGCAGAGCAGCCCAGGAAGAGGGGCTGCAGGAGCTTGGGATGCAGGGGAATACAGGGCAGGAATGTGGGGACTTCCCTCACCAGGAGGGTTGCCCATCCTTATGGATTATAAACCACAGCAGATGCCTGATTTCTGCTTCTTTTTCCCAGCACTTCCCCTCTGTCACCAGGTCTCAGCTGGGTCTCTGTCCTGGGTGTAGAAGACATCCCTGAGTAGCTCCAGAGTCCACTGGAAGTGGCTCCTGAGGGAATTTAAGGGTCCTGGTTCAGTGCTGCTCCACATGGATCTGGGGTTAGCAGCTGTCTCCTGCTGGTCAGTAATGCAGGGCTCAAGGGCTAGTGGGGCTGCAGCCCCAGGAGCAGGGCAGGGTGGCACTCGTGGGGCTGGGGACACTCTGGGGACACTCTGGGGTCACACTCCACAGGTAAAATGGCCCAACATCACAAACACAGCTGTGCCATCCTAACCCTGCCTCTGAAAATCAGCCCAGGTCAGGCTGCTCACCCTCCTCTGCACATCTGGGGACAATCCTTGCTGTTGGGAATCCTGGGAAGGAGGGTCCGTGTCCTGCAGGGCTCTGTCACCAACCAGGCTCCTTTGGGGGCTGTTATTTAACAAAAACCCTTGAGCCAGGTGGTTGTGACTGGTCTGGAGCTGGTTCTCTGTGCTGCTATCGGGGCTTGGTAAGATTCCCTGGCTGCAGTCAGAGCTGCTGTGCCACAGCTCCTGTCCCCCTCCAGAGGCTGAGTTTTCCCTGGCACTTTAATCCTGCCTGCATGGCATGGAAGGGAAAGGACAGGGAGAGTCCCTCCAGCCTCCCCAGCTTTATCTTTGGCGTTCCAGGTGGGATCCAGGGAACAGGAGCAGGAATGTGCTCCAGGAGGGAGACCCAGGGGAGACAGGCATTAGTCAGTGGGCTGAGTCATGGAGCAGCAACAGGCTGAGCCTGCTCAGCTCCAGGGAGAGGGACAAACACCTGGAAAGAGGCAGGAAAGGGAAGGGAAAGGGAAAGGGAAAGGGAAGGAAAGGAAAGGAAAGGAAAGGAAAGGAAAGGAAAGGAAAGGAAAGGAAATTCTTCTGGGATAGGAGATGCTCTGGACATGGATCCCTTCACAGCTCCCAAGTTCATGCTCAGTGCAAGTCTTGAAAGCATTAATGCAGTGGCTGGGACTGTATAAAGCTCATTTGCTGTTTCCCAGAGCTCTTTTCCAAGGGAGGTTCATCCCCAGCCTTGCTGCTGTGAATGGCCACAGCTGGAAATGGAATTATTTCTGTCTGCTATTGAGCTGTGATGGGGTTTTGTGTCCCTGAATATCCAACTGTGCCAGCACCTTGCTCAGGCTGCTGGGGACAGGAGCAGCTCTATCTCTCCCTTCGGCTGAGCTCCTTCTGCCATTTTTCCAGCTACAGCTTGAAATTACAGTGTGGATTTCCTTGGAACTTGGGAGTTCCAGGTATGGAGCAGCCTCCCTAAAGAAATGGTAAAATCTGGTGCAGTGTTAATGTTCTGAGGATCACAGAATCCTAGAAAGGTTTGGGGTTTGAAGGGACCTTAAATCCATCCAGTGCCTCTCCTGCCATGTCAGGGGCACCTTCCACTGTCCCAGGCTGCTCCCAGCCCCAGTGTCCAGCCTGGCCTTGGGCACTGCCAGGGATCCAGGGGCAGCCACAGCTGCTCTGGGCACCCTGTGCCAGGGCCTCCCCAGTGAACTCTGTAGGAATGCTTGAGCTGCAGGTTCCCACTTGCTGCAGACAGTTCCTGGATGGGGACAGGGTGGGTCCCTGTCCCTGAAGCTGTGACAGCTCAGGCCTGAGGAGGCTGCAGGGATCCCCCAAGGCAGAGGTTTGTGGGTGTCGTTCCCTGTGCTCTGTTCCATCAAGACCTTCCAGGTGGCAGCATTCCTGGGAGCACTGGCTGAGGGGAGGCCCCTGCCCGGGACAGCTCCATTCTCCAGAGCTTCCTTTGGGAATCCTTCCCTGTGGTAGCAGGGTCCTGTGTGCCGCAGACACTCATCCAGCATCACCAACCTGCCCCTCTCAGCCTCCAGGAAAGCACTTTTTCCCTGGAATTAGCATCACTTCCCTCCCCAGACAGGCAGTGCAGTGTGTGGATACCCAAAGGGTGGGAGCACAGGGAGGTCTGCAGAGGAATTCCAGCTTTTGAGGGTTTGAGCTGCTGTGCTGCCATTGGGACCACTGCGCTGGGGACTGAGCTCTGAGATTCTCCAGCACTGGAGCTCCTCAGCAGGAAGGCGGCAGAAAGCTTTGGATGGGGGAAACTGCAGAACAGGAATTATTTTCATTCTCCTTTACATCTCAAGCTCTGCACAAGGAGCCTGGGCTTTGGCAGGTTGATTTTCCAGGGGGACAAATTCAGCCTTGGGAAGGGCTCCAGGGGCTCTGCTCCTGCCCTACACCCCTTCCCAAGGGGGAATGTGTCACTGCCCACCCCCAAAATCCAGGAACAGGCAGCAGCAGCATCTCCAAGGAAAGAGTCCTTGCAGCAAGAGAGTACAAATAAAATGGGATTGGCTGCCAACAAATTAAAATGACAGGGACACCATCTGGACAACAATTAAAGGAATGGTTTGAGCTGCAGCTATGCTGACACAGTTTGGGAACGGGCTGGTGAGACAGGGAGTTACTGGGGGGATATTCAGATATCCTTGGGCAGGGCTGGCGGATTCCTGGATTATTGTAGTGGAGATGGAGCCTGTTCAAGCTGGAAAAAGATGGATTTGGGGAGAGGGATCCAAACTGTGCCTTGGTGCAGCTCCTTTTGGGTCTGCTGTGGGTGTCTCTGTCACCAGGGCTGCTGCTGAGGTTTTGATGCTCCCTGGCATTCCATGGATCCTGCTACAGCCATACTCCTGTGGCTGGGAATTCACTGCCTGTGTCCCCTCCAGCCACAGGAATGGAGCAAATCCACATCAGGAGCTAAACCTGCTATAACAGGCATTTAAATCTGGCTGTGACGTGTTTATCCAATTTTTAATAGGGATTTTTAATTTTTGATGCAAGCTCCTAGGCTGGATCATTAATTTTACAAGTTCTTCAATCCCTGGTGTTAAACCTGAGTTTAGCAAGTCCCTGCTATTCCATGAAGCACTCCTGGGTGCACCCAGGGGTCTCATCCTCACCTGCTGCCTTATTGCTTGGCTGAGCTGCTCCCCAGGCAGTGGCACTGCCTGGGATAGGGTTCCTGCAGCCCAGAGCTGTGATTCCCTGGACATTCCCTGGAGGCTGAATGCCTCTGTGTGCCCCATTTTCCAGGATGGGAAGAGCTGTGGATTCAGAGAGGTGTTGGGTGTTTTGTGCACACCCAGCCAGGTCCCAAACACGTCATTCCCTGCTGGCCCAGCTCCCAGGGATCCTTTGGGATGGGGTCAGTCTGTCCAGAGCATCTTTCCCTGGCAAAGGCAGGCATCAATTCCTGCCCGAGCCTTTTGGGGCTGGGCAGGGCTGGCAGTGCTACAGGAACAGATTTTGGACTTCCCCGCCCCATAAAGGGCCATGATGGTGCCTGTCCTTTGGATCAGGTGGAATTGTCCCATCCACTCAGCTCCTTCCCCAGCCACAGGAGTGAGGGTCTGGAAAAACCTCAGTGCTGAGGAAGCCACAGCAGCTCTGGGGACTCAAGCAGTTGGTCCCCAGCTGAAAATCCCTCTGAAAAGCCATTTCTTCCCATTTAACTGCACAGGCAGAGGCACAGACCTGGCCTTTTCCCTGGATTTAAGCTGCCTTAGGCATCCCTTGGTGGCACTGAGTGCTAAGCAAATGGTTCACTCTTTATTTCAGTTCCTGGGGCCTCTCTCAGTGCTGGGCTCAGGAGCTCAGGGAGGGCGGGGAAAAGGGCTGGCCAAGCTGCCAGCTGAGGAGTTGGGACAGGGATGGCTCTGGTGAATCCCAGCAGGGCAGCCCTCGGTGCAGAGCCCAGGAGCAGGATGGACACGAGGGGCCTGTGGGGCTGCCAGGGCTCTGCTCACTCAGACAGGGTCTTAGAGCTGGACTTTGCAGATCCATCCTTCAATTACCCTGGGTCAGAATCCTACAGGGTCTGGAGGTGATCCTGGTGCTCTGCCTGCCAGGCTGGTGGGGCAGTGCAGTGCCAGGGTCCCTGGGGGCTGTGGGGACAGGGATTTCAGCCAGGAGGTAAAGCTCACTTCAGCACATCTGCTGCAATCAAGCCCCAGACCAGCAGAATCAATGCCTTGGCTCCTCAGAGCAGCCTCCTCTCCAAGGCACAAACACCTGCAAACCCCCACTGAATCTGTACAGGGGAACATTTAGAAATAGGTTTTCCCCCTAAATAAGGAGGTTTTGGAGTTAGATCCCTGCTCATAGTCCTTCACTGGATTGGTTTGGCTGTCGCTGATCCCTCTGTGCTTCAGTTTACTGGGCAGCAGAGATTTGGGAAGGGGGAGAAGCCACCACAGCCTTGGGAGGTGCCAGAGCCTCCTCTGTGGCTCCTGCTCCCCATGAGCAGTGGCTTTGCCTGACTCCCCAGTGCCCATGTCCCTGGTGGTGGCACAGGGGGTGGCACAGTGCTGCTGCAGCAGTGGCAGGGACAGAAACCCAGTGACTGAGGGGGTCCCACCTGGTGCCTTTGAAGGGCTTTTCTTCAGATGCCACTCGAGCAGAGCCTTTGGAATCATCACCAGATGTCAAGATTGGTGCTCCTGCTTTGGGGTGGGGACAATTCCCTTGGCACTGTCAGGATCCCAGCCCTGCTGCTCCAGGGAAGATCCATCACCCTCAGGGCTCTGCTGAGGGACACTGCNGGGGCTGTGCCCCAGTGGGACGAGGCAGGACGGGTGGGAGGGAGCAGAGGGCAGAGGGTTTGGAGCTGGAGAGGAGCTGAGAGGAGCAGCTGCCTCCAGCCTTGGATTTGCTGTTCCCAGCGCCAAAGGAGCCAGAGCCATGTGCAGACATGTGCAGCTGTCGCTGGACCCTGTGGGGGCCCTGGGCAAGGAGCAGGAGCCCAGCGGGAGGTGCTGCTCTCCCACCTCTGGCTTTGGTGACATCAAAGCAGATCTATAGGAGGGAGCCCTTGGAAGTCCAGCTTTGGACACCCAGCCATGGGCTGCCCCTCTGCCAGGGAGTGTGGTGTTCCCAGGCTCTGGGGCTGTGCAGGGACCCCAGGCAGGGCTGTAAGGGTCAGGGATGCTCTGGGAGCAGCAGGGAGGAACAGGAGAGCTCAGCCCCCTTTGCTTCCTGATCTGGCCCTGGATGCCAGGAGTGTCCAGGGGCACAGGGACTATTCAGGAGCACAGGGAATGTCTGTGAGCACTGGGAGTGTTCAGGAGTACAGGGAATATCTGTGAGCACAGGGAATGTCTGGGAGCACAGGGAATGTCTGGGAGCACAGGGAATGTCCGGGAGCACTGGGAGAGCAGCAGAGCTCCCGAGGCCAGGCAGGAGCTGCAGTTTTGGGGATGCTCTGGGAGCCCTCGGTGCCAGCACAGCCACTGCAGGGTGAGAGCACTGCAGCTCCTAGGGCTGGCACCAGCCTGGTTCAGGCTGTTCACTCTCCAAATGAAATGAGTTAAAGCTGAGCCGTGGTTTTGGCAGGCTGAGCTCAGCTCAAGGTCCTGCCCTCCCTCCTTGCCGGGTGATGCTGGGCAGGGAGGGCNTGTGGTGGGGACAATTCCCTCGGCACTGTCAGGATCCCAGCCCTGCTGCTCCAGAGAAGATCCATCACCCGCAGGGCTCTGCTGAGGGACACTGCGTTCCTGTCCCCATGTCCCTGTGTGCCAGAAAGTACCTTTCCTGTCCTGAGGCCAAGGCCAGAGCCCTGGCACAGTGACCAGGGTGTGAGGCCAGCAGAGGGATGCCAGCAGTACCGGGAATTAAACCTGGTTGTCCTCTCCCTCTGGCGAGAATTCTGTGTTTGTGGTTCCCCTTGCCCAGACGTGGCTCCTGAGACATCACAGTCCCAGCTCAGATGAGAAAGACGTGCCAAAGCCGGGTTCATTAAATGGATTGTGCAAGGATGCTCCCTTAGGATCTGCACTGCATGTTCCCAAAAAGTCAGAGCTNTGAGCACAGGGAATGTCTGGGAGCACAGGGAATGTCTGGGAGCACAGGGAATGTCCGGGAGCACTGGGAGAGCAGCAGAGCTCCCGAGGCCAGGCAGGAGCTGCAGTTTTGGGGATGCTCTGGGAGCCCTCGGTGCCAGCACAGCCACTGCAGGGTGAGAGCACTGCAGCTCCTAGGGCTGGCACCAGCCTGGCTCAGGCTGTTCACTCTCCAAATGAAATGAGTTAAAGCTGAGCCGTGGTTTTGGCAGGCTGAGCTCAGCTCAAGGTCCTGCCCTCCCTCCTTGCCGGGTGATGCTGGGCAGGGAGGGCTCAGCCAGGAGCTCTCTGGGGCACCCTGAGCCTTGCACCAGGGGGGGTTTGGGGGATGAGCTGAGCCAGGACCTCTCTGTCTGCCTTGGTCTCCTTTTCACCCCCACTCCGAAGGGCTCTTGTGGCCTGGTCCCAGCTGAGAGGGACAAAAGGGAGGGACAGTGGCAGTGCTGGGACAACACGAGCATTGCATGAAGGAACACTCAGGATGACAGGACAGGATATCATGGAGCTCAGTGCCCAGGTTTGCAGAGTTCTGGCACCATTCACCAGTGGGGAAAGCAGCTGGGATCCAAATCTGGCTGGAATTGGGATGGGTTGGACAGGCAGGGAGCTGCTCAGTCCCAGCCTGTGTCCTGCCTGGAGCTGAGGGGTCACAGGCAGCACCAGCCAAGTAAGAGCAAGAAAAAGAACTCCCAGAAATGTTGACATTTGGAATTTTCAGTCTTTTGTAGTGCAGAACATCACAAAGGCTTTCTGAAAATGTCTCCTTTATTTTGATAACAATTCTGTGGGGAAAAAAAAAACCAAAAAAAAAACCCCACCAACAACAAAAGAAAGAAAACCCCCAAGCTTTAGTAGTGAATTATATTTGTGTCTCATGGTCCTGAATGCACATCATTAAGATGTCATTTAGGAAAAGTCTCTCTAAATAAGCCATTAGAACACAAGCCTATTAGAAACATCTGGGATGAGGCAGTATTTTGTATTTTAGGATTATTCTTTTGGGCAATTTCTTTTTAATTTGTGAGGAAACACAAATCTCATTACTTTCCTTTCAACGAAATCTAATCCAGGGCGTGTGAACAGCTCTGGGTGGGGAGGGGCAAGGACGGGGCTCTGGAACCGATTGGAATTGCTGCTACTTCCCGGAGGTACAAAGGACTTGGAGCCGTTTGGTGCGCAGCAATTCCTCACGTTTGCACAGGAGGGGATTGTGCTGTGCGGGGACACAGCAATTCCTGCCTTTGAAATGGGGAGCTGTGTTTGCCAGTGTGTCTGAGGGGGGAAATGCCCAGCACAAGCACTCAATGGAGCTTGTCACTGCTTTGTAAATTTGATTCCAGTGCTGCAGGAGAGAAAATAGAGAGAGTTGGATGTTCTGTCCTGCTTTGCTCCTGGGGGAAATGGAAGTGAGATGGGCTGAGGTTCCCTCTCTAAAGCACAGGAGTAACAACGTCCCTGATTGTACAAATCTGTTCCTCAGGGACTGCAGGGAGAGTTAACAGCCCCAGGCCAGGGACTGCCTCCCAAGGCAGCTCTGCAAATAGGGGATTGTTCAGTTTATTGGAGTTTAAAAATAAATGAATGCCCCTGCTTTTTTCTATTTTTTTTTAATCTGAGCCAAATCAGCACATTTGAATTTTTGCATTTTTCTCCTGTGAATCGGAGGCTATGGAGGAAAAAAGGAATTCCCATCCGTTCCAAAACAACGTGTTTCATTTTGAGTCTGAGCTTTTTCACTCAGTTCTGCCCTGAAGGTGCGGCAAACGTGCAGATTTTGGCTGGCCAGGTCCCAGCATCCACAGAAAGATCAAATCCAAACATTTCCTTCCAGCCCGGACACGGGGTGGGGGCAGCTGCTGGGAGCTGATGAGGTGTCTCGGAGAGGCTGGGTCTGCTTTGGGGAAAGCTCTGCAGGAGACCCATTGCCTTGGGATGGTTCTTTTCCAGCCAAGCCAAGGGCACAGGCGCAGGGCCAGGATTCGGGCAGGGGTGTGCCCATCCTGGCAGAGGAGCCCCAGGAGTGGGTTCACACATGAGCCCCCCCAGGCCCTCAGGGTCCTACCCCTGGCTCTCAAGTGCTTTCACTGCTCCCCTGAGGAGCTCCCAGGAGTCAAGCCCGGGTTCTGGCAAAGCCCAGGAATGGCCATTCCAGCCCAGCAGTAAAAATATCCACGGTTTGGGTTGGCTGGGATGCAGGAGGGACACTTCCCACCCCATTCTGGGAAGGGGCTTAGGGAGCTGATGGCTCCTTCAGGGCTTATTCCAGTGGCCTTCCTGGCTCGTTTCTCCTCAGCTTTCCTTTGCTGGATTCCCCGTCCTCCCTTTTGTCTGGCTCTCACTTTTCACAAGAAAAGGCTGGAATGTATGAGCTGAGGAAATGGCAGCAACGCAAACCAAGAGTCTGGTTAAAATACAGGGCTCTGGAAGGGGAGTCTGGCTTCTCCTCAGGTTCCCTGCTGTCCTGCCCTGGGCCTGGCATTTCCAATCTGCTTTGTTTTGCTCCTTGGATAAAGAGATGTGCTTTGATTTCTGCAGCTCCCATCAATGAGAGCAAGGCTGAGGTGTTCCCTTCAGGCCTGGCAGAAGGAGATGGGATTAGACAGCAGCTCACACTTCAGGAGCTGTTGCTCAGCAGCTCTTGAGGGTTTGGAGAGGAGTTTTTAGGTGATTGAAGGGTTCAGTTTATTTCCCCTGTAAGAGGGCAGCAGGCCAGGGCTCTTGGCTGGGTGCCACCTGAGCCCGAGGGACACCTCATGTGCGTTGCTGTGGGGTTTGTGTGGGGAAGGGCTGACTCCTGTACTCTGGAGATGTCCCTGCTGAGGTTTATCTGCAATAACAGAGATCTGAAGCTGCTGCTTTCAGGTGTTTAGTGTGATTATTTCACCTTTTCACCCACAAATTCGGGCTGGAATCACAGTGTGGAGCCCTGGCAGATAAAAAGCTCTCCAAATGACATGTTGAGAGCGCCTGTTTCTCCATCTCAGCAATGTTTGAAGCCAAATATGACACATCCCTGGAGTTCCTCTGCATGGAGAAGCTGCCCATGGAATGTTTCTCAGGAGGAGCAGAGTTAGTGTCTTTGCTCAGCCAATGGAAGAGCTGAGCCTGGGGAGGGACTCAGTCTCCCAAGGAAAAGATGCTGATTTTACAAATGTGAAATTCTGATCCCAGTGATGGAGGCAGGAAAACTCCCTTGGATGGAGATGCACTGTCACTGAAGGAATCAGATAACTGCTGATGTCCTTAGAGTCCATTTCTCACTCTAATAGAAACCTTTTAGGGATCAGCTCCTAGAGGAAGCTTCACCCTCCTGAGTTTCAGTTCCCGAGTGCTGGAAGATTGGATGTCACATCCCATCCTGGGGGTTTCTGGGATGCAGCAGCCCATGGGCACAGCTCATTCTGCCACGCTTCATCTGCTGGCTGAGAAGGAGGTCTGAGCTCAGGCTGGCACAGGCTCAGTCCCATCCCAGTTTGTCATGCATGGAGTGAGCCTGGCTGTGAGGGAGGGCTGGCCCCAGGCTGGGCTGGGTGTTTGGGCTGGGAATCGTTGCTGGAACAGAGGCTCTTTTGAACCTCGCTCCTTTGGGTAATTACCAGTATGGTAATTTATGTGCTTCATTAATAATCAACTCTCTGCATTCCCTTACCTCTCCCAGCTCCTGCTCCTGCGGCCTCCAAGCCTTTGATGGGATGAGAGAAGCACAAGTTAAGAAAATGGGCTGAAAAGGGAGGCTCTGAGGCAGGAGAACCACAGACCAGTCTGGTTTTGCTCTAAAATAGATCAGACAAAGGGGTTTGGTGCTGCTTGGGCATTTCCTTCCCACACTTTTGGGGAGGCACCTCCTCCACCTCCATCTGCCCCAGCTCTGCTTTGGCTGATGGCTCTTCAGGAGCAGCTGGGATAATCCTTATCCCCTGAGAGGGGACAAACCCTGTTGTGGCACTGGCCAGAGTTCCTCACCCAGAGCACTCCTTGAGACCTCCCTAATCCCTGCTTGCTGCTGTCCATGGGGACAGTTGGACATCCCAAAGGATGGCATTGGGAACAAGCAGGGCCTGAGCAGCCTCTTCACAGCAGCTACTGAGTGACCTGGGCTCCAGCTGGAGTTTGGAGTTCTGTGGGATAGCCCTGGATAACTCTGGACAGCTGTGAGAAGCTTTCTGGATGTCAGCTCAGGGATGTGTGTAGGAATCTTCAAGCCATAAATACTTGGTGAGGGTTGCAGTGACTTTTTAAATTTGAGTGGGGAGAGAAGAATGTGGCAGCCAGAAAAACCCATGATACAAAAATAGTAATGGCTCTTTTGGGAAGAGGAAATGTTATTCCACTAAAAACAGCAACCCCAATTAAATGGGAGCATTTAAAGCTGGGAATTGCTAATTACCTAGATATGGATGAGGCAGACATGACAAACAGATTTATTGGGGAACTTTTAGCTCTGTACATATGTCCACGATGATTTATTTTCTTGCCACGAGCTCAGAATTGTCTGAGCTATGTAAATATTGTGGTTGATGGCTGTAAAGATTTCCAATGGATCAGGCTGGAAAGAGTCATTTGGTCAACCACGGTTACCAGAGCTGAGGAGTTTCATTAATGGGGACTTGGGGCCATGGCCAGGCCAGTCCTCACCCTTGTTTTAATTAACCCTTTTTTTTTATTAACCCCTGGCACATGAAGGGAACCTCTGCCAACCCCCCCTTAGGCGTGATGACCTCGTGTGACTCTGGTGGAACAAAACACTTTTCCAAGCAGGTTTGTATTTGTTAGAATGGTGCAAGAGGGGCAAGATATTAATTTTTTTAATATGAAAATATTAGTTTTCCAGCCGGAATGTGGGAAGTGGCTCCTGCCTCTTGTGGAAGGTGATGGGGATGTCTCTGTGCCCACCCTGCACAGGGTGGGCACAGACCATGGTGTCCTCCCCTGCTGTCTCCTCTCCTAACATGGATTTCCAACACTTTTCCACACCTTCACATCTCTTCTGTTTTGACATTAATAAGAATAGCAAAGGGTTCAGAGAAAGTAGTTCTGGCATCTACTGTATTTAATTTGCTCCAACTTTCATGTGGAGTTTAATTTAGACTGATGAGAGAGGCAGTTTTATGAGTATAAAACTCCATTAATTACAGATCCTGTCTTAATTATAAATGGCTCTGTTTTAAAGGAAGTTTTACAACCAAAATTAAGGCTTGGAGCAGTTCAATCAATACAAACATCAATTAGACCTGACTTTGTACTCCAATTAATTTATAAAGCTTCCCAATGAAGGGTACAAAGTGTGGCATTTTGTGCTCCTGGCTCTGCCCTCCCCAGGCACCAGGAGGTCCCTGTGGTTCCCCTTTCCAAGGGGCTGGACCTGCCCAAAGAGACCAGAAGAGTTAATGGTTAAAATGGCCCAGCCTGGCCCAAAGGGGAGCCAGATTTGTTCACTTGGCTGTGGCCCAGTGAAATCTGGGATTCCCATGTGGAAAACTGTCCCACCTGGCCCTGGCTGCCCTGAGGAGCTCTGGGACACCCCAGGGTGGGACACGGGCACTTGTCACAGAGATCACACAATTCCAGGATGGTTTGGGCTGGAAGGACTTTAAAACTCATTCTATTCCACCCCTGCCATGGGCAGGGGCACCTTCCACTGTCCCAGGCTGCTCCAAGCCCCAGTGTCCAACCTGACCTTGGACACTCCAGGGATCCAGGGGCAGCCACAGCTTCCCAGTAATGCTCCTCCAGGTGTGGGTGCCATGAGCAGGGGCTTGGGAAGAGTTCAACCTTCAGTTGATTTCGGAAGGCAGAGAACTCTCTGTGGGCTTCAGACTGCTCCCAGTTGCCTTCTGCTCACACTGCTCCTCAGGGCAGGGACTCTGTGCCCATCCAGCCACTCCCAGTGCCAGCCCAGCACAAGAAAACTCAGGAAAACCAAAGGAAACTGTAACCTGAGCATGCAGGAGGCCCTGCAGGAAGTGGGAAAGGGATGGAGGGAGGTGTTAGCCCAGATTTTATTTCAGTTTTCAGTGGAACTGGGGGTTTTAGTGAGGCCAAGCTCAGGGCTCTGTAGCTGTTTGAAGTTGGGAAAAGGGCAGGCAAACCAAGCCAGACCCTGCTCCGAATTCCCAGCAGATGTTTGATGTTTGAAATCCTTTCAAGCAGAGCCATCTTCTCCCAAGATATTTTTAGACGATAGGAGCAGCAAAATCTTACCCCAGGACAAGATGCTTACAAGATGCTTTGTAAAAGAGGCTGCCCTGGTTGGTGCTGGGAGACCTCTGGGGGCTGCCAGTAATCAGGGAGTGAGGGCTTTCCAAAGGAATACAGCTAACAGGAATCAGGCAGGGAATGAGGGATTTCCAGATGGATAAAACTATCAGGAATGAGGGATTTCCAAAGGGATACAGCTAAGAGGAACCAGGGAATGAGGCCTCTCCAGAAGGATAGAACTGATAGGAATCAGGGAATGAGGGCTTTCCAAAGGGATAGAACTGCCCTGGCCCTGCAGCTGGGCCCATGTGCAGCAATTTCTGTGATTAAGTGTGAATGTTGCTGCCGCTTTTCCATGAGAACAGGGAGAGTGAGGAGGGAAAGAGGCAGATCCTGCCAGTTACGGCTTCTCTCCATGTTTCTGGGATGGGGCCATTCAGGGAATGGCCAGTCCAGCCCTCACCAGCTCACCTGAGAGCTGCGGGTGCCTGAGGGGCAGGCAGTGGAGGTGCCCAAGCTGCTGCTTCCACCTCCAGGGAGCCTGGTAGGAATAGTTCCACTGGAACTGGAGTTCCGCTGGGCTGGAGGCTCCTGACCTGGGCTGTGGGGCTGGTTTGGGACTCCAGGTGTTCCCCATGTGCCACCCTGGGCCTTGGCTGGCCATGGAGGGGAGGTCAGAGCCCTCCCCATCCCCCTGGGACCCATGAGCGCTGGAGCAGGGGGTGCTGGCATGAGGAGGTCACTGGAGACTGATGCTGGCTCCTATGGAATGGAGATCCTGGCCTGTCCCACTAAAGCTGTCCCTTCTCAGGGCTGGACATGGGAAGGTGACCCAGCTCCTGCTCGTGGTGAACTGGGGACGCTCCTGTTTCCATGGGGAGCTTTGCCAACAGTGCTGAAGTCTGCAGTGTGGGATTTCCATCTCGGATGTTTCAGGGATTGGTTTGGGGGCCTGGAGGTTTCTTTATTTTCTTCCCCTGCCAATGGCTCAGCAGCAGATAAGGTTCTTGTGAGGGTTTGGTGGCAGCTCAGTATTTCTGGTGGCCACAGAGGGTCCAGCAGTGGCTGGAAGGGCCACGTTGGAGGGACAGGTGACAAGAAGTTGTGACAGCTCAACAAAGGCTTCCAGCCTGAGCAGAGCCCGGGATGCAGTGAATCCAGGCTCCAGAGTGGGAGAAGGGTGTGGAGAAGGAGAACACGGAGCAGTTGTTGGCTGTCTGCTCCAAAGCAGAGCTGCAAATGTCAGATGGAGCTGGAGGAGGTGTTGAGGAGAGGAGAAAGAGGAGCAGCACTGCTGGCGTGGGTAATCCATGGGACTCCTTCCTGCGGGATAAACAGGAGTAAATGTGATCTTGAAACAGAATAGGAAGATTTGTGGAGGTCTTGGGGCTGTTTGAAGAAGAGCCCTTGAGGGAGGATCAGATCTACCCTGACCTGGTGTTGCCCTTCCCAGGACACAGAACTGGTCTGGAGCTGCAGACCTGCAGCTGTCCCTGGGTCAGGCTGAGCATTCCAGGTCCCCTCATAGCCCTTCCTTGGGAAGGGATGAACCTAGCTGGACTTCCCAGTGTCCAAGGGCAGGGATGGATGGGACAGTGGAAGGAATTGTTCCCTGGGAGGGTGGGCAGGCCCTGGCACAGGGTGCCCAGAGCAGCTGTGGCTGCCCCTGGATCCCTGGCAGTGCCCAAGGCCAGGCTGGACACTGGGGCTTGGAGCAGCCTGGGACAGTTGAGCGTGTCCCTGCCATGGCAGGGGTGGCACTGGATGATCCCTGATTCCATGAACACTGTCCTAGTGAACTTCATCCAGGCACAGGAAATGTGTGAGCTTTGAGGGCACTCCCAGTCCCTTGCTGGGATCTGCGATGGAGAGAATGGGAAGGGATGGAGGAGGGAAAACAGCTGATGTGCTGCAGCAATAAACTCCTGCTGGAATTCTTGGGTCTGTCCTGTCAGGGCCAGGAACTGGACTTGGATGATCCTTGTGGATTTCTTCCAGCTCAAGGATATTCCCTGTTTCCATGAAACTGGCAGAGCTGTTTGGGATTTTTCCTCCTGTTTTGCTCTTCTCTGCTGTTGCTAAAATACCCTTGGAGAGAATATCAGACGGAGACAAGGAACAAGCAGCTGCTTTTATCCTTCCCCCATGTCTTGGATGGCCTGGAAAGGTTCTGGAGCAGATCCTCCGTGTCCAAGATCCTCTGGTGTGCCTGTGCTGGGCTGCAGTGCCTTCTCCATGGGCAGCTGGCACAGGGATAGAGCCTGTGGAAGGAGCACAGCTGGGATTTCCCTGCTCCTTGTTATTCCTTGGCCACTGTGGAGCTCTTGGCAACCTGCGGAACTCACAGCAGCTTTTCCTGAGTGCTCTGGAGATGTTGTTTTAGTGTCTCCAGGATAACAGGCAGGTTTTGTCCAGCACAGCGGGATCAACTGCACAGGGATGTGGCAGCCTTTGGAAGCAGAAGCTGCTTCCCAGCTTGGGACAAGCCAGCAGCAGTTTGTGCTTTGAGGGAGAAGCTGCCTCCATGGAGAGGAGTGGGAAAGTAACAGAAACTTCAGGTTTTCCCCCTGAACTGATTTGGGAACTTTGCTCCCTTCTCACTGCTTCCTTAGGGAGACAATTCTCTCTCTCTGCTGAGATGTTTTCATAGCAAACTTCTGAATCCAGGTGTTGGACCAGGATCCTCCTCCCAGGGGAGGGCAGTTGTGCACCCTTGGAAGAGCCCCAGCAGGCACCACTTTTGTGAGAAAGGGACTGGTGCTGGATTCTTTCCCTTCCTGCAGTTGCCTCTTTCATGCTGGAAAGCCATACCAGAGCTGGATTTGCTTGGAATTGAATTATGTATTTCATGGCCAAGCTGCCAAGAGCAGTCAGGTGGGTTTGTTTCTTGATTCTATTTCCTATCAATCTAAATCGATCCATATTTGCAAGAAATACTTCCAGAGTCAGTTTATCAACCAAATTCATCATTGCCTGGGGAAATTCAATGGGATTTTAAGCTGGGACCAGTTCCACTTTGTATTCCAGGCAGAGCAGGAGGTTTAGGATGCTGTGTCTGTGCTCGTACTGTGCGTGGATATTGTGGGGATAGGTTGATATATTGAATATCTGTATTGAGGATATACTGACCCTGCTGCTGGGACACTGCAGTATGTCCCTGGCAGTGTCACAGCTCCCTGTCACACTGACTTCTCCCAGTGCCTCTGGAATCAGGTGCTGCACATTCATCTCAAGATCATTTCCCCAGCATTTTTCATGTGCCAGGAAGCAAAACCACCCTGAACAATCCAGCTGGTGGGGAAGCTGCTCTGCCTTGTAAATCTAAAGGCACTCAGCCTCTCTTCCCTTTGCCCTTGAGTGCAGAGCAATCCCCATGTCATAAACAACAATCCCAGGCAATAATGGAATTATTCGTCGGATGCTTTGCAGAGCGCTCTGGAAATAGGGTCAGCAGTATTTAGAGAGATGGGACTGGAGTTGGAGCAGAGGAGAGGTGGAATTGATTTGCTTTTCTTCTTATCTGTTGGGAGATAAGGAACAGAGAGGTCCCAAAGCTCTGGAAGCTGTGGCTTTTTGCCTGGTGGGGGAGTGCCTGGTACCCACTCCAGGGCTGCTTCCAGGATCCTGCTCCCATCCAAGGCTGTGTGGTGCTCCAGGAAGTTCACCTGGAGGTCTGGCTCACCTGTGACAGTCACACCTGTGAGCACTGGGATCTGGTTTTGGCCACCCCTGCCCTGGGCTGTGGGGTGGCCACAGGGCAGCAGGGAGAGCATGGCCCAGCTCAGAGCTGCTCCCGCTCCTCTAAGTCCAGAGGTCCAATTCCAATGGCTCCAGGCCCAGGAAATGTCTCCTTGCCCTTCCTCTTGGCCAACAGCAGCCACCAGGATTAGTGCGATCCTGTGCAGGCTGTGGGAGGCAGCCATGGGGGTCCTGGGCTGAGGTCAGTGCCTAAAATCCCCAAGTGCTGCTGTGTTCTGATCCTCAGGTGCAGAGCACGGCCCTGGCCCTGCTCCCACTGCTCAGGGAGTGGGGGACAGCCCAGGAAAACCCCCAAGCTGGCCCTGGGCACATGGGGACAGGACATGGCTTCCTCACAGAGCCTGCAGGGATGCAAGGAGACAAGGAAGCATCTTTAGAGAGAGAAGGAAGCATCTTTAGGCCATCTGGATTGAAATAGTGACTCAGGAGTTGTGCCGCCAATTTTTTTTTTTCTGAAGTTTTTGTGACATTTGTGAAAGAAAAAGGCCAGAATTGCTGGGCAGGCAGGACAGGAGCTCCACAGGGACAGGATAGAGAGGTGGCTTTGTGTCACCCCTTCTCCATCCAAAATAGTATCACGCTTTCTGCAGAGCACCTGGAGGTGTTACCCAAGGGAAGCTTCCCAGGAGTCGGAGCTTTGTGCCGGGCTGGGAGAAGCAGATGTGGATGTGGGAGGCAAAAACCCTTTCCAGAGCTCTGGTAGGCTTGGAGAAAAGGGAGGCACCAAACGGCTCCAAATGCTGGGCTGGAAGCAGAGCAGGCAAGGAAAGGGAGCTTTTCTTTTCTCTCACCCTTTCTCACCACCCAAAGACGACCACTTGAACCAGACCCAGCTGGAAGAAGTCCTTCCCATGATTTTATGTTGTTCTTCTTATCAGCTCGTGCTGCATCTTTTTTTCCTACATTCTCATTTCTTATCCAGACCCTTGCATGAATAAGAGATGCCACATCCTTCCCTGACATGTCTCCCTGCTATAAATATCCCTCTGAGCAGA
The DNA here is from genome assembly GCA_013397315.1 of Donacobius atricapilla. NCBI lineage: Eukaryota > Metazoa > Chordata > Aves > Passeriformes > Mimidae > Donacobius > Donacobius atricapilla. Next base: position 1,388,295 of record WBMY01009985.1, on the reverse strand, counting down.
GAGAACATGGACTCGGTGTGTTTAGATGTATCCTGGATCCTAAGTGACGTTTCTCCAATATTGTGCCTTTAATGGGAATTCACTGATTAGGTGCAGAAAAGGCTCCAGGAGACGCCTGGGCTCAGTTTAATACAAAGAGTACTACGGTTGCTAAGAGACTGATACTTCAACTTTGGAAATCTTCATCGCCACTCGATAGATTATCTTGGCAAATTGGACTTTCTGAGTTGGCAGCAAATGGGAAAGAGTAACTTTTAAAAATAGAGATAATTTAGGTGACGTCAAAGGCATCTGGTGTCCTTTTCCAGCAACGTGAGACTGATCTATTTTGCTTTGTGTATAAATCACTCTGCATCTAGTGTGAGGCTCTGCTTACGCCTGCGCTCGGGGCTGATTTATTAATAACCCCCTTTCTGTTTGGGGTATTCAGCCAGGTTCATTGCAATGGAAGGAGCTCTGTGTTGGCAGCTCACAGGACCTGTCCAGCCGGTGCATTTGGGAGCAGCTCAGCTCTGTGCTCTGAGCAGAGCAGCATCTCCTGTGCTCAGAGCCCCCCGGGCTCGGCAGCGCCTGGTGGGGACAGTCCCTGCTTCACCTCCCCGAGAACGGGAACCTCATCCCCGCAGGGCAGCTCGGGGCTTCATCCCACCCTGCTGTGGGGCTGAATCCTCATCCTGATTCCCACATGGAATGGCGGGGAGCAGGGAAAGGGAAAGGCGTGTCTGGGTTAATCAGCCCTCAGCATCCCTGCTGCCTCTGGCTCTGGAGGAGCCTCCAGAAGGGCAGAGGAGGCTCTGCCAGCCAGCCGGGAGTCAGGCAGGGACTGGGGCTGGGAATCAGGCAGGGATATGGGGCTGGGAATCAGGCAGGGATTTGGGAATCAGGCAGGGATTGCGGCTGGGAATCAGGCAGGGATTTGGGAATCAGGCAGGGATTGCGGCTGGGAATCAGGCAGGGATTGGGAATCAGGCAGGGATTGGGAATCAGGCAGGGATTGGGAATTTGGGAATCAGGCAGGGATTGGGGATTTGGGAATCAGGCAGAGACTCTTGTGATTGGAATCAGGCAAAGACTCGGGCTGTGCATGAGTTGCAGTAGAGAAGGAATGAGGGAATTGGAGAAGGGGTTGGAAGGGAGAAGGGGATGGAAGCACGAGGCTGGTGTGAGAGAAAGGGGAAAAGTCAGGAATGACTGAAAGCCGGGGTGTGGGAGCAGATGGCCCCAGCTCCCTGGGGGACGAGGATCTCACTGCGTGGTGGGGCAGGACAGGAGGGAATGATGGAACCCCTGCAGGAAAGGCACTCCAGGAATGCATCTGTTGGAAGAGCTGGAAGAGGCTCAAACACCAACTGGAGGATTTTCCAGCCATCACCTCTATCCTGGCAGCACCTTTCCCAGGAATTTTCTGTTGGCCAGCCCCTGAAGTCACACAGATAAGTCGTGGCTGCCTCTGTCACCTCAGCACTCTGGGAAAGGCTGTCCCCACCTCAGGTGTGGCTCTGCCTCCCAGACAGAGATGGATGGCCCAGCATAAATTATCTCCTCCAAAGCGGAGCTTAAGGTGGACTTCTCCAGAGTTCAGAGCAGCACACTGGAATTTTAATGTCAGCTCTGAAATGCAGTTGCAGCCTCTCTGCTTGGTTGTGTGCTCAGGTTCTGAGATTTTCTGGTATTTTTAGAAACATTCATTTGTTCCAAGAACCAGCAGATACAGAAGTGGCCACTGAAATGTGACCATGGGATGTATTTTAGAGGTATCGAGTGAACAGGAGTGAGATGATGATAAAGGCAAGGGTTACACAGCTTTTTCCAGCTCAGACAATGCCCTGTAATTGTGTGTCAGGAGTCCTTCAGCTTTGATATCACACCAGTTAATTAAACCAGCCCTCTGAAGAGCCTGACTGTGCTGGCAGCTTTGCTGCCTCCTTCTCAAGCACAAAACAGCCTCTGAAGGCAGCTCTGGTGTTCAGTGCATCCATCTAGATGGGAACAAGCACTTGGGAGATGGGAGATGTGAAGGAATCCACCTCTGGTTTTACTGGGATGAAGCAGGTTGGTTTCCACCGTAGGTGCTGGAAGGAAGAGCAGGTTTTGTGCTGCGCTCTTAGTGTTCCCTGCCACTCACTTTTGGTGGCCTTATCTCCATCCCAAAGTCTGTGATCTGTGACACACTGTGACATGTCTGTGACATGGGAATCCTGATGTGGTTCTTGTTTCTCCTGACTATCCCAGAACCCCAGGCTGGGCCAGGCCTGAAGGGACCACAGAGGGTCACTGGTGCCACCTCCCTGCTCAGGCAGGGCCATCCCAGAGCACAGGGCACACCATTGTGTGCAGAGGGCTCTGCAATATCCCCGCTGAGGAGACCCCAGCCCCTCCCTGGGCAGCCTGGGGAGGGCTGGGCACTGCCCAGGGCAGAAGTTGTGCCTCCTGTGCAGGGGGAATTGCTGGGCTCAGTCCCTGCCCGTGGCTCTGGTGCCGCTGCTGAGCCCCCGGAGCAGAGCCTGGGCCCTGCTGTGCCCCGCCCTGCACACAGGGACACCCAGGGCTGAGGGCCCCCCTCAGCTGGGGCTCTTCTCCAGGCTGAACAGCCCCAGCTCCCTCAGCCTTTCCTGGGCACGGAGATGCTCCAGTCCCTCCTCATCCTCACAGCCTGTGCTGGCCCCACTCCAGGAGCTCCTGTCCCTGCTGTGCTGAGGATCCAGAGCTGAGCCTCCCCTGCCCAGCCTGAGGCCGTTCCCTCTCCTCCTGTCCCTGTTCCCTGGGAGCAGAGCCCGACCCCCCGGCTGTCCCCTCCTGTCAGGGAGTTGTGCAGAGCCACAAGGTCCCCCCTGAGCCTCCTTTTCTCCAGGCTGAGCCCCTTTCCCAGCTCCCTCCGCTACTCCTGGTGCTCCAGCCCCTTCCCAGCTCCATCACCTGCCCTGGACCCGCTCCAGCCCCTCCAGGGCTCTCCATTCTGAGGGGCTCAGGACTAGACACAACCCTCGAAGACCTCAGCAGGGCCAGCCCAGGAGACAAAGGGGACAATCCCTGCCCTGGCCACACTACTTTTGATGCAGCCCACGATGCTTTTGGCCACCTTGGCACCTGCCGGGGTCATCCTAAACCAGAACCAGAAATGTTCAGGTTCCCCTTCTCTGATATTTGACGCACTCAGAGGGGCTTTGGGGGCTGCTCCCAGGATCTGTGAATGTAATCTGGGGAGGATTCAAAATCCATCTACTCCACAGTGGCTTCAGAGACTGTTAAACCTTGGAGAAGCACCCCAAGGGGATTCTGCCAACTGCTGCCTCCTCCAGATGGATCTGATCATCTGTAGGGAGTAAAATTACAGGGCTGGTTTTTGGTCTCCCAGTCCAAGCAGTCGGCACCAGTGAAGAGCCCAAATCTCATTTCTCTTCCTCATTCCAGCAATGTTTGTTTTCATTCCACTAGAGGAAGAGCTGCCAAGCTCCTGATTTTGGGATAGGAAAAAAAAGAGGGGAAAAAAAGAAAGATTTTACTGAAAGGTAGGAAATGAAAAGAAATGAGTTCTTTAGCATTATTTAAAATGTCATTAAAGCTTGCAAGGAAAGCAATCCCTTTCAATCTGGATTGTCTCCGCTTGCCTCCAGCACATTTTTCCAATGGAATTCTTGAGGACTGCTTTCAGGTACACAGCACAGAGAGAGAGAACAGATATTTATTCTCAGGAAGGCTTTATTCTTATGGGCCTTTGATGTGTAGAAACTGCAGTTTCATTCAAACAACCAAACAGGAGAGAAATGCAAATATTTCAATCACTCTCCTGGAACATTTGGAGGATTCAACGTTTAGTATAATTTTTCCTGTTTTCTGCAAAAGGTAAACAGAGGAAAAAGAAACCCAGGAAAGCTTCTCCTACACCTGCTATTAAGTACTTTGGCAGTAGAAACTCCCTCTGGGTTTGCAGAATTGGGAAGTCTCTCCATATCCCCAGGACCTGTCAGGTTCCACAGAGTCTCCTTCAGGAATGAAATCCCCAAATCACGAGACTAAATTTCTAACCATCAGTGAGCAGCTTCCAATTATCCCTTAACATTTCCAATTACCCCTTTACATTTCCAATTATCATTTACATTTCCAGGGGTAGATGTTTGAAATTGCCATTTTAACTCCTCTCTCTGATTTCTTTGGTTGGAAATCAGGCTGGGCATGGCTTGGCTCAGGAAAACCCCAGGACTGGGTGACCTTTAGCAATCACATCCTAGTGGAGAGGGCTCGTGGCTGCACATGAGACTTTTGGAGGTTCATTTGCAATAATTATTGCTAAAATCCCTTCCCTTTCCCTCTCAGTTGCAGCCACACCCCACACCAGCAGAGCAGGGGCTGAGGGAGCCCCGCTGGGATTTGGGGCTGGGTTCAGGACGGGGATTTGGGCAGTGTCACACTGGCCCTGCAGCAGCTCTCTGGCTTTGCCCAGCGTTCCAGCCCTTGCCAGGAGCACATTCCCAGCTGCTGGAGGGGGGTTCTGGGCAGCTGGAGTGGATGAGCGTGGTTGGTTGATGGTTGGACTTGATGGTCTTGAGACCTATCCCAGCCATACTAATTCTAGGATTCTCTGGGTGTGACAGCCTGGGACAACACCAGGTCAGTGGGACAGGAGGCTGGGGACAGCAAATACAGAACAGAACCTGTCCCATATGCCAGGGCCTCCCTGGAGATCAAATCCATTCCCCTCCTTGATGCAGTCCCAGTATCACTCCTGGTGTTATGGATGGACCTGCAGCCAGAGCGAATGAGCATTCACAATGCAGCTCCAGGGCAAAATTCAGATTTTTGGAGGGATTTGCAATGAGTTTGCTGCTCTGCACAGGGAAATACTTGGGAATTGCTGACAAAGCTGCTGGAGCCGTGTCAGTTTTCCAGAGGGGATGAAGTGTTGCTGTGGGGCTTTTTGGGGCTGCCTGTCCCTTTAGGAAAACACTCCAGTGATGCTTTGGGAAAAGTTTTCCCAAATTGCTTTAGACTTTACCAAGCTGATTGGAATTCTTCCATGGAAACCTTTTCCATCCCCAAAATGCGGATTTGATTGCTTTCCATGTTCGCAACAGCCCTTTCAGCCAGAAATAATGGAAGGGCTTAGTTTTGGGAATGCTGCAATATTTCCTTTGGAATTGATGATTTCAATGTTTAAAATATTAAATAATGGGGCCATGAAATACTGGGACTTCAGTGGGGTGAAGCCTTTTCTGGAAACCATTCCCAACAGGAATGATGGATGAGCTTTGGTTCTGTTCCACTGCAGAGCCATGGCAAGGAGAGCAACCCAAACCAAGGCATGGATTAGTTCCCAATTTTCCTCACCTTTCTTTTAGCCAGAATACTTGGAATTAACCCTTTTACTCCATTGTGGCCTGATCCCAGCTGCCAGAATGCTGAGGAGAGGCAACCAGCTGCTCAAAAGCTCATTTTTCTTTTCCTTTTCTTAATTTTTTCTTTTTGTTTTCCTTTTCCTTTTTGCCTTTTCCCTTTTTCTTTTCTTTTTCTTCTTTGCCTTTTCCTTTCCTTTTCTTTTTAATTATTTTTCTTTTTCCTTTTTTATTTTTCTTTTCCTTTCTTATTTTTCCTTTCATTTCCCTTTTAATTTTCCTTCCTTTTTTTTTGTTTTCATTTTCGTTTTTCTTTCCCTTTCCTTTTTTATTTTTCCTTCATTTTCTTTTTCATAATTTTCTTTTTTTTTAGATTTTTTTCTTCTTTTTACCTTTTCCCTCTTTCTCTTGTTTTTTCTTATTTTTCTTTTTACCTCTTTCCTTTTCTTTCTCATTTTCTTCTCCACTCTTTTCTTTTTCTGAGTTTTCCTCCCCTTCCTTTACCTAGAATATTTGGAATTAACACTTTTTGCTCCATCCCAGAAGGCTGAGGAAGAGGCAGCCAGGCTGCCTAAAATCCAATGGAATTGGAATTGTGATTTCTCTCTCCAGCTCTGGGCAGCTCCCAGCCCATCCCTCTGCTCCCACATCCATCTGCACTGGAGGAGCTCCCTGGGTGCTCTCTGCTCTTTATCTAATGGCAATCCTGAGTTTGTTTGGGAATTTCCAGGGGCATTAAGGAGCCTTGGGGCTGCAGGTTCCAGTGCTGAGGACTGAGGCTACAGCCCCTCACCTGTTGGGCTGTTCCTGTTCCTCGGGGATTTGGGGATGCACAAAGATTCCTTGGAAGGTGAAAGTGCTGGGTGGAGTTTGGAGATTGCACAGATCGGCAGCCCCAAAAGATGAAGAGTTCCCAATTTAGAGAAAGGGAAAACAATGGGGAAAAGTACCCCAAAGCAATGGCAAAAATCTGAGTTTAATTCTGCATTCAAGTTTAGGGTTCTGTGCACTAAGAGCAGAGATTCTGTCTGAGCTTGAACCAGGAGGGGAATTCCGGCACTGCCAAGTCCTTCCCAGAAAGTTTCCTTTCCAAGCAGAGCTGGTGCTGCCTCTTTTTTACTCTGGAGCCAGGGTTGTGGCTCCTTGCCTGAGCTCCCAACAGGGAGGAGACTGAGAGGATGTGGGAAGTGCGATTTGTTTGCTGGGCTCCTGATCACCAGCTGTGCTCTCAGGGAAGTATTTCTGTGTTAGAACCACTCAGGCTTCTATGGAGAAAAGTTTTTCCCAGGATAGAAAAGATTCTGGGGCTCGAGGAGCAGCAAATGCACAGGAACAGGGAATTTTGAATGGAAAACATGAGATCAGAGGCATGCTGTGCCTTTCCAGGGGTAGTCACTCACCGTGATGGGGATATTGGAGAAACAAGGAATGGGAATTAATCTAAGGGACACAGAGGGTGGCTGCCCCTGGATCCCTGGCAGCGTCCAAGGCCAGGTTGGACAGGGCTTGGAGCAGCCTGGGACAGTGGAATGTGTCTCTGCCCATGGCAGGGGTGGCACTGGATGGGCTTTGAGGACCCTTCCAACCCAAACCATTCCAGGATTCCGTGAAATCTGCTGAGAGGAAAGGGATGAGAGGGATGCTGGAGGGATGTGCTCATCTCACCTGGAGGAATTGAGGGAATAAGAAGGAATATTTCACTGTGGGCTCAACTCTTAGGTCCTGAGCAGACTCAGTAGGGTCCAAGGTCTTTCTCTGGTCCTGAGTAAAACCACAGTAAGGTCTTATTAACCTGGGCTTAATGGGAAGTTAATTAAAGGCAGAAGGATTGGGAGAGCAATGGAATGGCAGGAAAAGCTGCTGCAGGCACTGCCTGTCCTGCTGGAGGGTGAGTTTGGGATGGGGAGAAGGATCCCAACTCATCACCTTTGTCAGAGGCAGCTCTCAGGGTTTGCTTGTAACAAATGATCCCTATGGGCGCTTCCAAGGATGTCATTCCAAATGGCATGGGAATGTCGGGCAGGAAATTTCCAACAGAGAGCTCAAAGCCCAGTTAAACTCTGGGAAGTCCAGGGAAGAAGCTGCACATGCAGGGAGAGGTTCTGCTTCCTACTGGGCACAGACTGAGAGCTTCTGTTGGGACAGTTACAGAACCCATTGCAGCAGTAAATCATGGCAGGATGCAAATTCCATCCATCCAACTGANGGGTGTGAGGGGATGTGAGGAGATGTGCGGGGATGTGCAGGGAGTGTGAGGGATGTGAGGGATGTGCGAGGTTTTGTGGGATGTGCAGGATGAGCGGGCGCTGGAGTGGGGGCGGCTCGGGGAGAGAAGCGCTCTGCTCCCTGCTGCTCTGTGGAAGGAGGATGGAGGAGAAGGTTGTTTGCTGATAGAGAGAGCTGTGAAAGGGAGATGCAGCTTTCTTTGGAAAACACTGGAAATTTATTCCCTCCTCATTCAGCCATTTAGCAGTGGTTTCTGGAGTTGTAAACAAAAGTCATAGCATGAATAGGAAATATATCTGCCTTGTAGTGCTAAACTCCTTTCAGTGCGGGCTGTTACTGCTTCTGCTTCTTCTTCTTCTGCTTCTTCTCCTTTTCTTTTTCCCCTTTTCCTTCCTTTTCCATTTTCCCCTTTTTTTTCTTAATTTTCTTCTTTTTATTATGTTTCTTCTTTTTAACCCTTTTTCTAAAACTTTCTCTTTTCCTTTTTCTTCCCTTTCTTCTATTCTTCTTTTTCCTTTTCCATCATGGCTGGGTAACACATTTTTCCCTGACCTTGCACATCCTGGGTTACAGAACTTGGCAGGAAGCCTCACAGAATTCCTGGCTCTGACCACCTGGGGACCAGCCCCCCTCGCGGAGCAGAGCTGGGGAGGACTCCGAGCCCACCCGGCGCAGGGCAGCTCTGGGGCTGCTCCCGGGCCATTTCCATGGTCAATAATCCATGGCAGGGAAGCCCAGGAGGAGCCTGTGCTAGTGCTGTGGAATTCTCGGGATTATTCTGGGTGTTTGGAGCCCCTCTCCTTTCTCACAGAGGTTTTGTGTTGGACAAGTCACAGGAAGGGTCTCTGTGGTGGAAGCTCAGCCAACATCCCTCAGGGTCACACAGTTTGTGCCAGGGGACCAAAAACCATCTGGAATGGGCGTGAGGTGCTGTCCCCACATCCATCCCTGCAGGCTGACAGGGGTTTGCAGTGGGTGTGGCACAAAAAACTGATTTTTATCCGGGGAGCAGAACTGGGCCATTGGCTTGGGCAGCACCCCCATCCTGGTGCTATTGGTTATAATTCCAGGGCTGGGAGTGGGTGCCCAAAAAACCCTTGGGAGTCTCCTGGTGGAGATCCACGGAGCCAGGGATGCAGCAGGAGGGGAGGGCAGGGATCTGAGGAAAGGTTTCAAGCACTGACTGACAGATGAAGCTCAGAACATGAGCCCTCACGTAGGAATTCACATGGAATCATCTGTAGGAACAGGAAATTATCTGTAAAAATTACCATAGAATCACCTCTAAGAATTAACATGAAATCTACTGTAGAAATTAACATGAAATCATTTGTAGGAATTAACATGAAATCAACTGTAAGAACATGAAATCAACTGTAAGAACATGAATTAACCTGTAGGAATTACCATGGAATCACCTGTAGGAATTACCATGGAATCCCCAGTGTTTATGCTGACTGCTGCAGTGTGCACTGGAATATTTGGTAAAGGATACCAAGACTGAAATATTTGGAATAAAAATGTTCTCAGCAGGCTGGAAGAGCTCCCTGGAGGCTGAGGTTGCTGCTGCTGGAGGTGACTTGGTCACCAAAGCTGCCTGGACAGACAGAGCCCCATTTCCCAATGTGGCAGTCACTCCTCACCTCTGGAACTTGCTTCCCATTGGGGCTGAATTCCCTCATATCCATTTGTTCCTATACCCGTGGTGCCCCTCACCTGAAATGGCTTTTCCCTGTCCCTGGAATGTCCCCTCCTTCTTCCTGTCTCCTCGCAGGTGGAAATTAAAGCCCTTCCCTGGGAGGGTGGGCAGGCCCTGGCACAGAGGAGCTGTGGCTGCCCCTGGATCCCTGGCAGTGCCCAAGGCCAGGCTGGACACTGGGGCTTGGAGCAGCCTGGGACAGTGGGAAGTGTCCCTGCCATGGCAGGGATGGGGCTGGATGGGCTTTGAGGTCCCTTCCAACCCACACCATTCCAGGATTCCATGAGCTGAGTCCTGCCCTCCTCTCTCCCGGCATTTGCTCCTCTCCAACGCCTTCCTCACTCCTTCATTCCAAGCTCATCCCTCGGGCCAAGCCTGGCCCTTTCCCCGGTGCTGAGAACGTGATTCTTCCTCCTGATTTACGGGTGGGGTCCCCGCCCAGCCCCTCCAGCCCCCACCACCCTTCTCCCGGTGCCAAGGGTGAGCCCTGCTGGTCTCCTGCAGGGACTTCCACAGCAGGAAAATCTATAGGGAAGAATGGAAGCTGCTGTTTTGCAAATCCCTCTGACAGCCCCCGCCTGCCCTCAAGGATTCCCAGTCCTTAAAAAGCTTCCCTTTGAGGGTGCATCTGGGAGTAGCAGCCCTCGTTCTGTCCTGCATTTCCGTGGGAATGGGGGTTCCCAAAGGTTACCTGGAAGTGTTCAATTGTTTGGGGGTAGAAGCACCAAAAATGTCTTTTCCACAAATATTTTTTTTTTCCTGGGGAAGGAAAAGAGATAACTAAAAATCTGCCAAATTCCACGTCAAACCCCTCGGGACAGAGCAGGCTCAGCCCCGAGCTCCGAGAGCTTTTCCGGCTGTGCCAGTCTGAGGAGCACTGGATTATTTGTGCCTTTGCCATCGCCGTGTCTCTCCGAGCCGGTGCAGCACCGCAGCCCTGTAAATCCTGCTGGTTCTTTCCCCTTCCAGCAGCCCTGGTCCTACCGGGTTTGGGGGATGCTGACACAGGAGCCAGAGGCTGCAGCAGCTCCGGGGACGCGGCCCCGGGCGCGGTGAGAGCTCCATCCGCGGGTGCTGCGCTGCTCCGCTGAGATCCCAACCACCGAGGGAAATATTTTGACACTTCCCATTGGAATACGTTGGGGGGGCGTTGCCATTAGATAAAAACGGGGTTATTTTGACACTTCATTGCAATTTGCGGCAGGGAAAAAAAACTACCCAAAAAACCCAAGAGTGAGAATAGCAGATGGAGGGCTGGAAATTTCCATTTTTTAAGCCGTAGTAGTTCCAAGCCTCACTCCCCGGTTCACTCAAGGACGAGCTGTTTGCAGCTTTCAGATCGTTCCCTTGGTACCTGGGGGCCCAGAGGTGCTGTTAAGGACTGCGATGAGTGGGGGGATCAGGGGCGGTGTTATCTCGGCTCTTATCGCACTAATGACAACAACGTGCGGGGCTGGGCCGGGCTGCCTGCGGGGTAATTACACTTCTAGGGAGGTATTTACACCCCAAACCACCCGAGGGTGACCAGGGGATGTGATGGAATCGTTATTCCTCCTTCTCCAGGAGACAGCACAAAATCACGATGGTTGCCCAGGGACATGACGGCGATAAACCCGAGCCGGGAGATGCGCGGGAAGGTCGGGCAGGAGCAGGGAGAGGGTTGGGGACAGAGGAGTGGGAGCAGAAGCAGCGGAGGGGTGGATGAGGATGGATTTGGGGGAGTTAAGCGCCTGCCGAGTGTCAGGGCCTGCTCTGGCAGCGCTTTTTGTGCCCTTTAGAAAGGTAATGAAGAATCCTTCTTTTCCCTGGTTCTTCCCTCCTTCTCCCGGAGGAGGGGGGTGATTGGACATGTGCTCGGCAATTGGGAAGCTGTAAAGTGCAGCTGTTCAATGGGAGGAGAGAGAGGGAATGAATTAAAAGCAAACGCATCTCCCCCTTTCCCTACACAGCTCTGGAATGCTCAAACAACTCTGGGAAGGGAGTGCTGGGCTCCTGTGGAACAGGAATCTTCACACCCAGGGAGAAACGTCAGGATAAACTTTCATGGGAGACCTTTTAGACCTGGCTCTGTGCCTGCTGCCTCAGCCCCTTCTGCCCCCAAACCCTGACTGATTGGTTCCTTTCTCCTCGCTGGTCTTTCACCCTTCCAATACCTCCCAGTCGTAGGTCATCTGGGAATTTAATTCATGTTGTGGCCACTGCCTCTTTGAGGTCATTAACAAAGGTGTTAATCAGGATGATTGGGTGGCCAGGGTTGGGTAGGGCTTGGAGCAGCCTGGGATGGTGGAACCAGATGAGCCTTGATCCCTTCCAACCCAAATCATTCCAGGACTCTGTGGTTCCATGGGGAAGGATGAATTTCCTGTGCTCTGATTTTTCTGGGATCTCTTCTTTCATCATTTTTATCCTGTAACACAGTTCTGTGTCAGCTGCCCACATCTGGGAGTAATTGAAGACACTACCTAGGGAAAGATCAATAAATATTGGGATTTCTGACCCCCAGGGAGGGGAAATCCACATGCTTGGTTTTCCCTGCTGCCACTCAGGCTGGGCACGGGGAGAGGGCAGCTCCTGGGGCAGCAGCTCCTCAACACCCTCCCCCTTGTGATCCTTAAAGACAGAACAGGGCTCTGCTTTTTTGGATCAGGGCAAAGCATCCCTGTGGAGACGCTGGAATGGGAAAGATCCCAAAGCTTCTCCCAAGCCCAGCACTGTCTGTGAAGAGATTGACTCCATGGACCACATCCCCTCGCAGCTCTGAGCCGGGAGCATCTGTTGCCATGGTGACTTGGTGGGGAAAGTCATCTGGGGAAAGTGCTGCTGTATTTTTAGCTTTGGGTAATGAAATGTAACAGCTGGAGAGGAAGGTGAGGGGCAGCCAGGGGCCACAGGGCCCTGGGGCGGGTTTGGGAGCAGGGCTGGGGGCAGGGAGGGTGCTCAGGATGGGCAGCACCTGCAGGAGCTTGGGAATAACCCCTGGGAAGAGAAGGGGATGAGGAGGAGCTGTTGCGTGGTGAGATAAAGAGGAGGTCACACTGCTCCCTGTACAGTGTGTTCAGCCTATAAATAGCTTCCATCTACCTCTGCACAAGTGGTATTTATAGAGTGGGGAGGGGAGAAGGCTCCGTTTGGTGATTGGAGGGGATTTGGGAAGGATGTGCCCGGCTTGGTCAAAAGTCCAGGCCTTTGAGAGGTACAGGAAGCCCCAAATGTGGGGGGATTTCTGCTCTGCTCAGGCCTCAAAGGTTGAGCGCCGTTAATGCAGCTTTTGGGATGGGTGTGCCTGGAGAGGGCCCATCTGGGACTGCTGTGTGGATATTCCACAGCAGAGCCCTGGACAGGTGTCCTCTATCCCTGGCATTTACCCCTGGCATTTGGATCAGTCTCACTCGCATGTAAACTTCTCCAGATTCATGTTTTACTTCCTAAAATCCTCTCCCGGCTCCCTGCAATCAATCTCATTCTTCTGCCTTCAGCTGTCAGAAGTTTGTTTTTTCCCATTAATTGATTTGGGTGCAATATTTACTGCACTGAGCTCTCAGGACTGCACATGAAAGGAGATTTCCCTGCCACTGGCAGAGCCTGATGGGATTCAGGGATTCATTCCTACTCCAAGGGCTCCTGGAGTTATGAGCCAAAGCTTTGAGCAGCCTCCCCACCTTTCCCTCCCAGCAGCCTGGGCTGGCAGGGAGACAAAGGGAATTCAGCCTCAGGAAGTCACAGCTGATGGAAACCCGAGCCCAGAGCGTGGAGATCAGAGATGGGGCCCAATATTCCCTGGAATGAACAGGCCCTTCCCTCTCTGCATCCCTGGGCTCTTGGGCTGGGTTTAAACGATCCCATCTCGTGGGGATAAACACAGCCCGGGGGTTCTCAGCAGCCTGGGAAGTGGCTTGGCCCCTGCCCAGGGAATTACCCGGGCAGGAAGCTGCCCAAGGAAACGGGAGCAGTCTGGTGGGGGAAGGGGAGGGGCTGAACCTGGGTGAGGTGGTTTGGAAGCAGATTTTGAATTGTAAAGCTTTTATTTAAATCTTAGCATTGACCACCAGAACCGTTCCTTGGTGGGCTCTGATGCTCCTGCCTTTCTCCCAGGAACATCCAAAGGTTTCCTGCAGCCCCTCTGCAGGGTCTGGTGGCCCCTGACTCCTGGGGACAGGAGGGGGGTGACTCTGACAGCCCATGGAGGACTGGGAATATTTGCCTTAAAGCCTGAACTACTCCAGGCAGGCCAAACATTTTCCATCCTCCAATTCCTGATGGAGAATGGATAAGTTTTTAATTATTTTAGGTTTCTTTTCCTAAAAAAACCCGCTGAGTTTTCCTTCCTGCTTCTCCAGTGAAAAGCTTTAAATAAATGAAGGTGAAACTCCTCTGAGCAGTTGCTGGGGGCCCTCGGGTCCCTACATCCCCATTCCCAGAGGGAGATGATGGAGCATCCTCTGATTCCCTCTCCAAGCACAGGGCACAGACTGTTTCACCAAAACTGAGGAATTGGCACCTTTTTCCCTCCTCACCTCCAGCCTTTCAAGTGAAACAGGCTCCCAGCTGTTGGAAGGTTAAAATTTCTTTGCATTTGCAACAGGCACATCTGAGGAATTTGGGGCTGGGAGTTGAGAGGTCTGTGAGCAGGGACATTAAAGTGGTGGATTATGGAATCATGGAATATCCTGACTGAAAAGGGTCCCCAAGGATCATCCAGTCCAGCCCCTGGCCCTGCAGAGACACCCCAACAATCCCACCCTGGGCATCCCTGGGAGCTCCTGGAGCTCCTCAGGGCCGTGCCCATTCCCTGGGGAGCCTGGCCAGTGCCAGCACCCTCTGGGGGAAGAACCTTTCTCTAAAATCCAACCTAAACCTGCCCTGGCACAGCTCCAGCCCTGCCCTGGGTCCTGTCCTTGTCACACAGAGCAGAGATCAGAGCTGGCCCTCGGTGCCTCCCCTCACACAAATGTGAGGGGCTGCCATGGGCTGGAGCAGTTAAAAAACAAACCAAAGTCAGATATCAGGAGCTGAGCCAGTCTCAAGACGATTGATGGAAGTGATTCCTTATGTTCCATCAGTATTTTTATTGATCTGAGGCTGTTCAGTGCTGTAAAAACATTGTAAATTAGAGAGAAGCTGTGAGAAAGATCTAGAGACAGAAATCACCCAGGGTGACAGCAACAGGATGAGAGGAAACAGCCTCAAGTTGTGCCAGCAGAGGTTCAGGTTGGATATTGGGACTTATTTCTTCACTGAAAGGGTGGCACAGGGTAGAGTCCTTGGAGGGGTTAACAGCCCTGGGGATGTGGCAGCTGGGGACATGGGTCAGTGGTGGCCTTGGCAGTGCTGGGTTAAGTTCTTGGACTTAACCTTAGAGGGCTTTTCCAGCCTTCCTAATGGTCTCCGATCCTGGGATACCCCATGTGCACAGGAACTGTGGGGCTGCACGGAGGTTTACGGCTGTGCATTAACATATGCTGATCATACTGGGGCATGATGATCAAATATTCACAATTAACTTTTGTGGATGCTGAATGAGGGAGATCAGGGAGTCAGCGCAGTGTCTGTGTGAAATCAAGTCACATAACTTTCTCACACTAGCCTGAGAAACTGAGGCCCGAGAACTCAAACAGTCCTTGGAGAAAGAAAACAACCTTTGCAGGTGTTGTTTGTCTCCTTGTTGTTTACTGGCATGAAACAGTCAAGAGGTGTTGTTCCTAGCTGTCCAATGATGGTGATGTGTTAGTTTGGTGGCCAATGAAAGTTTTACACTTTCAGACCCTTTCGGAACTGTCTATAAAAGAGGATCTTGAAGAATAAAACATGCTCTCATTTGCAGCCAAGCTCGAGAGTCCGTGTCGTATCTCTCGCCATTCCTAATACGGTGCCACAAATGTTGGAAAAGGCAACAGCGGCTGTTTCTGTGCTCAGCATCCACAGAGTCCTCCATCATAACAGCCCCTCCTTTCTCTCTTCCCTCCACAGAGATCCGGGAGGCTTTCCGAGTGCTGGACCGGGATGGGAATGGCTTCATCTCCAAGCAGGAGCTGGGCATGGCCATGCGCTCCCTGGGCTACATGCCCAGCGAGGTGGAGCTGGCCATCATCATGCAGCGCCTGGACATGGATGGTGAGTCCTCATGGGGCTCTGCTCTCTCCTGGGGGATTCACGGCACTTTCCCAGTGCTTGGCAGCCCTTGGATCCAGATCCAACAATTCCTGGTCACCAAGGGAAGGGTGCAGAGGGAGCTGGGGAACTTCTCTTTCCCCACAGAAAAGGAAAGGGCAAGGTGAGACGTGAACCTGCTGTGGGCAATCCTGCAGATCAGGCAATCCAGGGAAGGGGGATGGATCATCCCTTGTGGGATACAGCTGGGTGAGGCCAGAGCAGCTGTCGCCAAGTTCTCAAATCCCAACAGCCCCACCCTGGGCATCCCTGGGAGCTCCTGGAGCTGTGGCAGCCTCAGGCTGTGCCCATTCCCTGGGCAGCCTGGGCAGTGCCAGCACCCTCTGGGGAAGAGCCTTTCCCTGAGATCCAGCCTGAGCCTGCCCTGGCCCAGCTCCAGCCCTTCCCTGGTCCATGGTGACAGAGAGCAGCGGTGGGAGCTGGCCCCTCAGGAGGAGCTGAGTGTCCCCTCACAGGAGTGAGAGAGGGGACAGGGAGAGGGGCTGTCCCAGCGTGGAAGGGGACATTCCACAGGTGACAAACAAACCCAAGTCAGATGTCAGAAGCTCAGCCACACTGAAGGTGATGGAAGTAATTCCTTTGATGCCATCACCATCATGGAATATCCTGAGTTGGAAGGGACCCCCAGGATCATCCAGTCCAGCTCCTGGACCGGCCCAGACACCCCAAAAATCCCATCCTGCACAGATAATCTTTGCCAGGCTCTTTGAACCTTTCGCTCTGCATTCCTGGGCAGCCCCTGGCCGGTGACACTTCCTGGGAGAGGAGCAGGATTCCCACCCAGCAGAGTTTCCCCGCAGGCTAGGAGCTGTTCTAATGAGGTGTTCATTGCGCTGCAAGGAGAAGTTTTGAGGGGTGGAATCGTTCCGAGCCAAGTCGTGCTGGGAGAGCTCATCAAACAATTACTGAGGGAATAAAAGCAGCAGTACCCCCATTAGTGGGAGAGAGAAATGCAGGATCAGGATGCTGGAGCCAGGGAGGAATTTCAGCTGCTGCAGAGCTCACTCAGAGCTGAGCACAACGAGCAATTCTTTTAAAAAATCCTTGGCAAGGCAGGAGGGGAGACCTTCCTGCTGCCAGGAGCATGCGGGGAAGCTGGGGTGCAGACGCAGCCTTGTCCCCGGGTCCTGGCAGGGTGGAAACACCGAAATCCTGGAAGAGCAGGAGCTGGGGCTGGAGGGATCCAGGAGAGCCAGGAAGATACCAGAATCCTTGGGGAGACTGGAGAGCAGAGCCCGGGGAGATGGGGCAGTGAACCTCTCCTGCCCCGCTGTGGGTTCCTGATGTCCCTGCAGAGGCACAGGACGATTGTCACCAGGGCAAGGCAGGGCTGCCACCCTGCCGAGGGTGTCCAGCAGGGAAAGGGCTGCAAAACCTGGCAGGGAGAGGAGATCCCTTGTGGGAATGATCTCATTCCGTAAAGAAAAGAGGAAAGAAGGAATCCATCACTTTTAAAAGTGTTTTGTCCGAAAGTTGTTGTTTGCCCCTTGCCCTGCTGTGCTGGCCTTTCACGGCAGAGAGGGACTTGGGCTCAGGTTTTGCCAAGGCTTTTAAGGCTCAGGTTTTTAAGCCAGGCTTAGTGTGCTGCCAGCTCCTGTGGTCTTTTCCTGAAATTCTGAGCTTTTTTGGAAAAAGAGTGCTGGGACTTGGCTCCCAGTTCTGATTTATCTCCAGTCCTTCCCTGACTCTGGCAGACTTTGGCACCATTCTGTGCAGACTGCTGGTGTGGAGGGACCTGAGGTGGGCAGTGGAGTTAAACCTGGAATGATGGAAATGGTAAATTCCTGCTGAGGCTTTCCAGGGAGCTCTGTGTACTTTCTGCAGGGATGGGAGCTGATCCTCCTGGTCCACATCCCACCAGCTCCAAACTGGTAGTACTGGTGCAATGTTGGAGCAGGGGTTTGGGGGCTGGAGGGAAGGCTGTGCCAGGGGAAGGTGTGGGGGGCCATGGATTTAAAATAAGTCAGGAATGGGAAATTCCTGAGGCACTGAGCAAAGAGGGGAATGTTCTGTGAAAGATTTACTGCCTGCAAATTGAATTAGTGCTGTACAGCTTGAATTTATATTATCATGGCTGCTTTCTCTCCAGTGGATTCTTACCTTTTCCTGGGATTTGAACTATGGAGTGAGAACCAGCAGCAGCTCCTGCTTCCTCTCCCAATGGGAAAGGGCATCACTGAGGAGCAGGGCAGGAATGTTGGTTGAGCCCAGTGCTCCCAGGAACAGCCTGACCACCTTCCCATATATTCCTGGGGAGGGTTGCTGAGTTTTTCCAGGTTTTTGCTCAGCATTGGCTGGGTTGGAAGCTCAGATGAATGCATGAAAGGTCACACTCAGGGAGGAGTCTCCAGTGGTCAGGACAGACAGGGGGGAGGTGAAATCTCTGCACATCTCTGGCCCATGGCATGAGTTATGATGTGCTGGCAGGTGGAGCAGCCAGACATCCATTCCTTCCTTCCCATCAAAACTGCTGCCAGGGCCTGAAAATGAGGTAAGAAAATTGGCAGGGCTTGGGATTTAACCTGAGCCAGCCTGAGCAGCCCCAACATCCAGTTTTCATAAGCAAATTCCGGTGTGGCAGAGGGGCTGCATCTGCCACGGCCGACTTCGCTGAGGGCTGGCAAAAACCAGCAGCTGGAGCTGGGCTGGGCTGGTTTTCCCTCTTTTCTGTAGAGATGGGATGGAGGGAGCAGGATTCCAGGCTGGACAGGGGGATCTCAGGGGAGCATCTGCAGCGTGCTGGGGCTGAGCATAAAGTGACTGGCAGCAGCATTTCACAGCTGGGTGTCACCTCCTGCCACAGAACCAGGGAGTGGCACAGGGAGTGGTACAAGGAACGGCACAGGGAACGGCACAGGGAGCGGCACAGGGAGTGGCACAGGGAGTGGCACAGGGACTGGCACAGGGACTGGCACAAGGAGTGGCACAGGGAGTGACACAGGGACTGGCACAAGGAGTGGCACAGGGAGTGGCACAGGGAGTGGCACAAGGAGTGGCACAGGGAGTGGCACAGGGGATGGCACAGGGACTGGCACAGGGACTGGCACAGGGAGTGACACAGGGACTGGCACAGGGAGTGGCACAGGGAGTGGCACAAGGAGTGGCACAGGGAGTGGCACAGGGAATGATACAAGGAGAGGCACAGGGAATGGCACAGGGACAGCTGCTTCCAGGGCCACCATGTGCAGCTGCTCAGTGACTCTCTCAGAGCTCCCATCAGAGCAGGAAGGAAGGGATGCTCCATAATTCATTCAGAATTCATCAGTTTTGGGGTTAGGGAGAGAACACTGCTGGAACCTGAGCAAAAACGGCCCTGGCACAGCTGGGATCTGGGCCAGGAGCCCTTCACCGGTTTCACCTCTGACGCCTCCATGGCTGCTGAGGGCTGCCAACACCTCCCTGCACTGGGACATGTCACCAGCCTTCCTGCAGAGGGCACAGGCCAGCAGAGGGACATGTCACCAGTCACCAGCCTGGCACTGCCAGGGTGCCCGGGAGTGCAGGGAGTGGCTCTGCCCTCACCCCCCTCTGCAAGCCCTGATGTCCTGGGAATATCCCATTGCTGCCACTGTTTCCTGGAGGCCAGAGAACAGCAGGGCTGGGGATCCCCTGGATCCCTGCAAGTCCCTTCTCCAGCTGTTCTTCCAAAGCTTTGCTGAGAGCCCAGACAGTGCTGCCAGGCCCAGAATGGAGTTGCTGGGGTGTCTGTGCAGGAGTTGGATTCCCTTCTCCCTGAGGGTCCCTCCCAACTCCAGGTGTTCCATGATTCCGGGATTCTGCCAGGTGTGCTTCACCCAGGGGAAGAAACGCAGCTGCCATGGGGAAAATCGTACAGTTGGCATAAAACCCCCTCAGTTACGGAGAAAAATGGGACTCTCCTTGGAATATTCCAAGTTCTCTAGAGAAATCCAAAAAAATCCTGAGAACCCTCCTTTTGTGAACTCCAGGAGATGTTTTGGCACTGCTGGGATGAGAAGTGCCAGAACAGGACAGAAAGAAAAGGGATTTGCTGGGCAAAAATGTTTCTCTTTAGGAAGGGAGGTGAGGGCTGGGGGTTCTGAGATTCCCATTATCCCAAAGCTTTGTTTGAAAGTGTGGAACACTTCCCACAGAGGTTGTTGGTGGACCTGGGCACCCCTCTGGGAGCTGTGCTTTGTAGGGAGCCAATATTTTGGTCTGGAAATATTCCCAGAGGTCAAATCTGACCTTTATCCTGTGGATTTCCCTAATTTCCAGCCATAATTCTGCATTTCATGGACACAAACTGCCAGAGGGGCCCGTGCTTCTCTCTGCAATCTGGGGAATGACCTGGAATGTTCTGCCAGCACAGGGAAAGGGAAATATTTTATACATTTCTGTGCTGGAAAAAGGAGTTATTTGTATTTTTTTTCCAGTTGGCAGCGATGTTGATAAAAACACTGGGAAATGGCACATGGAATGTGTGGCCTTATCTGGGATTCCTCCTCTTTAAGCAGGGTTTGCCATAAAAGAGATAAATGTGTGACTTAAGTGTCACAAATTGTTTCATTGGGACTTTTATCTGAGGAATAAAATAAGCACTTGGTGCACTAATTAGAGGAGCAGCTGGAAAAATAACTCCAGGCTACCACAAGAGGGGGGAAAAATCCACCCCTGAATGTCAAATTATTTATTGGGATGAGAATAGGGAGTATTTTGATGAAGCAAAAGTTAAGATGGCTTCACCAGGAACTTGCCTGGTACCTCTGGGACATTCTGGGATGGTGGCATCCTTGGGAGCAACGCAAAATTGGGGAATCTCAACTTTAAATTCTGGAAGAGTCATGAAATCATTGAGGTTGGAAAAGCTCTCCAAGACCATTGAGTCCAAGCACCCCCAGCACTGCCAAGGCCACCACTACCCCACGTCCCCAAGTGCCACATCCACAGGGCTGTTAAACCCTCCAGGGACGGGGACTCCACCCCTGCCCTGGGCAGTGTCCATGCCTGACCACCCTTTCCATGGAGAAATTTTCCCAATGTCCAACCTAAACTTTCCCTGGTTGTTTCCAGAACAACCCGAGGCTGTTCTGGATGTGCAAACCCAGGCAGAAGTGGCACTTGGTGCGGTGGTTTGGTGGCCATGGGGCCGCTCAGTCCAAGGTTGGACCCGATGACCTTGGGTCTTTCCAACCTCAGTGATTCCAGGACTCTTCCAGAACTTCAAACTGAGATTCCCTCCCCAGTTTTTCATCACTGCCAAGGATGTCACTGCTCCAATTTTGCCACTACAGGTGACACATTCCAGAATGTCCCAGATTCTCTTTGGAAAGGGAAAAGTGCCAGTGCCAGGGCTGTCAGATCACTGTGTCCCTCCAGGCCACTGTCCTGTTCTCCACATCTGTCCACTGCTGTCCACCACTGCCCCAGGGACATTGCTTTGGTTTGCCAGCACGGGCTCCTAGTGAGGGAAGGGACACCAGAGCTGGGGACAGGGATGGGAATGGTCAAAGGACATGGGCTGAGACACCTGGAGAGAGAGCAAATCTCTCCTTCAAAAATGAAGTGTTCAGCTTTCCCCTCGGGAAGGCAGAAGGCAAATTCCTTGTCATTAGGCATGGAGAAATCCCAGGATCACAGGATCATTAAGACTGGACAAATCCCAGGATCATTAAGGTTGGAAAAGGCTTCCAAGATCATCCTGTCCAACCTTTGATCAATGAAATGTCCACAAGCTCAGCTTGAAATGCCCTGTGTGGGACAACGGTGACATTCCAAAGCTGGAAACATTTTTTCTCCTTCTTTTGTCTCTCCCACTTTTCATCTTTGGATTTTTCTCAGTTTTTTTATGGCTGTGGATGTTTCCTTGTGTTTCAGCATGAAAAGAGCTGGATAAAATATTTCATTTTATATCTCAATGTAAAATGTGTTTCAGTATAAAACAGTCTAGGCTGCTGGAGGGGGACCAGGAACTGTTTCTGGGTTGTAGTCAGAGTTCATAGGAGTCAGAGAATCCCAGGTCTGGGTTGGAAATAATCTTAAAAATCATCTCACTCCATCCCCTTCCATGGGCAAGGACCTTCCCCTATCCCACGTGGGATAGTGCTCTGTCCAGCCTGGCCTAGGACACTTCCAGGAATGGAGCAGATGGGTTATGATGGATTTGGGGTTTGTCCTTTGATCTCAAAGTGATTTTTCAGTGTGAGAAATGATCCAGCCACATTCCAGCCTGGCTGTCCTTTAAAATGTGTTGCTGAGCTGGGACTTTTGGGCAGAAGGATGGATTTGATGAGACTTGTCTGGATTTATAGGGGCCACTCTCTCCATGTCTGCTCTCATTTGGACAATGAGGTTTATCACATTTTATCCCATTTTGTGTTCTCACTGCAGAAATGAGGAGTAATTACAGCTGCTGCTGCAGGCCTGTCAGATCTGCAGCTCAGGAGCAGCAAGAGGCTCATCAAATTACACCAAATTATATCAAACTATACCAAATAATATCCAACCCTGCCTTTGCTGAAGTGCAGCCCTGCTGAAGGGACAGCACAAAAGGAAGCCCTGAACCGCAGTCCCCCCTCTGGAACCCATCCCTGCTGGGGGCTGGGGTGCACCTCGTGCCCTGTGCTTTGTTTGCATCCTTGTTGGATTTTATTTCTTCCTGAAATGCAGCGCCCTGGGATCATTTTGGCTTCCCAGGATGTGTGTGCCCCGGGGAGCATGCAGAGCCCTGCTTTAATGAGCTGCTGGTGCTGCCAAGGTGTCTGAGCTGCACCCAGAGCTCTCTGCCCTTCCCAGGGCCGGCAGCAGAGGTGATGGAGGTCCTGGGGAGTCTAGGAGTGATCCCGCTGCTCCTGATCCATGGGACAGAGGGATCAGCTGCTCACAGCTGGGGAGGGACCAGAGTCCACAGACCTACAGAACGGGTTTGAGTGCCCGGAGAGGGGATTTCAGAGAGGGTTGGGGGCTCCGGGGACTCGGGTGGCCAGGCTGGTGGCACATCCCCCTCAGCAGCCCCTGCAGGGCCCTATCCTGGAGACACCTGGTGACAGGGCTGATCCCTGGGGATCCTGCAGCTGCCTGGGGCCAGTGGGGAGCTGGCAGGTGTCTGATGGGGATTTTTTTCTTACTGCAGTCCCTGTTTTCCTTGGACTTTTCCTCCTTGTTTAAGTGCTTGTGCTGGAGCAGGAACAAGTCCCAGCAGATTCCCTGTCCTCCTCAGTCTCTGAGTCCTGCTCAGACACTGGGATTTCCCAGATTTATTTTTCATGGAAAGCAAACCAGCCCTGTGGAGCTGTTCCCTCCCCCTGCAGGACAGGCCAAGGTGTGCCAGAGTAAGGAACTCTCCTCTGCTCAGCATGGGATGGACAAACTCCCCCTACTCCACTCTTCTGGGCTCTGCTGGAGCCTTCCAGCCCCCATGGAAATCCCCTCCTGCAGGGACGTGTCTGTACCATCCATGGATCTTTTCTGTGTGGTTGTCATGGAACCAGAGCAGCCAGACCCACACGACTGCTCTGAAAACTGCAGGAGTCGAGGGACTTAAGGGAGTGAGGGGCTCCAGTGGAGATGTCTGATCCTTTCCTCAAGTCCAGTGAAGTTTTTCATGGAATCCTGGAATGGTTTGGGTGGGAAGGGATCTTAGAGCTCCTCTCATTCCATGGGCAGGGACACCTTCCATGATCCCAGGCTGCTCCAAGCCCCAGTGTCCAGCCTGGCCTTGGGCACTGCCAGGGATCCAGGGGCAGCCACAGCTGCTCTGGGCACCTGTGCCAGGGCCTGCCCACCCTGCCAGGGAACAATTCCTTCCCAATATCCCATCCATCGCTGCCCTCTGGCAGTGGGAAGCCATTCCCTGTGTCCTGCCCCTCCATCTCTTGTCCCCAGTCCCTCTCCAGCTCTCCTGGAGCCCCTTTAGGCCCTGGCAGGGGCTCTGAGCTCTCCCTGGAGCCTTTTCTTCTCCAGGTGAGCACCCCCAGCTCTCCCAGCCTGGCTCCAGCCCTGGGAGCAGCTCCGTGGTCCTCTCTGGATTCATTCTTACAGATCCATGTCCTTCTTGTGCTGGGAGGGGAGGGCAGTTGTTTCTTTCCTCCCGGAAGTCGCTGGAGCCATCTATAATTAAAACGGTTTTCCAAGGCCGAAGTCGTGTGCCAGACTTTCCCTGTTGCTGCTGTAGTTCTGGACTGAGGCTGTAATTAGGGAGAAATTCTCTGCCTCGTGCTGGGCAAGGGGTCAGGCTGCTGAGGAGGCTCTGACCTCCCCATCTTTGAAACCGAGAGCCTTGTCTGGGAGATCTCCTGTGGCCAGAGCTGTTCCCTGGGATGAGGCTCATGCTGTGCCTTGCCCAGACTGTGCCAGCCCTGCTGGGTGAGCCGGGCACGGCAATGACACAGCCTGGGCCGGCCGGGCACTGCAGGGAGCTGCTGGTGAATAAAAATAAACAGGAGTTGTGTGCTCCGGGCCCCGAGCTGCAAACCCAGCTCATTAACTTTAAATATCTCACCTCGCCGCTCGCTGGAGGTCACACTCGGCAGGAGCAGCGCGGATGCTGATCAGGCTTCCACCGCACATCCTCATCCCGGCTCCGCGGCCGCCCAGCCTGGGGCCGCGCAGGGAACTGCCGAGGACCTGATTATCCTGAGGAGGGCCAGGGAAAAGGCTCATTTAGGGATCAGTCAGGGCATTATCCAGCCAGTCTGAGGCACGAGGCTCGGAAAACCCGGGCTAAGTCCATTCTGCACGGGGGTAGAGGTGATACAACGCAGGAATGTTTTCCCCCCTCTCATTTCCCTTTTCCCCCTTTCATTTCCAGGAATGTTTCCCCTCTCTCATTTCCCTTTCCCGCTCTCATTCCCAGGCATGTTTTCCCCCTCCACTTCCCCTCTCCAGCTCTGCCTTTCTCCAGCCCAATGAAGATTTAATTCCGCCCTCTAAGGGAGCGGCTCCGACAGGAGACTTTAGGAGAGCCCCGGGTCTCTCCTGGGGACTGAGGGTGGGACTGTCCCACGGGAATGAGGGCGGGATGGGGTCACCCCCTGCTCCTCCAAGCATTCCCTTGTTCCCTCAAAGCATGGAAGCTCCGGCAGGAGTTCCTAGGAGCTGCTGCTGCTACCTGGCATGAGGGGATTTGGAGCCCTGCTCTCCCTGCCTGGCATTTCCATCCTGGGCAGACTTGTGAGGGTGGCTCCTGTGGGATCAGGACCAGGGGAAGGCGGGATGGGGCTCAGGGGGTAGTTTGGGTGCAGCTGGGGGTGTTGGTGGCTGCTGGTGGCCTGACAAGGTGACTGCACGGCTTTGGCTCTGTGGTTCCTGCTGCACATCCTCCAGCAGATCCAACTTTTCCTACTCCCTGTAGTGAAGGGCTGAGGGAAGATGAAATCCTTTGTCTGGAGCTCAAAGCTTAGGGAGGGGGTGGGAATTTTCTGTGCTCAGCTCTTACAAACCAGCGCAGAACCAGCAGGAGCCGCTGATGGCACCTGGAACCTCTCGGTCCTGGGGATGTGGGATCAGAACGTGGAGGAGGATTGGTGTTGAAGGGAAGTAGCCTAGGAGAGTAAATCCCCTTTCCAAAGGGCTGTAGGCTCTTTCATCTCCCCTGAGATGGTGTCCAACCCAAAGTCTGCTCCCTAGAGGGCAATGGTGCTTTTCCAGTCCCTTCCAGATGTTCAGTCATTGATGATTTTCTTTTTTCTATGTCCCTTCTCCTCTGCACAACTCCCTGACAGGAGGGGACAGCCGGGGGGTCGGGCTCTGCTCCCAGGGAACAGGGACAGGAGGAAAGGGAATGGCCTCAGGCTGGGCAGGGGAGGCTCAGGGTGGAGATTGGGAACATCTCTTCACTAGGAGTGGTCAGGCATCCCTGGAAGCATTCAAAAGCTGTGTGGATGCGACTCTTGGGGACAGGGGTCAGTGGTGGCCCTGGCAGTGCTGGGGGAAGGTTGGACTTGATGATCCTGGAGGTCAGTTCCAAGCCAAACAATTCCAAGATTCTGTGATCCCACAGGTTTATTTAGGAGGCACAATGGTGCACAGAGGTGCAGACACCCTTTCCTTGAGTCAGTCAGGTCCAAAGCAAATCTCCCTGGGCTGGCAAGGCCTGGAAAAACTCTTGGATTTCCAGCTCTATGCTGCTCTTTGCTGCTGCTCCATCATCCTTGATACACTTGGAATCAAAGAGCCACA
This sequence comes from Donacobius atricapilla, assembly GCA_013397315.1. Lineage (NCBI taxonomy): Eukaryota > Metazoa > Chordata > Aves > Passeriformes > Mimidae > Donacobius > Donacobius atricapilla. The sequence continues at coordinate 1,362,735 of WBMY01009985.1, read as the reverse complement.
GAATGGTTTGGGGTGGAAGGGACATTAAAGATGATCCTGTTCCAACCCTGCCATCCCCACACTCAGCGTAAGTGTGTTGGATGTGTCATGGGATCCCAGGATTCCCTGCTGGAGCTCTGGGGGCACCCAAACTGCGCTCACACATGGCAAATGTTGATGCTGGGGCTCCTCAAGCTGGAATTATCCCCAAGGTCTCTCTGCATCACACAAACCAGCAGTGAGGGGGAGCTGCTGGCCACACGGGGTCTGTGGCACTGGAACAGTTCTCAGAGAACCCCGAGGTGTGGCTTGGTGCCTTCAGCATCCTCTTCCCACGATGGGACAACGAGGCAGGCTCCCACTGCTGCCATTCCTTCTTATTGTCACAGTTCCCTGGGTGCTGCCACGATTGAGAGTCCTGCAGGGAGCAAACCTCTGCAGGCACCTGGAAGCTCTTCTCACCCAGCCGAGGGCCTGGGGATGATGAGCTGATCTGATTTGGCTCTGCTGCGGTGGCCAGAGAGGTTCTGAGTCACTGCTTGAGTCATGAGGCTCAGCCACCAGCGCTGGTGCCCCCGGGTGACTCGGTGACATTAATGCCAGGATTAACACAGAGCTTTACGGGGGAGGAAAATGTGAGGGCACTGCCGGGAGGAAATCAAGGAGTGCTTTAGGTGGGTTTAAACCAGCGCTTCAGCTCAGCTCTGGTGTTCGGCTAACATCACCCACACAGGCAGTGACCCATCCCTTGGCCGATGAGTGGAACTCAGGGATGGGGTGGAATTGTGCCTGGAACCCCTCTGTCCTCACCCCTTTTGCCGCCTGCCAGGCTGCCCTGGCTCAGCAGCCCCTCACCACCATTCCCAAGGCTTCCCTGTTCCAGCAGACCCCATCCCACCGTGGCTCTAGGTTTCCCTGCCCTCCCAGTTTGTAAATAAGGTCTAGGAATGTGTGAGCGCCTTGGAATCATGAAGCTGGAAAAGAGCTCTGAAATCCTCAGGTGCAGCCATTAACCCATCGCTGCCCGGTCCCCATGAAGCCATTTCCCTTCCTCAGTCAGGGACCTCCAACCGGGGTTTAAAAACCTGCATTTGTGCCTGGGAGCAGTGAGAGGAGGGAGCTGTCCCGGGGCAGGGAGCACATCCCGCTCCACCCGGCTGGAGCTGTTCCTGCCTGTGCCCCTCCGGCCTTCCCAGGGCTTCTCCTCCTGCGGGATGACCTCTGCTCAGCCCTCAGCGGGAGCCTGGAGGCAGAGGAGAGGAGGATGAGACCAGCACCCATCTCACAGGGGGACTGGGGTCCTGTCAGCCCTGCTGGGGTCCGGGATTGATGATGCAAGGAAGGTGAGGGAGAACAGACAGCACCCGAGCTCCCGCCTGGCCTTTTCCTCCTTTCTCCCCATCCTTGAACCAACTCTGAGTTAATTAGTGGATAATCCACACACAGCTCAGAATCCCAAGGACCCCGAAGAGAGCAGCACATCTGCAGCACAGGGATGGGAGGGTTGGATTTGATTCCAGGGCTCGATCCCGAGCAGATGCTCGGCGAGTGCATCCCCCAGCAGCTTCCAGCACTGCGTGGGGAGGAGCAGGAGGGTGAGGAGGGCGGCTCTTGCCTGTGCCAAATTCCACACCGTGTTCTCAGGATGGGATGTGAAAACTGGGCTTTGGCGATGCCCCCTGGCTGTGCAGAGCAGCCCCGTGCAGGCTTTGGTGTTGGTTTTTATAACATTTCTCTTGGCTGTCAAAAGGAATTTTCAGACAAAGCCGTGATTTCTCTGTTGATGAAATGATGCTGCAGTCTCCTGAGGCGCTGATGGCAGGGAAGGTTTGTTTTCTGCAGCTTCACGTGAATGTTAAAGGGATATTTCTACCAGGCAAAAGTGGGGTCTAGTTGTCTTGCTAGTTAAGACTTTTAATTGAAAAAGCAGTCAATGAGGGGATAATGCATTTTTCAATGGCATCTTTCTTCGGAGGTGGTGGAAAATGCTCTCATTAAGCTGATAATTAAAGCCTGTGAAGTTAGTGATGATCCCTGGCAGAGGCACGGGGAAGTCACGAGCAAGGGGCTGCCCGAAGCCTTGTACAAAGTCAGAGCCCAGCAGTCCCGGCACCCTTTTCTCTGGAATCACGTGTGGGACCGAGTCCTGCCTGTCCTCTCAGGATGGGGTGACATTGGAGAGAACCCGAACTGAATAACCCCGTGCTCGGGGTCAGACAGGCACAGGCCAAATGTATGCGGGGGCAGGTACCAGCATCTCTTTAAAATGCAAATTGTTTTCTTGCTAATCTGGCTAATTTAAAGAAATTAGCATCCCAAAGCATCCCGATTTGCATCCCAGCGCATGGGCTCGCTGCCGTCCGTGCCATGGAGCGCTGTGCCGCGGTGTAAATCACCGGCAGCCTCTGTCTCCCTGCGTTACCCTCCCGAGCGATCCGGCGTGCCGGGCCGGGGCCAGCCCCGGGATATCCCCGCTGGCGCTCCCCAAGGGGCAGCCGGGGAAACGCCTTTTCCGCAGCCCAGCGGTGTCAAAGAATGGCTCTCCAAGTGCTGAGGTGCCCACCCCTCACCTCCACAAGCAGTCCCAGAAATGAGCTCGGTCCTGCAGAGCCCCGAGCTGGGAGCGGCTTTAGCGGCGGGACGGGGCGCGTTTTTACAGGATCCCTGCAGGGTTCCCTGTCAGAGCCTCACCCCAGGCTATTCCCTCCCAGAAATCCCGGATCTCCTGGTGCCCGGAGGTCGCAATTCGGCCCAGGGAGTGCTCGGGCTGTGCTGATGATTTTCCCGCGGCGTTTGTGCGGGGATAAGGACACGGAGATGGCGATCGGCCCAGGGGGTGTGATAGGAAGGACAGATAAGAAGGAGAGATGCGATAGGAAGGGCAGGGGCGATAAGAAGGACAGACAGCGGCGGCGGTGGCGCACTCGGTGCTGCTGCAGCTGCCGCGGGCACCGCTGGCGTTTCAGTCGCGGCCCTGGCATTGATCTGCCGGAGTCTCACGGGCTGAGACACTTCTCACACCTGGTCACTTAACACAGCAGCTCCGGGGAGGGCTGGGTGCGGTCACTCCCAGCTGAATGGGAGTAAAACACAACCCCAAATGCTGCAGGTGCTGATTCTCATCCCACGCGGGAAGCAGGTCTGATTTAACCACCCCTATCAGCTCAATAACGTGCAGGAGGAGATGTCTATTGCCTGATCAATGAAGGAGATTTTCCACAAGATTAGGTTAAGCATTTTCAGGAGATCTGGGACTGCTCAGACAGACAGGGATTTTTAAGATCAGCAGGCATGAATATCCCTTTTTTTTTGTGGAGGGAAAAGAGACATTTGATACAAAACCCTCCGAACAGCCCCGTGTCTCATTCAGAGCAGGAGCCACACTCAGCACTGCACCAGCTCGGCTCATTAGTGGCAGGAGCTGTCACCAGTCCCTGCTGGTGGCACTGAGGCTGTGCCTGCACTGCCTGCTCTGCATGCCGGGCACACACACGGATGCTGCTGGGAAGGTGGGCTGGAATGCCTGCTGGATCTGCATAGCCTGGCCCCTGAAATGCCTGCTGGATCTGCATAGCCTGGCCCCTGAAATGCCTGCCCTCCCTCCCTCTGGAGCCTGGGGCTGGCCCTGTAAAACTGGTGCAGAACCTGAGGGAGAGAGCCCTGGCCGTGCCGCTGGCTCCTGTCCCCCTGGCAAAATAGCTTTTTGGGAAGTGCCTCTGGACTCTCTGGGACTGGGAATGACCTGTTCCCCTCAGTGCATGGCCTGATTCTGTCCTCGGGGGCAGCTGGGACACAACAGGGGCCATTCCCTGGCACAGCAAAGGATTTGGTCACCGAGAAGTTGCTGTGGAGGTTTCCCAGGGCATGGGGGTCCCTGAGGAGCAGGTCAGGGCAGCAGGTCCAGAGGAGCACGTTGGGCTCTCAGGGGTAATTAACTGATAATAATGAGGGTGATGAGGACCTGGCACAGGGTGCCCGGAGTAGCTGTGTCTGCCCCTGGATCCCTGGCAGTGCCCAAGGGCCAGGCTGGAGGGGGCTTAGAGCAGCCTGGGATAGTGGAAGGTGTCCCTGTTCACATCAGGGTGTTGCACTATATGGCCTCAAAAGTCCCTTCCAACCCAACCTTCTCTCTGATTTCTGAGTATCTGATCTTTTCCTCTCTTTCCAGGGGATGGCCAGGTGGATTTTGATGAATTTATGACCATTCTGGGACCTAAGCTGGTGTCGTCGGAGGGCAGGGACGGTTTCCTGGGGAACACAATAGACAGCATATTCTGGCAGGTAAGTGAGCATTGCTTTAATTGCAACTTCAGCAATTAGCCAGCTGCTGAGCCAGCTCGCAGCAGCTTCCAGAGTGGATTTGTTGAGGAGCACAAGATATTTTACTGAGTGTGGAAAGGGTATTGAGATCCATCATGCCAGGGGTTGTGGAAGAACATCCCATGTTGGTGGAGGGAACTGTGTCCATCCAAGCCCTGTGTTCCTGTGGATGAATGCAGCTGGACACAGCAAGGCACCCCAAGACTCGTGCAACACCTTGGGGAGTCTGGATTTCACTTTTGGAAGAGAAAAGCATTTTTCTGCAGGAATATTTTGAGTTGGGAACCTTGAAACCATCTGGCTGCTCCCAGAAGTGTGTCCCTGTTCAGTGTCCCTTGGCTGGGGCTGTTCTGCGCAGAGGGAAGGTGCTGGGGAGGGCAGGTCCCACTGGGATTTCTGCTGAATTCAGGGATAAGCTCAGGATAAATCTGTATTGTGCCAGAGAAAGTTTTTCCCCAGGCGCTGCCCTGGCGTGGTTTGGTCCTGCTGGTTGCAGGCACTGGAAGGAGACAGATCCAGCACTGGGAGCTGCTTTTTGCCTGCCCTGCAGTGAGACTTTAAACAGCACTGGAGCTTCCAGGAAAAGCAGTCCAGGCTGTTACGGCAGGATCAAAAGTCCCCCAAAACACAGAGCTGCACGTTTGCTGCCAATGGATCAAATGTGTGGCTTCCTGTGGGGTTCCAGCTCCTTTCACTGACCATCCCACAACCTTTGCCTGCTAAGAAACTTTGGCCATTCCCAAGTTTAATGAAGCAAAAGAGACAAACCTGGAAATGAGAATTTCTGCCTTCTTTTACAACCCTCCAGCCCTGGCCAGACCGAATTTCCAGACAGCTTTGGAAAAGTATTTTAAAAGGCTTTTAGAAACTTGTTTCTTGCCTCCTGGCATGGTACAGGAATAACCCTGAAAATTCTGCTCTGGATTTCATTGTCAAAGCAGGAGTTTGGTGCTGGTGAAGCCCCCATGATTTGTGATGTACCTGGGGGGAGTAAATGGCACTAGGACTGGGAGCCAGGGGTGTTTTATTGCCTCCACTGCTCCTTGGGAGCCTCATCCCAGCCCGGGAGGGAGACGAGGGAGCTGCAGCCCATCCCATTGAGCCCCTGGTGCATTCCAGAATTCCAGCCTCTCAGGAGCTGCTCAAGAAGCAAAAATCCTGGTAGGAAAATCAAGTTAGTGAGCTGAGCTCTTGGATGGGGAGCAGAGAAGTCTGGAGCCTTCCTGAAAATTCCGCTCACAGTTTAAGTCACTGCTTTTAGTGACCCTCCCACTATTGCAAATGCCTGGAATGAGATCGGGAGATGGGATTGTGCCTGGATCTAGAGCAGCAGGGTTCCTGGGATCAGCTTCACCAGGGACATGGCCCTGGTGCTTCCCTAGCTGTGGTGGGACAGGGAGAAGGGAGCAGAGGCTCCAGATGAGAGCTCTGGGTGGGCAGGGACAGCCCCAGGGGCTCCTTCAGGCAGCAAAGCTCTGACTGAATTCCACAAATGCTCCATGGCCTTGGAAAACAACAGTTACGGGCTTTACCACCTCTTTACTCAGCATTTCCCTGTATTTATGAGCCCTTGAGGAGCTCCAATTGCTTTTCCTCTGCGGTCTGAGTGCAATGTCTTTGCAGCTTTTTCCCAAAGAAAAAGCAAGGAAAAAATCATGGAAGTGTCATTCAGGGAACAGGTTCCCTTTGGCCATTGCTCCCTGGCTTTACCCAATCCATCTGCAGGGCTATCAGTCACCTCATTCCTGAGCATTTCTGCCTCTGCTTCATCTCCAGTGGGATTCCTGATGGGAAACCAAACGTTTTTTGGAATCAGGGCTTGGCCATGTTTCCCATTTTCCCTTGATGTGCAAGTTCCACGTTTTCTGGAGCGAATGGCAGGGGCTGAGCCTGGGTTGCTGACAGAGCCCTTCAGCCCTGCAGCCATTCCCAAGGAAGGCTTTTAAGGAGGAAATGGTGCCCACAAGCCTGTGGCTGTGCCCAGTGCTGGGAGGCAAGAATGGGACAAAAGGCACACCTGGCTGGCAGTGCCACCACGAAACCTCACGCCAAAGTTTCTTAAATCAGTCCCACGGGAGAGAGAAACCATGTGGGCATCTAGAAAGTGCCTTCCCCTCTCCCATCCAAACAGCTTCCCTCCAGCCCTCCCCATGCTGGAATATCTTTGCCAAGCTCATTTCTAAGGGCAAAAACCTCCAGGCTCCAGTGTTAAACACTTCATTTGGGATGGAACGTGGAGGAGCTCCAGGCCCTGGGCTCAGCAACTGGGCCAGAGGGAATAGCAGCCCTGGGTGACAGGTTTTTAATGAAATGAACCTCTCTGGGGTGGCTGGAATGCTTTGGGACATCAGGACAAGTGGGATTGTTAAACAACAGGGGTGCATCTGCATCGAGTGCAGGAGAAATTCTGTGCTCACAGCACTGATGGGGTGATTTGGAAAAGTCAACACTTTGTGCCGTGACCAGCTGAGAGCCAAAGGACTGCCTGATTAATTTCCCCATTTTCCCTTTGTTGTGCGCACATGGAGGCTGCTGGGAATTTCAGACAGGATATCGGGGGGCTTTGTCTGGCATGAGGGGACAGGGTTGGATCATCCCCTCAGCCATGGTGCCCGTTTGTCCCATCAGACATCACCCAGCACAAATCCCTGGGGTTCAGGAGCAGCCTGGGCATCTGGGGATAAACAAAGCTGCTTTGCAGGAGTGGGAGGAGCAGAATTCCAATGGGGAGATAGTGCTCAGAGCCGTCACTTCTCCCTGTTGGGATGTCTCTGCAGGTTTGGGGAGGCAGGTCCCGCAGAGGGAACAGCTCAGCAGCTGTTTGTGTTTTCTGGGTTTGGGGGAGCCTTTTCCTTTCTCCAGGCTCCCACAGACTTTTTCCTAGGGGGAGCGATATCCTGGGGTTTATGATCTTTGATGGGTGTGTAGGAATGGCCAAAAATCCAGCAGCACCCCTGTGCAAGGAGGGAGGGATGTGCAGGGACAGGCCAGGGACAACAGGGACCCCTGAGGTCTGAGCTGCATCCCCAGCACGGGCACCAAAGGACACCTTGTTCCCTGGAAAATGGAGCAGGGAGCACATCCAGCTGTGGGGGTTGCATTTGGGGCTGGCTGGAGAGCAAATTGAGCGAGAGGAAGGGGGGATCAGCGTTGGCTGGGAACACAAGAGAGCAGAGGGACGTGACTGGGATGAGACACGGAGTTTTCCCCCTCCCCAGCCAGGGATCAGTGCTCTGCCCATCCCTAACGCCGTGTGCAGCTGTCGCTGAGAATGCAGGAGAGTCCCAGGGGACAGATCTGGGCTCTTCTGATCTGGTCAATCAATTAGTGCCTTAATAGAGTGAAATGAAGGGGAAAATGTGTGGGAATGTCAGTGGCACAGGGCAGGGCATGGAGGGGCCATAGAGGGAGCAGGGAGTGAGGGGCTGTGTTAGGGCTGTCTCCAAAGACCATTTTGCCTGGAGAGGGATTTTTCTTTATGGAGTTCAGAGATAAACCTGCGGCAGTTGATTCCTGTGTGTGAATTTCTCCTCCTGTCCCCGCAGAGGAGATAATCTGATGATGGCAAATGAGCCTTGCTGCAAAGGAATTGTTTGTGTCTGTGTCCAATTTGATATGGGAACAGATCCCAGTGCACCCTCTGGGATCAGCCCTTCCTCCTTCTTCTTCTCCTCTTCCTTCTCCTGGGGAAGTGCAGCCCCTCTGGGCTGGTGCAAGATGTTGTAAAACCACAGGATGGGACATTTTACATCTTGCAGAAGAATTTTTTTGCTGGTGCTGAGCTGCTCTGCTGCAAAAATCTCGATTCCTGAATTTCAGGAGCTGCTGTGTCAGCTTTTCAAAGAACCTTCTTAATTCAACTGCCCGGGATAAAGAGAAGAGGGACTTTGGGAAGGAATTCTTTACTCAGAGGGTGGGGAGGCCCTGGCAGAGGGAATTCTTTACTCAGAGGGTGCCCAGAGCAGCTGTGGCTTCCCCTGGATCCCTGGCAGTGTCCAAGGACAGGTTGGACAGGGCTTGGGGCAGCCTGGGACAGTGGAAAGCATCCCTGCCATGGCAAGGATGAAATGAGATGAGCTTTAAGGTCCCTTCAAGCCAACCCGTTCCACATCTCTGTGATTCACAGATTCAGTGCCTGCCCTCTTGGTGGCTGCCCTGAGGTTTAAATCAGGAAATGCAGCTGAAAGTTTGGGTGGAAATTTGATGGATGGGGCCAAAGATGGAGCACTGGGGTTGGACCATTGCACCAGGAACACCTCCCCAAATCCTCTTCCACCAAACAAATCATCCCGCAGCAGTACCTCATTCTGGGCAGCACTTTTTGATTGTTGAACCTGAGATATCTTCAAGTGATTTCCACAGAAAAAAATTCCATCCATTTAAAATATCAACCATTCCTTGGGTTTTCCCAGCTGGAAAAGTAAAGGATAGGTTGGAAACTTTGGCATTGATTATCCTGCAAAGCCACTGCAATGTGAGCTGGGAGCCAAGGCAGAGACCTTCCCTGGGACACCCAGCCAGGGAGGAGGCTCCACCTGTTGTTAAATCCCAATCCAGATCTCAGGATCACCCATCCCTCCCTCCATCCCTCCTTCCCTCCATCCGTCCTCTCTGCACGGAGGAAAGAACATGGAAGAAGCTCCAATCCTGCAGGACTCTGCCTTTGGCTTCCCTGGGTACTTCCCATTCCTGTAACAAAATCATCTTTCACTGCGCTGTGGGAATTTTGTTGAGGGAAGTCTTAATGGACTCAAAGGACCCTGATTTTCATGGAGATCAGAGTTTGGGAATTGCTTAAAACAGACTTGGCCTCTTTTATTTCTTCTTTTTTTTTTTTTCTAAAGAATCCCCACTGTGAGAGAAATTTACACATTGTCCTGCCTCCAAACTCTGTCATTCAGTGGTGCAAAAATATTGGGAAAACTGAACTAAGGCTTGAAAAAAAAGAAAAACCAGGAAAATAGACACTCCATTCCTCATAAACAAGCAGAAACCCTGAGGTGTTGGCAACTGTTTGCAACAAATAAATGTGTTAGGAAGAAAATGACCTTTTCTCTGAAAGAAAATCTAAAAAATAAATTACCTGCTTTGAAAAAAAAAAAGAAAAGGTAAGAAAAAAGGGCCTTTGGAAAAATGCAAATGAAGAAGCTGCAAAGATCGCGGTGCTGGGGGTGGGGGAGGGCTGGGGCTCCTTGGGGTGAGCGACTGAGGGGAGGAACGGCCTGCAGCCCTGACTGCCAGGGAATCTCTACGGCTCAGCAGGTAACTGTCATTTTCCCAGTGTGGATCCCAGATTTCCAGTGCAGTCTGCTGGAAGCTGGCACCAAAAGCCCTGGCACAGGGTGCCCAGAGCAGCTGTGGCTGCCCCCTCCCTGGCAGTGCCCAAGGCCAGGCTGGACACTGGGGCTTGGAGCAGCCTGGGATGGCGGAAGGTGTTGGGATTGGAATGGGATGAGTTTGAAGGTCCTTTCCAACCCAAGCCCTTCTGGGATTCCGAAAGACCCCCCTGGGGGCTCCAGGCCCTGAGTGAGCCCCAGGTGAGCCCGGGGTGTTTGTGATGCCCCAGGTGTCCCAGGTGAGCCCGGGGTGTTTGTGATGCCCCAGGCGTCCCCTGAGCACAGCCGCGTCGCAGCTCCTGCCAGGGGCCCTGGGGCTGGGCTTCTCCCCTTGCAGAGGCACCAGGAGCAGTTTGGAACTGCCCATGGAGAAGAGAGGGTCCCCTCTGCCCTGCCATGCTCACGCAGCTGTCCCCCGTGTGTGTCCTCAGCACGGGGCACGGCTGGCCCACCGGTGGCCCTCAGAGCTGCCCAGGCCCCAGCTGTCGGGAGCTGCTGCCAGCATGGGGACATTGCTGTGGCCACCAGCATGGGGATGTGTCCTGGCCATCCCTGCTGAGGAGGTGGAGATGGCCTGGGTGTCCTGCAGGCTCAGCTCCATCCTGCCCTGTCCCTCGGGCTGTTCTGCTGCTGGCAGGAGGTGGGACAGGGGCTGGACCACCTCCCTGGCCTTCCTTTGGGATCTTGCGTGATTTCTCTGGGCACTTGTGCCACCAGTGCTGCCAGTGGGGCTGTTGTGCTTCAGTTTGGAGGGTTTTATTTCAGTTTGGGCTTTTTGTCAGTAATTTCTGGGCTCTTGGGCAATGTGCAGAGACTGAGGGTGTTTGTGGTGCTGAGACCATCTCACATCACTGCACCAGTGCCCCTTGAGCCGGGCACACCCTTTCCAGGGCTTGAATTTATCAGTAAATTTCACAGCAGATCCCTAATGCAGTTTTACTGAGTTGAATGGAATAATCTTCAATAGAAATTCCTTGAGGATTTTTCTTCAAACAAATTTACCACTTCACTGAGAACCTGTTTCTTTGTCTGGGTGTTTTCTGCACCATCATTTCTCTGTCAGAGGAGGTTTGAATTTATTTTTGTGCTGACAAAGACAGAAATCTGTGCTCTGAGGTGGCTGCAGCCTCCAGAGCTAGCAGTGCTGTTATGGTGTACAAAGATATTTGTTTTGTTCTTTTTGCTGTTGAGTTCACAACACTATCAAGTGGTCATTAGAATAAATGATTCTGTGATCCAATACATTTACTCAGTTAAAAGAATGTAGACACAGCAGCAGCCCAGAGCAACCTGAGGGAGCTGTGGAAGGATCCAGTATTTGTGTGAGCTCAGTGGGAAGTATTCAGAACTAATTTTTATCATTTTTGAGTGTGAATAAGCTGATCTGGCACCTAAGGGGAAGATCTCTGCTCACAATGGGCCACAGTAATGCTGCAGTTCCATCCAGAGATGGATTTCACTGTCCAAATTTCCTGCTCTGAGCAGAGCCAACCCTCTGGACAATCCAGCAAGGTGGAGCTCATGGGAGGGTTTGGAGTAGGGAGTGGGAACTGCTGCCTTCCCTGGGGAAGGGATGGGGGAATAATCCCCTGACAGTGATTTGCATGTTTTTCATCTCCTCCTGCCCCTGCTGGGGCTTGGTTCTCATGCTTCCCCCAGGAGTCCCCTGCCTAGGGGATCATTGTCAAACATGTCCCTGTCACTCCAGCAGCTCCCCCAGTACCCTCAAACGCAGGGGGAGACAGAGCAATAAAGAGGAAAATGAAACAAACAGAGGCATTTGAAAGGAGCAGAGCCCAAGCTGTCAGGGAGGCAGCCAGGCTGGGTGTAAGAGCCAGATTCCAGGGATTTCAGGGACTCTGATCCCGTGTGAGGATAAATCTGTGAACCTCAGCTTCCAGCACTTTTGTCCTTTGTATATGAGACAATTGAGGCAATATAAATATTTATTTTATGGCCAGCTGGTGTGTGGGTGCATGTTTTCACAACATTATCCAGGATTAAAGTGCCAGAGGTCAGGTTTAGATGGGATATTGGGAAGGAATTATTATCTGGGAGGGTGGGGAGACCCTGGCACAGGGTGCCCAGAGCAGCTGTGGCAGCCCCTGGATCCCTGGCAGTGTCCAAGGCCAGGCTGGACACTGGGGCTTGGAGCACCTTGGGACAGTGGGAGGTGTCCCTGCCATGGCAGGGGTGGCACTGGGTGGGCTTTAAGGTCCCTCCCACCCAAACAATACTGGGATTCTGGATTTAGGTTAAATTTATCTATTCCCCAATGTTGGCTTCCTTTTGCTAGGTTGCCTCATCCTGGCATTTTTCAATGCTACATTTTTAATACAGACAGGCAGGAAAGCTCTGCTGAACTCATGCTCAAACCCCCCTGTGTGGATATTCCAAATACCCTCCAGCAAACTGCACCTCTTTTTCCCACTGCCATTCAAAAGTTCTCGAATTCAAGGGCATTTTCAGGGCAGAAGTGGAATTTGTTATAATCACAGAATCAGATGAGGATGAAACCTCCCAGGAACTGTTGGTTCAGCTCCGGATAGGCATGGCAAATAACCCTTCTTGTCCAGGATTGTTGTTTTGTGTACTATCAGAGAATGAGAACAAAGCCCTGTGAGGATGGAAGGAGTGGAGAGAACCCTCCCCTCTGTCGTGCTGTCCCTGAGCCAGCTGAGGCTTTGTCACCTTCAGCCCCTCCTGAGCTTTCCTCGACTTCCTGTGGAACACGAGGCTCAGTTTAAGCCCTTGATCTGGGGAAAAATCCCAGCAGATCAGTGCTGCCCGTGCCTCAGAACAGAGCTGGGAAGGGAACAGGCAAACTGCTGTGAGACAGGGCTGAGCTGGCCCAAAGCAGCTCCTAAACTGCTCCAAAACTGCTCCAAACCCATTTTGGGCTGGCTAGGTAGGTCTCCTGTTACCCTGAGCCAAACCTTTGGGTGTGATCTCAGCTTGTTGGGAAAACTGAGATTTAGGTTTTAGGTTTGTGTTTTGGTTTATATCTTGATTCATGCTGGATGTGGCACAGGCAGGGAAATACCAGCATAAATGTTCCAAGATCAGGATTTTGGGAATGAAGGGAAGAGCTGAGCCTGGTCTGTGTGTGCTGTGCTTCTTCCTCTGCACTGAATTGGGGTTTTCATTTTGGGTAGGCGTGTGATACCTCATAGAATATTTACAAAGATGATTGGGAATAACCAACACATTTTTGTGAATCCAATTCCCTTCAAATTGCCCTCTGTTTTTACCCAATTGGGACTTTGATCAAAGGCTTTGAAATTGCTGTTAGACCCAGAATTCCTGCCCTGTTTTTCCTGAATATGTGCCTGGTTTTCGTCAATGTGTTTTAAAATGTGTTTCACTCAGCAGTGACACAACACCCTGATTTATCTGGGGCCTGTTCCTCGGCAAATAAATCAAATGGGGTTTCTCTTGTATCATTTGGAACAGAAAATGGAGAACTGGGCCAAAGGAAAACGACTTTGAGGTGTTTGATGTGGGGTTTTGCATTTCTTTAGCTCAGAGCAGTTTGTCCTGTCTGACCCTGGGGTTGGCACTGAAATGCACTGAGCTGGGGCAGGTGTCCCAAGGCTGGTGACAGGGGCTGCAAACCTGAGTTGTAGAGGTATTTCCATAGCCCATTACTGTGGCTTCCCACTGCCAGAGGGCAGGGCTGGATGGGATATTGGGCAGGAATTGTTCCCTGGGAGGGTGGGCAGGCCCTGGCACAGGGTGCCCAGAGCAGCTGTGGCTGCCCCTGGATCCCTGGCAGTGCCCAAGGCCAGGTTGGACACTGGGGCTTGGAGCAGCCTGGGACAGTGGGAGGTGTCAGGGGTGGCTCTGGATGGGATTTAAGGTCATTCCCACCCAACCCATTCCATGACCCTGGGGCTCACCACAGCACTTTCTAAGTGCCTTTCTTCTCTGGCAGTGGTGACATATTCTCCCTCCAAACTTCCCCCAGATCTCCCTGGGTTAAAGATGAGCATGATCCATGTCCTGAAGAATGATCACTCCTCTGGCAGCCTGGATCTGCTTTGCAGACCATCCCTCCCTCTCTGAGAGTGTTCATTATTCACAGAATCCCAGGATGATTTGGGTTGGAGGCACCTTGGAGCCCATCCAGAGCCACCCTTGCCATGGCAGGGACACCTTCTGCTGTCCCAGGCTGCTCCAATGTCCAGCCTGGCCTTGGGCACTGCCAGGGATCCAGGGGCAGCCACAGCTGCTCTGGGCACCCTGTGCCAGGGTCTCCCCACCCTCCCAGGAAGGAATTTTGTTCCTTTCCCCCCAGCCCGGGGCCAGCAGGGCTGTGCCAGGGCAGGGGCAGGCAAGGAGCATTGGGAGAAGGAGCAGACACAGGACTGGGAGAGCCCTCAGCCCTGAGGAATCCTCTCCTCTCCCCACCTGGATGGTTTGGAGCCAGCTGAGCACTGATTGCTGAACAGGAATTAAATTAGGGCAGTTAAACCCCAAATCCACCCCAGCCATGCACACTCAGAGGAAACAGGCTCCTGCCGTTTGTGGTAATCAGCATGGAGTGGCTGATTAAAGGCCATTAAAATTCACCAGGAACGATTCTAATCCTCTCTCCACTTCCAGCCCGGCTCTTTTCCGGGTGTTGGGTAATCAGTGCTGACTTTAGCTATCAGCCCTGACACAATGCCCCTGCTAGAGCGCGGAGCTAGTGCCCCTGTCCCACAGCAGATAGGAAAACAAGGCAAGAATAATCGGATTTAGAGTAGACAAGGCCTGGAACCTGCAGGAGGAAACACCCTGGAAGTGTTCTGTCACACTCCAGGAACACAGGAGAAATATGGATGATATTAAAATTAAATTGCAACAAGATTTGACAACTTCTGTGGTGGGGAGTTTATTGCATCTCAGAAATTTGTGGGGAATGTGATAACTTTATTATATTTATTATGATAACTTTATAATATTTATTCTTGTTTTCTGAGCGTGAAACTGCAAAACCTCTGAACTTTCCTTCCCTGAGAGTGTTTTTTCCACAACATCAGAAACACCCCAGTCCTTACTCACCAAGGTCATCACAGACCTTGTTAAGAGACCTCAAACCTGCCCAGGATAATTTACATTATCCCCGCTTGCCTCCGGCTGCTTTCAGAACCTCCCGGCCCCGTGCCATTTGATAGACATCGAAATTGCTCCTGCAATTAGAGCTGCAGTCAGTTCATTTAGCAGCTGCACATTTAAACCCCGGCCGTGGAGCCTTTCCTGGCTCCGGGTCACACCGGGTGTGCTGGGGCAGAGCTCGGCCCTGGGGCCTCCAGCAGGAGCCTCCCTTTGCAGACAGCAATGCCCCGCAGCCCTCAGCTGCTTTCAGATCCCCCCGGGGGCTAGGAGGAGGCTGAGTGGGTGATGAAGTCCCAATGTGAAGTCCCAATTAAGCCTTTAAGTGGCCTTCTGTCACTCCCGTCACTGTTTGTGGGGTGGCAGTGCTTTGGGGGGCCTGCAGTGCCCCCTCACCCTCTGTGTGCCCTCACCCTGTGTGCCCTTTCTGCCAGGGCTCCTCTGGTCACACAGGGGCTGCGGATTCGCCCATCCTGGCTGTCACTTGTCCCCATCACAGCTCTTCACCTCAGGAGCCCCTCGTGGTTGTCGCTCCCGGTGACACTGGTGCTGATGATGGCTCTGGACCAGACACTGGTGCAGCTCCATCAGGTCAGGTCTTGGAGGCTTCCTTATCTTAATTCCTTCACTAAAAAGGGGGAAGGAGGAGATCCCAGGAGTCATGGAATGGTTTGGGGTGGAAGGGACCTTAAAGCCCACCTTGTTCCAGCCTCTTCCTCTACACCAGGGTGCTTCCAGCCCTGTCCAGCCTGGCCTTGGACACATCCAGGGAACCAGGAGCAGCCCCAGCCTCACTGAGATGTACAGATTCCATGATTCTGTGATTCTGCTATGCCATGATTCCCTGACTCTGGAAGCAGGACACAGCTCTGGGCGATCAGCAGCTCCTGCTGTGGCCACACTGGTTGTGCAGAAAGCTTATTTCAAACAACCTGCCCCTCTCTTTAAAAAACACAAACCCCAAGCAGGTGCAGCCACCACACCCCAAATAATGAATTGCGCAGAAAATTAGATCTGGAATTCCATTGAGAAGGGTTTTCTGTGGCTGGGAATAAATAAAATCCCTGATTATGAAGACTTTGATCACTGGTGTTGCATCTGAAAAAGCTGCAGAGGTCAAAGGCTCAGCTCACTGCCCGGGTGGAAACATTTCTTGTTCTTAATTAGGGAATCATTAAGGTTGGAAGAGACCTTTGAGACCATCAAGTCCAACCTAGAGCAGGAAGCAGATACAGGAAATAGGGGAGAACATCAAACACAAATAGATCCATCCATTTGAACCCATCACTGAAATGAGAATCTGAAGAGGAGAGGATACTGGAGATGTGGGATGGGATTCAGGAGCTCCTGAATTGCTGGATCATAAGAATAAATGAAGCCTTGATGTAGACATTGATTGAAAACACTCCCCAGTTGCACAGTATGAGGTGGGGTAGTGTCAGGGTGCTTTTAGCCAATTGTTTTTAGCCAGTTTTGCCAAACTGGAGAATCTGTTGGGCACAATAACAATTGCAGTGACTTTGAGGAGGAAGCAATATTCCCTCTCAGTGTGCAGGTCACCGTGGGTGGGGGATGATGAAGTCCCATTCCCTTTTAGCATGAACAAGACATGTTCAAACTTTAAATACTTCAAATATCACTGACAATAAAAAGTCACATTCTTTCAACGTGATGAACCCAGTGATTCATAAGTCTCTGTTCTCTTTAGAGCAGGGGAAGGTACCTAAGATGGAAATATTTCCCAGAAAATCGGATTTTCAGTCTGTGGAGATGGGGACCAACCCCTGCTTGAGGGCAGGCCCCACCTGAAAAGGTGACAGGACCACAGTGGAGCCAGAGAGCCCCAGGGGCACCTGGAAGGTGACAAAAGGCTGGATCAGGGAGTGAATCCCTCCACCAGCATTCCCTCTGCCACAGAGCCGGCACGAACAGAATCCCAGGGGCAGCAACTGCCGGAGGAATGAGCTCAGCTGTCAGAGGAGAGGATCTGCTGATCGCCTTTCCCTCTGGATTGCTGAGCCTCAGCACCGAGGGAGCAGAGCCTAGGCTTTGGGAAGTTATTTCCACTCAGCTCAGGGGACAAGTCAACCAGTTAATGGCTTTAATTAGCAATCTTTTCATGTCTTCCTCTCAGCACAGATTTGCCCATGCTGGGGTTTGCAGCCCCCGTGGCACTGGGATTCAAACTCTCCGCTGGATGTGCCACACTATAGACAGAAATCCCCCTTTTTTCCAAGCAAAACAGACTTGGGGCTCCATTTGAAGCAGCCTCTCCTGTCTGTGGCAGAGCCTGTGCCTGGGCACATCCACTGCAACTGCTCTGGTTTCTCCTGTTTCCCTCATTCCTTTTCTCCTCTGGCTCCTTGGGGAATAAATCCAAGTGCTGCATGTTCCATTTTTATGCAGGAATCAGGAATTTCACATCCCCGCAGTCTCAGTGTGTGATGAGCTATCAGGGGAGCAGGACTCCTGAAATCCCAGGAACTGATCTGATCACACAGGCAGAGCTTGCAGTTGCTTTTAGGATATGATCGGATCAACAAGATAAAATTTTAATTAAATTACAATGATTCCCAGGTTTAATGGATGCTCCAGTTTTCAGTGATCCTTGGGAACAAATCGCACAAGAGCTGAGCTTTGTGATGCTGAGGGATGTGAGGTTATTTCTGCCCACCCCCTGGAGCCTAGGCAGGAAGGATGGCAGGGCATGGAATGGGAGGGATGGCCTTGGGATGGAGATAGCTCAGGAGTGAGGTCACCTGTTCTGGGATGGCTCAGAACCTCCTGTCACAGCCTCCCTGAAGTGCCACCTGCCAGTGACTCAAAAGGCTCTGTCACTCTCCGGAGCACCCCAAAAGCCTCTATTTGTCACCTCCAGGCACCTGAACAGCTGAGCATGCAGGATGTGCCAGAGGGAAGATCGCCTTTTTTTACACCAGTTCCTCACCCCCCCAGCATGGAAGGTCAGGCAGGTTTAATCCCAGAGATCCCAACAATGGAGCTGGAATTCTCTGGCACAAAACCCACGTTGTCCCCACTGTGGCAGCATCACAAGCAAACTTCTTCCTGCAGAGAAAGATATTTCCCAAAGGTCTAGACCTCTGGGTTTACTCAATCCCAGGAAAACCTGAGGTTTTTTCCCAGCTCCTCAGCCCCGCCTGATTTGCCAGCCTGCTGCTTTCCTTCCTTTGAGCTGTTGCCGCCCCAAAATGTCCCTGTGCTTATCACTTTTCCTTGCATCAAGAGCTTTTAGCACAGACAGGGTGGATTTAGTGCTGTCCATGTGCAGCTTCCTTCCCCATCTGTTCCTCAGTTGCTTCTGAAACATTCCAGAGCAAAATCTCATCCTCATAAAATCAGTCCTGGTAGGAACAGAGAGCAACGGGGCACCTGCTCCACGTGCATTGTTCCGAGCTGCCTGTGGAGTGGGTAATGGAGAATTATTGCAAATATTGTGTGTGTTTACATTTCTTTTATTAATAACTCCATCCAGTAGAGCTTCAGAGCTTCCTTACACTGGGAATAGAGGTTGGATCTTGTTGAAAAGTGAGTTTGTCTCTGTCTAAAAACCTTCTGGTTGTGCATTCCAGCAGGGTTGGGAGCAGCAGGGGATGCTGAAAGCCATGGTTTTGAAGCCATCAGGAGTGATAATGTGCAAAGCAGCAGCTGCTGGGTGGTGCTGACTGCACACACCAATCCCAGGAGCTTCTGCTGCTTCCCTGCCCTGGTGCTTCCTGGGCCAAAGCTCTGCCTGAGCAGAGGCACAAAGCCAGCACTCTCCATCTCCCAGGAGAGTCAGGGAATATCCTGAGCTGGAAGGGAGCACAGGGATCATCCAGCTCCTGGCCCTGCACAGACACCCCAAAAATCCCTCCCTGTCCAAACGCTCCTGGAGCTGTGGCAGCCTCAGGCTGTGCCCATTCCCTGGGGAGCCTGGGCAGTGCCAGGCACCCTTCTGGGGAAGAACTTTTCCCTGAGATCCACTCTAAGAAACCAGAGCATGGATTTACCACCTTGCCTTGTTCCCAGTGGAGCACCCAGGGAGCACTTATTCCTTTTTTCAGTCTGCTTGAAGCCAGGCTTAAAGCCTGGAATCTGCTTAAAGCCAGGCTTTGGAGTCAAATGCATTGCTGGGATCTGTGTTCAACAATTCCAGATAACCCAGACAATGCAGACACCTGGATTTGTGTTTAATTCCTATCTGAGCCTTGGCCATGGCTTCCCACATGGGAAGACCTGCTCCATCCTCCCTGGAAAGCACTCAGCTGCTTTGTTTTGGTATTTGGGTGTTTTTTTCCTACTGCTTGGCTGACATTTCCTCCATCTTTCCTTTGCTTTCATGTGCCTGTGGAGCTGGGGATGAAGTCAGGAGTTCTCAGAAGGATTGCCAGGCAGGGAAGCAGCCTCAGTAATAAAAGGCATAAAAACAACCAAACCCAATCCATTATTTCCTTGCTCACGCACTCAAAATGCAAACTCAACTTATTAACTCACCATTCACTCCTGATTCCATGATTTTATGTTTGCCTTTTATATCCATAATATCCATTTTCCACTTCCTTAACAGCCACCAAAAAAATCCCTTCCCAATCCTGCCCTCTTTGTTCTCCTCTGTTTGCAGCCAGTCCGACTCAGCAGGAGCACATCTGGAGCTCAGCTGCAGCTGTGCTCCCAGCCTGCTGTGGGACTTTTGGGGAGTCTCAGCCCTCCCACGCTCAGTTTGAGGCAGTAACCTGGAGCTTGTGTGGAACACTTGAAGATAACACTCTGCCAAAATGGAACTTTGATAAACAAGTTGGTTTTCCTTTTTATTTCCAGTGGGAAATTGGATGCACAGTCCAAAGTATTAAAGTGCACATTTGGAAAGTGGGTTTGTCCTGGAATCCAGTGAATTTTGAGGCTTTGGGACCAAAGGGGTGGTTCAGGGATTTGTATAAAATAACACCGTGTGACAAAGGGGATGAGTTCATATCAATGAGCTGTGTTATCCATTTGAATGAGCCAAATTCCCATGGATAAGGAGGCAAAAAACTCAGGTGGAGACAAAAAACTCAGGTAGCGTCAAGTTTTCCTTGTTGTTGCTGGTGTAATTCCCACCAGCCCTTAAAATGCAGGAAAATGGCACAATTCTCCAAAATGCAAAAATCCACTTGTCCCAACAGTTTCTGGATTCAAATGAAATATAAAATGTAGCTCAATAAATCATGGAATCATGAATTCATGGAATCATGAAATCACAGAATTATGAAACCATGGAATCATAGGATTATGGAATTATAGAATCATAGAACCACAGAATCACAGAATCATGGAATAATGCAGTCATAGAATTATGGAATAATGAAATAATAAAATCATGGAATCCCAGAATCATGAAATCATGGAATCCTTGAATGATTTGGGCTGGAAGGGACCTTTAAACTTCCCTTGTTACAGACCATGCTCCACAGTGTGAAACAGCTAGAAACTGAGAAGTCTCCTTGAGACATAGCCTTCCCTTCTCCAGGGCAAGCATGAAGTTTCTGGAGTTTCTCCTCGATATCCCAGCAGGCAGGCTGAGATCCAAAAGCAGATTTGGCTCCCCAGGAGTGGCAGGTATCAGCTGAGGCAGGCTGAGGGATCAGCCAGTCTGGTCAGGAACTGAGGCTGGAGCCATCCCAGCTCCTCCCAAAGCCAGCAGCAGTCCTGGAGCAGAGCTTTCTCTTCTCAATCAGATTTTATGGACACACATCAGGCACTGGTGCATGGAGAAGGTGGGAATCCTGACTCCTGGATCATAGTTAAAATTGCTTTCCTGTGCTGTAGCTGTTCCCACCTGGCTGCTGGACACATTCCTTGGATACACTGGTACAGCAGCTTTTCCTGAAGAGGTGAATCCCTGTGTTGAGTATTTATAAACACCTACCTGGGTTAGAGAGGAGAGGATGGAGGACATTGATGCTTTTCCAGCTTAAAAACTCTGAAGAATTAAAATTCCAGCTGTAGGAGCGAGCACTGAGGGAAGGGAACCACTGCATTGAGAAAGGGAGCAGGACACCAGCAGGGCCATTTCCAGTAGGGTTCCAGTTTCACCCAGCTGCAGCAGAATGGGGATTGTGCTCCTTTTCCTGCCATCCAAGGGGCTTTTCCTGCAGATTTGCTCTCCAGTGGGAGCTGTGAGCCAGTGGACAGTTGTCTCTAGGGTGAAGGTGTCTGACTTCTCCATCTGGATGGTGGCCAGGCTGGTTCCAGTCTCTGTGTTCCCCTCACTTTTGGGAGACAGGCACAGGCAGGATGTAGAAAACACCTGGGATGCTCCACAGGCTGTAGAAGAAAGATGCTGTTCTTGATGCTCATCCCTGGTGCCCTCCTTCCATGGCAAAATAAACATGGAGTGACACCAAACCTTTTCCAAACTGAAACTCCCCAGAGCTTGTAAGGGCTGGCACCACTTGGGAATGAGATCCTGAAGTTATTTTTGGCAGATCTATGAGAACGTCAGCTCAGACCTCAGCAATCAAGCAGCAAGTGGAAAACTGGAAAAGATTGAGAAAGGAATTGGGAAAAAAACCAGCTCGTGGTGTGTGTTCACTTCTTGGATGTCATTGGGATCTGCTCCACCCTGTCGTGGAAGGGAGATGGTGGGATGGGAGAAGTTAATGAGGAGGAAACCTTCATGAATTCCAGGTGGTACTTCCTCAAGAGGAAACTTTGGTGGCTAAAAAGGAGAAACTTAAGTGGATAAAAAGAAGAAACTTAGGTGGAGAAAAAGATAACTAGGTTATCTTTTCTATGTCAGAATTTGGGAAGGTGATGACTGGAGCTGGGGACGGTACAAGTGAAACAGGAGACAGTTTCAGAGCAAGCCCAAGGAGAGGATTTCTCCTGCAAGGTGTGAAATTTCCTGACAGCACAAGTTGGATGTGCTGGAAGTTCACAGAACTTCCCAAAATAACTTGGCAGATTATTCACTTGAGGTCTGTCCTCTTCTGCAGTGAAGGTGGGATTCTTCTACTGCCATCTACTCTGAACCTGCCCATGCACATGTCCATCCATGGGTTATTACTCCACCAGGAGGAAAACTTCCCAAAGAAACAGATAGAACTTAGGGAATACTAAAAGTGAACATTATGCTTTTTTTCCTTTCCATGCGAAAAGCAAATAGCAGCTGTGTTAGATCATTATCTTGAACTTCATCAGTCCAGACCCCACAGTTCCACCACCACCAGTGGAGAAAATGAGCTGTATCTCTTTCATCTTCCAGCATTCCATATTTCCTCTTCCAATATTCAATATTTCCTCTTCCAGCATTCAATACTTGATCAGGAATTTGCTTCTCATCAACCTCTAAAGCCCACCATACCCCAGAATGGCCCCAGAGTGATGGATTGCCCTATTAGCATCTAAATGTGCGATAAAAACTCCAATTGATCCTCCCAGAGGCAACAGAAAATTCCAATTTAAGCCATCATTTTTTATTGCATAAATTACAGTCAGGACTAATGATGTCTGAGGATTCTTTCTGCCTTTCCTTTTGTTCTGTAGTTAGCAAAATCTGCATCTTCCTGGGCATTTATCCCATTCCCCCAGTCTGGAAGTCTCTGCCAAGGCTGAAGTTAGAAGCAGAATTGCAATATAAGGGTGGGAGGGACTTCCTGCCCTTTGGGCTTGCTGGGGTTGCTGTTGTGTTCCCTAAGGAACCTCAGCACCAGCCCTGGCACTGCTGCACATGGACCACACAGAATCCCAGGATCACTGCGGCTGGAAAAGCCCTCCAAGATCATGGAACCCACCCTGTGCCCCATCCCCACCTTGTCCCCAGCCCAGAGCACTGAGTGCCACCTCCAGCCCTTCCTTGGGCGCTTCCAGGGATGGGGACTCCAAAACTCCCTGGGCAGCCCCTTCCAGTGCTGACCACCCTTTCCATGGGGAAATTCCTCCTGATGTCCACCCTGAGCCTCCCCTGGCCCAGCCTGAGGCCGTTCCCTCTCCTGCTGTCCCTGTTCCCTGGGAGCAGAGCCCGACCCCCCGGCTGTCCCCTCCTGTCAGGGAGTTGCGCAGAGCCACAAGGTTCCCCCTGAGCCTCCTTTTCTCCAGGCTGAGCCCCTTTCCCAGCTCCCTCAGCTGCTCCTGGGGCTCCAGCCCCTTCCCAGCTCCGTCCCCTGCCCTGGACATGCTCCAGCCCCTCAGGGTCTGCATTGTCCTGAGAGGCCCAGGAGTGCCCCCAGGGTTTGAGGGTTCTCAGCAGTGCTCCACATCCCTGGGTCACCCTCCCAGACACATTTTGCAGCTGCTCTTGTTCCCCGTCTCTGGGAATGCTTCAGTCTGGGATCACAACCTCCGTGTCCTGTGCTGGGCCCAAATGGCAGTCTGAGGGAAATCTGCAAGAATTAAGAAACAAACAACAGCATAAAGAGTTGGGCTATTTTTAATTTAAAATGCAGCACCCAGAGAAAGGCCAGAGCTACCTGGATCTCTTCACCTGATGAATTATTTATGTCTAATGACAACGATGCTCTGACTCAGTGCTGGTATTTGAAGCAGGACTTCAGATCACCCAAGACTCATAAACCAAACTCTGTCAAAAATTCCTTTCTTCCCCAAACCCATTTCTCACCTGTAGGAATATTTCAGATATGTTTTCACAAAGCTGCCTGACTTGTAATTAGCGAGTGCTCACACAACAAATATTAAAGAGCAATTAGCTCAGGGAAATTTACAGGAGCTGTTTGCAGGGCTGAGGTGAGGAGTGATAACATTCCCTTGATGGAGGCATGTCAAATTCACACAGCCAAATCCCGGAAATTTATCAACTCCTCAGGATTCCCTGTGATCCCGTGAATTTTAGGGGGTTTTCATTAGCACCTCTAAAGACCAGCTAACAGTAACACCTATTCCCAGGATGTCTTTTCCCATCTTCTCCAGCATGTGTTGTTTTGGCTCTTTAAACTCTGAAAGAAAGCAGAGCTTTGTTCTCCCAGATCCTGAGCACCTCATTTATATCCATTCCTTTATTAATTGACAGAATATATAAATTGAAGACTAAGTTTTATTCCTTCTCACTGCATATAACATTGCCTTGTCAACTCTGATAACTTCTCTCTTCCCAAATAATTCGAAAATTATGCATGAATGCTGCAAACTGCTTCAAATTATATTTTGCAATGCCTTCCTTTTAATTACATCAGTTCTGATGGATATGGATGTGCACACACACACACCCCCAGAGCAGTTCTGGGGCTCAGGGACTCCCTTCCTTGCAGCTCTTTCCAGCTTTTCCCTTGCAGAATCAACAACATCAAACTTCTCCAACCAGAGTGTGCAGAGGGAAAGAAAGGGTTTAATACAGAAGGTGGCAGAGTCTGTTGTGAGCTTTTTTTGCCTAAATGTAAATTTGATTCAATTGACCACAATGCCAAAAAAGAAGAAACACAAATGGAATAATAAAAAAAAAAACAACCAACAAAAACTGAAGAATCCACATTTCCCTTTACTGGGAAAAAATATCAGTGAGAAGTGGATCTGTTTTGATGCCTAAGCTCCAAGCAGATATGACAGAGTCTGCTCACCTTATCTCTGTGGTAAAATCCAGGTGGACTTGACACACTCAGGTGGAGAGCAGATATTTCAGCCTGGCTCCAGCACTGACAGCAAAATCAATCCTCAGTAAACAGGCATGTTACAGAGGGAGCACACAGATGATGAAACACCAGGCTTGGAGCAACCTGGTCTAGTGAAGGTGTCCCTGCCCAGGGCAGGAGATGATTTTAAGGTCCCTTCCAACTCAAACCATTCTGGGATTCAGTGATTCTGAGTTATCAAAGAGCAGCAGCTCTCAGTGCATTTTAGATTGTTCCTTTCTTTTTGCTTTCCTTTACCCACTCTTGGTGAAATCAGCTGTTGTGAAATGATTCTTTGGGCAGCAAAGACTGGGGGAGCCCAAGAAATGACAAAGCAGATGGGAGGGGACACTGAGGGCAGTAAAGCACAACTTCCTCTCATGGCTGTGCCAAACAGGACAGAAAAGGGGCAGAAAAGGAGCCACTCAAAACCCTCACCAGATGTGGATTTCTCTCTCCTGAGGGATTTCAAACCAGGATGAAGCGCTCCAGGAAAAGTGTCAGGGATGACAGGAGTTGATGAGCTGGAACTGCTGGCCAGGGAGCACAGATTTCCTGCAGGGAAAGGCAGCTTGTTGTGAGCACGGAAAACAGAAAACTTGACATGTGTCACCAAGGAAAAGGGGAAAATGCTTTATGGAGCTGGTGGTGGAGCCTGACCCCAGGCAAGGAAAGGAGCAGGACCTATCCAAAGGGCTCCCCTGCAGCCAAGCACTGAGGGGCTGGCACCCCTGAGAGCTGGGGGGATCCATCAGGCCTGACCCCAAACCCATGGTCACTGTGTAGGGCAGGAATGCAGCAAGATTTGCATTTGTTCAGACAAATGAGAAAAGTTCAAGAGAAATCCTTGGCAAGCTCAATCCCTCCCCTCAAACAGCAAGATGGATGTGATCCCAAATACCCAGGGATCACAATCCCATTTGGGCTGAAGCAGACACTTTGTCCTCTCCAAATGGAGCTCTGAAGATGTTCCCAGGTCAGGGTTGAAGGGAAGGCAAAGGACAGCCTGGCTTTGCAGCCTGGTCCTTCTTCCACTGAGTGTCACAGGATTGATTTCAACATCTGTCCTCAGCTTTTTCTTCTGCAAAATCTGTAAATTTTTATTTTGCAAAAGAAGGAATTTCTCCAGGAGATGGGACGGGATGAAAATTCTGCTGTTCAGCCAAGGCTCTTGTGCAAATAACAAACATTAAGTAACATTTGCAAAGGAACTGCACTCAGGGACTGCTGAAACTAGTACTGGACTCAAGGAGTGATGAAATTAAGATTCCTTTCAGGCAAAAGGCCACCCCAAAGCTGATGCTGGTGATGGTGCCCCTCACAACAGGTTCTTCTTCCAGGGATGGAATTGATCACACCAATAAATGCCATTTCTCCTGGTCCTTGCCAGGAGTGTCTGCAGTCAGCTCAGGTCAGGCTGCGAGGTCCTTCCCTGTCACCATCAGGCCTCTAATTAATGAAGTTTTAATGAACTCAGAGCACAGACTTTTCATGGATCAGTGACATTTCCTATTAGAAAAATATCCCTGCTCAAGCTGTGGCAGGTTCATGTCCTTCTCCAGAGCTGGGGCAGAAGCTGAGGACTCCAGGGTTGTAATGAGCTGGATTTTATTGACACATTTAGTAATTTGGTAAGAAAATTGGATTGGTACCTGCAGCGCAGAGGAGGCTCCAGCAAGGCTCCAGATGAGGTCCTTGGCCCAGTGGGATGAAAAGAAATAGGGAATTATTCGAGGGGAATGGTCTAGTGTCAGGAGGAATCAGGGAGGGAGGAAGATTTCAGTGTGGCATCGAGCTCATTTTCCATATCCAGCATCACAGAGTGCCAGGATGAGTTGGGTTGGAAGGGACCTTAAAACCCATCCAGTGCCACACCTGACATGGGCAGGGACACCCTCCACTGTCCCAGGCTGCTCCAAGCCCTGTCCAGCCTGACCTTGGGCACTTCCAGGGATCCAGGGGCAGCCACAGCTGCTCTGGGCACCCTGTGCCAGGGCCTGCCCACCCTCCCAGGGAACAACTCCTTCCAGTATCCCATCCATCCCTGCCCTCTGGCAGTGGGAAGCCATTCCCTGTGTCCTGTCCCTCCATCCCTTGTCCCAAGTCCCTCTTCTCCAGCTCTCCCCCAGCACTGCCAAGACCACCACTGACCCATGTCCCCAAGTACCACATCCATTTTTTTAACCCCTCCAGGGATGGTGACTCCCTGGGCAGTCTGTGCCAGACTGACCACCCTTTTGAAGAAATGTTTCACAATATCCAATCTAAACCTCCCCTGGTAGAATCTGAGGCCCTTTCCTCTTTTCCTGTCTCTTGTCACTCATGAGAAAATACCATCCCACCTGGCTCCAGCCTTTTTTCAGGGAGTTGCAGGAATTCTCCTGTGGTTTGTTCACAGGCACAGTGATTTTCACAAGGGGAAAGTGTCTTGCAGTGTGAGGATGGTCAGTCCAGCGGTGAGAAGTGTTGTCCTTACAAAATGTGTCCTGGGGAAGGACATGCCTTTACTGTGGAGCACAGAGTTGCTGCTAGTTTTCCAGCTTCTTTTTCCCCTGTTTTTATGAACTTCTATGTTTTAGGTTGTTTATGGCATTCCAAATAAATATGTCACCTTCCTAGGTAGGAAACATCCCATTTTAGTGAATCCCCTCATCCTGTCAGAGATAGCTTTGAATCCAAACAAACTATCCCAGTATTTCTGCAGAGCTGTCAGCAGGGTGGGACAGGATTGTGTTTCTTTGGGCTGCATCCCTGGAATCATCATCTCTTTTTGATTGCTGAGCCTTTCCCAGCACCAGTACATTCAGCTCCATGTTGGGGCTTCAGGGAGGGAGAGGGAGCACTGAGGGGAGCAGCCTTGGATCAGGGCAGGGAGGACAAGGAGGTTTAGCGGGGGATGGCAGAGCCAGAGCTGTGTCACCTCCCACTGTCCCAGGCTGATCCAAGCCCCAGTGTCCAGCCTGGCCTTGGGCACTGCCAGGGGTCCAGGGGCAGCCACAGCTGCTCTGGGCACCCTGTGCTAGAGCCTCCCCACACTCCCAGCCGGGAATTCCTTCCCAATATTTCATCCATCCCTGCCCTCTGACAGTGGGAAGCCATTCCCTGTGTTCTGTCACTCCAGACCCTTGTCCAAAGTCTCTCTCCATCTTTTCTGTCAGATCCTTCAGGCACAATGAGGTCACCCTGGAGCTTCTCTTCTCCAGGTGAATATTTCCAGCTCTCTCAGTCTCTCCTCCCAGCTGAGCTGCTCCATCCCCCTTGTGTTGGGCTCTGTTTGGAAGCCCAGCTTTGATTTGTCCCTCAGGTGTTGTCCCTGGGCTCTCCAAGCCCTGCTTCAGCAAGGCACAGGGTGGGGGAGCTGAGCTGCCATGTGACAATTTATTCAGTTTATTTTAGTGGGACAAGAACCCTTAAGTGTCACTGAGCTAAATATTTCTCTAATTCATGCAGAACTGAAGTGTAATTAGCAGCCTGATGTCACAGACCTGGGTCAGAGCTCTCTCCTGTGATGTGGCTGTTCCCAGGTGGGAGCTCAGGACTGGGATGGGGCTGAATTCTCCTGCCTTGGTGACAGTCCCCAGCTGGCAGGGGCGGCTCAGGCTGGAGATCAGGGAAAGGTTCTTCCCCCAGAGGGTGCTGGCACTGCCCAGACTCCTCAGGGAAGAGCTCCAGGAGCTCCAGGAGCTCCCAGAGATGCCCAGGGCAGGATTGTTGGGGTGTCTGTGCAGGGACAGGGGTTGGACTGTGTGATCCTTGGGGGTCCGTTCCAGTCAGGATATTCTGTGAGTCTACATTCAGCTCCCCAGAGACTCATGGTCAGATCTGCCATAAAGGATACCCCAAGATAAAAGGTAATCCAAACCCTCTAATAAAAGATAAAAGATAATCCAAAGGCATTTATTTATTGTGATATAGCACAGCAAAATCCCATGATTGGGCCGTTCAGACAAGACAGGAGAGAAAAATTCACTGGACCTGCTCCATCCACTGTGTCCTCTGTTCTGAGGAACCTGCCGAGTTCACCTGTCCCATGCTCCTGGTGTAGATGATGGGATGCGGAGGCTGGTGCTGGGAGGGTCCCACTGCATTCCCAGTGGGCTCCAAACAAGCACATGGAGCTCCAAAATGTGTTCTCAATCTGAACCATCCCTGCTTGTCCCCAGGAGGAGCTTCCTAGGTGGGCTCTTCCCATCTTTCACATGCACTGTGCTCCATGGGGGCCCAGCTCTGCTCCCGCTTTCCCTGTGCACATTTATCCCAGTATGGAGGTGCCAGTGCTCCCTCCTCCTTGGTACAGACTGAGTCAGGCATTAAAATCACTTTGCTGAAGTTTATTTTTCAGCCCTGACAGCTGATCGGTATTTTCTGCTCTCTCTCTCTGTTATTGGTAGCTGCCAGGAGCTCACAAATGCCAAGTGTATCGCTGGAGGGGACTTCAGAAGTGATCACCTTGTTTGTAGCATGGCAAGGAAAAAAATCATGGACTCCCAGCACTGGAGTAACTGAGCAGATACTCCAGGCTTTAGTTTTGATGTTCTGGTTTTCAGCTGAATTAATCTTGCTTTCAAACAATAGTTGCTATGTGGAGAGCAAAAGGTGACATAAAAATAATTACACCATACAAATATAAGGAAAGACAAATCCATATCCCAGTGCAAGGTGACAGAGAGAAACAAATTCAAAATATTCAAATCATTTCTGTCCTTCCTTCCCATCTTCTGAGCCGTGGTGCACCAGCATCAATTTTTCACATCCTCTGCTCTGGAACTGCTGAACTGAGCTGTAGCACCAGAGAGTTTTTGCACTGCATTTCTGTCTCCAGCTGAATTTGAGATTCACTGACTTCCCTCAGGGCTCTTGACTTGTCAGGAGAGATCCATGACAGGCACCAGGGGAGCTCCACTGTCACCTCTCAGCAAATGTGTGATCTGGGGAGCCAGGGGCTTTGGGGGGCTGCTGGGATGGGCTTTTGCTGGTTTCTACAGCTTGGGGGGAAGTTGGAAAAATATCCCTGAATGTGGTGTTTGTGTGCCTTGGCTGGGCAGCTGCTGGGGCTGGGGCACTGGGCAGGCCCCACTGGGACACACTGGTGGTGGCACTTCCATCTCCTCTGGGAGGAGGAGATGTCAGCTCCTGGGCCCCATTAGCAACATCAAGAACGTCTGGCATTTCAAATCTGTTACTTCTTCCTTCTCCTTAGAAAGTGCCAGTTTGACAAATCATGACATATCCCTGCAGAGATGAACTTCTCCGGTTTTAGGTGAATTTCTCACTGCGAAAAAAAATAGTCTTTTCAATATTTAATGTCTTGAAAATAAGAAGGTGCCAGTCCTGAGGTCCTGGGATATTCCAAACCATGTGATGTCAGCTCAGATAATAAAACTCAGAAAAGCAGGAGGAAGGGGGAATTTGTTATTTACAATGCTTGCCTTTGGGGAAACCAATCTAGGGGCTTAAGTCCTTCCTGGGAAGTGGCTGAACATCACTTGCTGATGGAAGTAGAAAATAAAAACTTCGGTATTTTTTTCTCTTTTACTTTAGAGGGTGGGGAGGCCCTGGCACAGGGTGCCCAGAGCAGCTGTGGCTGCCCCTGGATCCCTGGCAGTGCCCAAGGCCAGGCTGGATGGGGTAGGAGCACCCTGGGACAGTGGGAGGTGTCCCATGGCAGGGATGAACTTTGAGGTCTCTCCCAAACCAACCCATTCTGGATTCTATCTTGGCTCTGGCTGGTGCTGCGTAACAGGATTAGAAGCTCTCTTTGCTGCTTCATTGTTATTATTTTTTGTTAACCACTGTCAGCAGTGCCAAGGATGCCTTAAGTCCCCCACAGCAGTTCTGGGTCTGCCTTGTAAAGCTTTTATTAATTGTGGCCTTTGTGCAGTTCAGGAACAGGTCTCACCTTCTAATCCACTTCTCCTGACGTTCTCAAAACATTTGTAGCTGTTAAGAAAAAATTGGTTTCCTTTGGCCAAGGGCTTTCAGGAGACAGCAGCAGCAGCAGGGCCCATTCATTGACCTCACTCTGGTTTCTGCTGCCTCATCCCATTCAGGAGCAGATTAAAGACAGTTTCTCCAGGCAGGGATCCACAGCAGCCTGTGAAAAATGGGGAAAAGGCCTGAAGGTCAGACTCAATCTGCTTGGTGAAAGAGGGGAGGTTATTTCTGGAAGGCCTTGGCTCCCCCTCACTGCACAACCCCCCTGTGCTGTCAGGTTTGTCATCCCTGTCACAGACTGCTGTCTGTGCAGCTGTGCCTGGGCACCTGGCGTGGCACAAGCCACCCCTGGCACACAGCAGAGGTGCCCTCACATCTTCCTGCTGCTGGATCAGGAATTCCAGCATTCCCAGACACAGCAGCTGCTGCCCCTGAGGGTCTCCCTGGGGTGCAGGCCCCTGCTTTCCCCTGATGGAGAAGTGTTTTGTGGGGCAAAGATGGAAGGATTTTTTTCCCCTTGGAATATTTGGAGTTTTGGCAGAGCCATCCCACTGATCTGCCCCAAACCCCCCTTGTTGTGCTCTCGCTGACTGAGCCAAGGGGGAACATCTCAGGGTGAAATGCCCTGCCTGCAGAGGGACACACAGACAGCACCATCAGAGCAGTTCTACCTCAGCCCACAGCTGGATTTACCCCAGGACAGGAATCCATGAGGACTCCAGATCTGTGGGGGAGGCAGAAGATGGTCAGGTGCGGAATGGGGATTCTCAGCTTTAGCCCCCGTTAGATGTGAGGAATTTGCTTCCCCAGAGGCTCCCCAGGCCTGGCATGGAAGGTCAGGAAGGTGCTTCCCTCGTTAGGGATTCCCTTTGATTAGGATCAGCCTGGGGGAGAGGCCTGGCTCCCTAAACCCACGCCACACAAATTGTCGGAGCCTGTCAATTCGTGCGGCAGCCTCAGAGCATTCTCTAATTAAAAAAAAAACAAAAAAAAACCCCAAAACGCCAAACCACCACTTCTCTGTGGTTTGCTAAACTATTTCAAGTTAATTGGATGGGGCTAGGATTAATATTCCTGCTGTGTTTTCTGTGGAGGTGGTGCCTGTCAGGGGGCCTATTCCTCTTAGCCCAGTTTAGGAACCATTAGATCCCAGCTGGGAAGTGGAGAGGCACAGCCAAAGACCCACTCTCCTGCTTAAATCATTGCCCCAAAATTAGTCTGGGTCTAGTAAAGGCTGGGACCAGCCTCACCAGGGGGTGAGAGCAGCAGAGGGAATTACCCCTCCAGGAGGGAATTACAGCTCCAGGTTTGTTCTTGGATGGAAAATGGTTTCTTTACAGCCCAGCCCCAGCAGCATTTCCCATCCCCTGAGCCAAATGTGTTCCTGTGGGCTCCTGGCAGACACGTGGAGGCCACACCAGCCCCTGTCCCAGGAGCCACAGAGCCAGCAGCTTTAAGGGATGCTCCAAATCCACCCTGAGCATTATGGAACATCCGGAGTGGGAAGGGACCCCCAAGGACCATCGAGTTCAACTCCTGGCCCTGCACAGGACAGCCACAAAATCCCCCAGTCCCTGGGAGCAAAGGAGGGTGTTTGGAGCCCAGCCCAGAGCTGCTTGTAACCCACGGACACCAGTGCCTCTGGAAGAGCTGGGGGAGTCCCAGGGGTGTTCCTTGATGATCCCATGGTCTGTGGGGTGTGTGAAGGGACACACAAGAAGTGCCCAGGGCCAGGTGAGGTTGAAATTCCTCATCATTTCATAGTGCAAACTCAGGCTGGGTATTTGGGGTTAGGGCGCTGTGAATGTGCACTTCAGCCCGACTGGAATGTCTACGTGTGTGATGTGAACGTGCCCTGAGACCCGCTGTCATTTGTCACCGTGTGTCTGAGTCCTGCTGCCAGAGCTGCCAGGAGGAGCAGAGCCTGTTGCCATAGCCAATCCAGGGACGAGGGAATTGAGATATGGAAATGTCCTGGTGCCCTTCCTGCTCCTGGCAGCATCGGGAATGTGGGATCTTCCTGCCTGGCGAAGCAGTGGGACCAGGGTGGCAGCTCCTCCAGCCCTGGGAGAAGCTGGCACAGCCACAGAAGGTCTGAGGATATGTCCCACTGCTCGCCGTGGTGTCACCAGCCTTGTCCACCACGGGGTGAGCATTCCAGGTTATTTCCAGGGGGAATGATTCCTGCAGGGCTCCCTGGGCCCCAGGCACTGAGGGTGAGTGTGTCCCCATGGGAGCAAGCACAGCCTCGTGCTCCCTGTGAGGGATGGGGATGGGATGGGATGGGATGGGATGGGATGGGATGGGATGGGATGGGATGGGATGGGGT
>WBMY01009985.1:1252679-1330042 GCA_013397315.1 Donacobius atricapilla | reverse complement strand
CAGCTGCTCTGGGCACCCTGTGCCAGGGCCTGCCCACCCTCCCAGGGAGCAATTCCTGCCCAATATCCCATCCAGCCCTGCCCTCTGACAGTGGGAAGCCATTCCCTGTGTCCTGTCCCTCCAGCCCTTGTCCAAAGTCTCTCTCCATCTTCCTTGTTGGCTTCTTCAGCTCCTGGAAGGCCACAGCGAGGTCACCCCAAACCTTCTTTTCTCCAGGCTGAACAATCCCAAATTTCCCAGCTTTTCCTCACAGGAGAGGTGCTTCATCCCTCTAAGTAGCTATATTAATAATAATAATAATAATAACAATAACAATGTAATAAGTAACCATAATAATAGTAATAATAACAACAACAATAATAATACATAAGACATTTCTCCATACACATATATCCATACATGTTCACAACGCCCAGCTGCTGTGCAGAATCCAGGTGTTTTTGGGGTCACATCCCCATTGTGGCAGCATGGGCAGAGCCCCTCTGCATCTGCCCTGGGATTATTCAAGGCATGAAGAAGGTCTGAGGGCAAAACAAAGGCCTTGTTTGTTACTCAGAGATTGTTCAGGGCTGCCCCAAACAAGAGATCAGTGAAAGCTGACACAGTGCTTTGAGCCTGGTTTAGTGCTGGAGTTGGGGTCAGGCCCATGGTTGGACTCAAGGATATTTTCCAGCCTAAATGATTCTCTGATTCTTTGAAGCTTTTGGGGTTGCAGAGTTAATTTTCAGAATATGAGGAAAAGATCCTGTTCCACTTGGAGCCCGCAGCAGCCCCAGCTGAGCTTTCCAGGTGGTTTATGTGGGAAACCCCGGTCTAAGTTTTCTCCCAGCTAAACCCTCCCTGCCAGAGCAGCCGGTCCCATCTCTTGTTGAGCCAAGTGGCTTTAAAAGACCCTGCAGGCACCCAGAGAGGCCCTGCTCCCATCACTGCAGGGTCCCCCTGGCATCACCCACCTGCAGGGCAGCAAGACCACCCTGGGATTCCAGAGAGGAGCCTCCCACTCTTTTGTTTTAAAGCTGAGCTGGTATGAAATGGTCAGAAGTGCTATTTCAGCATTTAACTCCTTCAAGGAACAAGCCCTTCCCACTGGGCCATTCCTGCATGGAGCAGAGGAGCCTGGGCTGGGTAGGACACAGAACTACCTGGGAATGGGGCTCTGCAGGCAAGGCAGACACAAATTTGGGAAATTTCAATCAGGGACACTCAAGGAACTGAAGTAGGGGTTCATTCCCTGCAGGATTTTTAAGTCAAGAAGAAAGCTACAGGCTGGATTGGATCAGGTCCACTTTCCTTTCCAGATATCTCATGGGACAACATCCTCCAGCTTCAGGGGTCCTTCAGGAACTGCACTGCCCAGTTCCTGGTGCTCTCCATAGCTCCCATTCACAGCAGCACCTGGAACCTGAGCCTCAGCACAGTTTGTGTTTCACTGTTCACAGCAAATTATTCCAAGGCTTACAAGCAGCTCCATCGATTTCTCCTAATTATAAATCCTATAGAAAGTTTCCAGCTTGCCACAGTCCCCATTTTCCTCCCTGCAGAGTCAATAAAAGTTAAGAGTTGCTCCCTGGTTCCTGTCATTACCACAATAAAACCCGGAGTAATTGAAAAGTGAATCAGGGAAATTGCTGGGTTGGAGAGCAGGGATAATTGGAATTACTTGGGAGCCCAAGCAGAGCTTGTCCCTGCCTGCCCTGAGCTGGAGCCATCCTGGACACTCTGCCAGGGTGACACAGAGCTCAGGAAGGACTGATGTCCTGCATGGATTACAGCAGGAGCAAGGACCATGCTCCTGCCAAGAGACCAAAAATCACTGCATGAATTCACAGACTGACAGAATGTTCTGACTTGGAAGGGACCCCCAAAGATCATTGAGTCCAACTCCTATGAGTCAGTGAGGGTGATTTTGGATCCTATCTGAGGTTGTTCCACTTCCTAAAAGATACAAATGACAACAAAACAATAAAAAAAGATAATTTCTCTCTCTCTATTAGCATACCATTTGAGATGCAGCAGCAGTTGAGCATTTGTCAAGAGAACAATTCCTTCCCTCCAGACAGATTTTAACTGGTACAGGAAGACCCCAAACCCCTCAAGTCATTACTGCTGGCACAATCTGAGGATGAGCTGATCCCCAGAGTTGTGTTTGTGCTCCAGCCTGGAGCAGAGGCAGGGGGACAGAACACTCTGCAAAGGCTTTTTAGAGGTAATGCTGGGAGAGAGGGAGAGCAGCAAAGACTGAGAGGCTGAGGGAGCTGGGCTGTGCAGCTGGGGAGGGGGGGGTTGTGCAGAGACCTCCCAGCACCTCACAGGGTCTGGAGGGGACACAGGGAAGGCACAGAGGGACCCTGCATCAGGAACTGGAGGGACAGGACACAGGGAATGGCTTCCCACTGTCAGAGGGCAGGGACAGATGGGAGAATGGGCAGGAATTGTTCCCTGGGAGGGTGGGCAGGCCCTGGCACAGGGTGCCCAGAGCAGCTGTGGCTGCCCCTGGATCCCTGGCAGTGTCCCAGGCCAGGTTGAACATTGGGGCTTGGAGCAGCCTGGGACAGTGGAAGGTGTCCCTGCCCATGTCAGGGGTGGCACTGGATGGGCTTTAAGGTCCTTCCAACCCAACTCATCTTGGGATTCTCATCACTCCTGAGCTGCTCAGCCTGAGGTTTTCTTCCCTGACCACTGCTCATTGCACAGATGCAAAATCATTCATCCTCCAAGGGGTTAATGAAGGAAAATAAGTGCACTTTGCTTAATCTGGGCCCTGCAATATTCCCATCTATCCCTGTGTGTGCAGGCAGATTTGCACACATCCATCTGGTTTTATTCAGCATACTCAGAATCACCAATTTCTCCAATTCCCATCACTTATTTCCTGCACCGATCCCAACCCTGCTGCGGGAAACGTGCAGGGACCAGAGACAAAGTTCCTGGTTCTGTCCAGATGAAAAGCATTTCTCCTGCAGCAGAGCTGATGGGTTTGGTGTTTCTGCTGTCCTTGTTCCTCAGGGATTCAGCTAAAAATAGTGAATGCTCTATTGTCACCAGTGGCTTCTTGGTGCCCAGTTCAAAGCTGGGCTGCAAATCCCCCTGGGATTTAATCACCAATTTCCATCCTGCTTTGTTGTGCATGAACAAATCTCACTAGCCCTGCTCTTCTGTCTTTAATGTTGAAAAGGGAGCAGCTGTGCTCTTCACATCCTGTTCCATGACAAAAAGCGTTTCTCCTGGCAACTGAAGGTGTGGAAATTTGGGATAATTCCTCTGGTTGCCTTGCAGCAGTGCTGGGAGTGTTGCTGGAGGTTTGCAGGGGCAGTGAAGCTGCCCAGGGTTCTTGGCCCTCCTGGGTGGCTTCCTGCAGTGCTGATTGCGTGGGGTAAATCCAAGGATTTCTTACCCAACACCCCATCCTGCATTCCTTTGGAGGCTTCATCCCGGGAAACTCCAGCCTGAAATGGAGCCCCTTCCTGACTCCATCCATATGGCAAACCCATAATTCCACCCCTGTAGTCATTTCCTACCTGCAGGAGCAGCCCCTCAGCATGTGGTGACCACATTCCACCCCATGAGGGCTGGTGTTCAACCTCTGCTGGAATTCTCTTCCAGTTCCTGGCTCAGGAAATTCTCTGAGGCCAATACAAATCTGGGGTTTGCTGTAGTTGGTGGGTTTGGTTTTTCTGCCTTCTAGGAATCAGAATCACAGGAAGGCTTGGGGTGGAAGGGACCTCAAAGCCCATCCAGTGCCACCCCTGCCATGGCAGGGACACCTCCCACTGTCCCAGGTTGCTCCAAGCCCCAGTGTTCAGCCTGGCCTTGGGCACTGCCAGGGATCCAGGGGCAGCCACAGCTGCTCTGGGCACCCTGTGCCCACCCTCTCAAGGAACAATTCCTTCCCAATATCCCATCAAACCTCTGGCAGTGGGAAGCCATTCCCTGTGTCCTGTCCTGCCTGGTTTGTCCTGCTCTCCCCAGGCTGGGGAAGAAATGGGAATTTCCCACTTCACCCCTACTCTCCTGGGGCAGAAGTGGGTGTGAGTTGGCATTGCCCTCCCTCCACTGGGACATTGAACCAGAGGGGTTTGGCCTTTCTGGGTACCCTGAGTGTGGGTGGGGGCTCAGATGGGGTGGAGGAGCCCTGGTGGGCCCTGATTGCTGTGCACGAACCCTTCTGGGGTTGTACGGCCTCACTTCGAGGGGCTAGACAGAGGAGGAGGTTCTGCAGCACTCAGAAACATTCATCATGACTTGGAACATTTCCATCCTTCTTTATTAAACTCAGAGAGACTCCTCTGCTCCCCTGGCACTGCACAGCACCAGGGTGTGTCTCCTCTCTGCTGCACCATTAGCAGGGATTAATTAGTACCACAAACTGCACGTGTCCAACGTCCTTCTGGGGCAAAATGTTTGCACTCAGCGGGAATTGTGGGTTACACTTGGTTAGTTTAAGAACAGCATTTCCTGCTGGATCGACAACGGACATCATCTCAGAGGGAAGTGTCTTCTGCTTGTTCCTCCCACCCAGGCACAACTAGGGGATTAGGAAGGTAAAAAAGGGGATTGTGGCTCATGGAAGGTGTGAGAGCTACCAGGGGAATTCCTGAGGGTTTTCTCTTTGTTGGGATGGACTGGATTGCTGCCTTCCCAGCCTGGGAGGCCGTCCTCAGCACAGGGCTGCATTTCTCTGCAGCTCCACCAGTGCCAAAGGAGCTGGCAGGGGCAACACCCATTTACAGTGCTCACTGTTAGAGGGAAACCAACCCCAAAGAGCAAAAACCCACACCGGGGTGTTGAAATGAGGCTGATCAAACACAAGCTGGGGACTGTGGCATTGCCCCCACGCCTGCTTTCCTCAGAGCCCCATCCCCTGGGTGTAACTGGGCTGTCTCCCACAGTTTGACATGCAGAGGATAACGTTGGAGGAGCTGAAGCACATCCTGTACCACGCCTTCCGTGACCACCTCACCATGAAGGACATTGAGAACATCATCATCAACGAGGAGGAGAGCTTGAATGAGAACTCTGGCAACTGCCAAACAGAGTTTGAAGGTGAGAGAGAAAGTCCCTGGGTTTTTGTTCAGTTATCCTCTTCCTGTGTTTGTAAAACTCGCTCTGATCCGGGACGAGGGTGCATGGGGTTGGCAAGGAGTTATTTTGGAGTGAGGAGCAAGGACACACAGAGAGCTCAACAGCTGCCCTCAGACTTCTTCCATCCCTCAGTAAAGCTGATCCTTTTCCAGGCACAAAGATGAAGCACTGGGGGCTTTCCCCTCTCTCTGGTGGGATGCAGGCAGAGGGATGTGTTGAGGTGAGTGTCTAAGCCAGACTGAATTTCCCTACAGAAACACCTTTATTTCCCTCATCCCACCATGGAAAGGCTTTACTGGCACTGGCAGGCTCTACCAAGCTGTGTTGGGCTATTCCAAATCTCAAATCCCAAAACGGCTCCCAGGGAACAGGTGGGACGAGTCCTCTCCTTCCCTGTCACACCAGCAGTGAGCAGTGGTGGTGCTTCCATGCCCTGCTGCCCTGGGCACCTTTTGCTCTGAGCTGTCAGGACCTGCCTCAGCCAGCACAGATCCTCTCAACACTTGAGAGTGAGAAGCCAAGGGCTGAGCAGTGCTTGGAGGCAGCCAGAGAAGGGGAAACACTTCCTTCCCTCAGCAGAGCCACAGGGGATCAGGAATTAGGATCAGACACTGGGATCTACAGTGGATTTTGCACTTGGACAGAGCTGACACTGGCATGGACATTCCCCATTTTAAGCCACCTCAGAAGAAGCATTTTCATTTCATTTCCTTGGCCAGAGGAAATGTGCTGCTCTGAAGTATTGCTGCGTGGAACAACCGAACAGGTCCCTCTTGTCCAGAGTGTGGCTGCCTCTGGATCCCTGGCAGTGCTCAAGGCCAGGTTGGGCAGGGCTTGAAGCACCCTGGGATAGTGGAAGGTGTCCCTGCCCATGGAATGAGATGGTTTTAAGTTCCCTCCCAACCCAAACTGTTCTATGATTCCATGAAATCATCTCAAGTGCAGAAGAGCCCAGGGTAATGGAACAGAGAAGTTCAGAGTTTGTGCTCTGATAGAGGCACTGCATTTCCCACACAGCAATCCCACTTTATGGAGACCATTTGGGGGGAATTCTGACATTCTGTGGGGTCAAACAGCTCTGAAAGAGCACCAGGCAGAGACACAAAGCAGAAGATGAAGATATAGCTCACACCTTGGCCTGGCTAATGAAAGGGATGCAGCAGCTCCATTCTCAGCTAGAGAGAATGGAGCTTCTCTCTGTTAAACACTGCAGAGAAGCTAGAGGAGCACAGCTGAATTTTAAATAACCTGCAGGAGGGAGGCAGCAGCAGCACTCCTTGAATCAGGCTGAGCAACAATTTTTGTGTTCCTCCTGGAGTGCAGCAAGGAGGAAGAGATGTTTCTTCCTTGCCTGGAGCTGTTGGTGCCCACTGGCCTGCTGATCCCTGGGGACAGGAGCCAGCTGTCACTGTTACAGGGTTTTGGGAGCTTGGCTGAACCATCCCAGGAAAAACCTGGGTCCCAAATGCTCAGCATCTCATTTTGGAAGCTCCAGTTTCCAAAAGTGCAGCAAGAACAGCTTTTCTCGTGGGATGTTTTGGCATTGCTGGTGCCAGGCAGAACCTAGAAGCAAAACAGACCCTTTTTTTTCGATGTTGGGAACACACACAATCCAGCAGGAAATAAAGATCAGCTGAACTGTCAACAATGGGGCCAAGTTTTGCTCCAGGTCCCAGTGGAAAGGGACAGTTCTGGTCTGTGACAGCTCTGACAGGAGCATTTCCTCCAGGAAAGATCAGGTTGTGTCCCTGCAACTCTCAGGCTGGCCAGGAATGACCCACTGGTGCCCTCAGAGTTCCCAGTTCTCAAACACCAGGATCCCCACAGGACTCAACAGCAGGAATTACATGTCATGGATTGTGGCACTAAGGGCGGCTGTCAGCTGTCCTGGGGTGGCTCCCTGGGGGTCACTCACCTCTAATTAGTGCACTGAAGGAGGTGCTTTTTCAGTGGAATTCCTTGAGTTTCATTTAGGTGCTAGCTTGGGATGAGATGAATTACACCCTAAAAGAACTTTCTTTCTTAGTTCAACTCCACAAATAGCAATCCAAATATTTCTTTCAGCTCCCATCTATATTTAATGTATCGTCCACCCCATGGAAGGGCCTTTAATCCTGGGGAGGAGTGAAGCCAAGATGAGCCCCAGTGGTTCTCACTGGGATTTGGGCATCTCCTAAAGGAGCAGACACAGCAGAGACTTTCAGGAGCGCCTTGGTGAAAGGGGGATCTCCACTCAGTGTCACCTCTGGGTGTATTCTTGAATCCCAGACCAGCCCCA
This sequence comes from Donacobius atricapilla, assembly GCA_013397315.1. Lineage (NCBI taxonomy): Eukaryota > Metazoa > Chordata > Aves > Passeriformes > Mimidae > Donacobius > Donacobius atricapilla. The sequence continues at coordinate 1,322,682 of WBMY01009985.1, read as the reverse complement.
AACCCTTCTCCTCCTGTGGGCAAAGACATCCCCCTTCTCCACATGTGGACATTCCTGTTTCCAAACCTGGACATGCCCCTTCTCCAAACCTGGACATCCCCCTTCTCCAAACCTAGACATTCCTGTTTTCCAAACCTGGACATTCCTGTTTTCCACACTGGACATCCCCCCTCTCCACACCTGGGTGAGCTGGCTCAGGTGCTGAAGAGTCTCGTACAGGTAATGTCACCGTCAGTACAAATCCATGAAATGTCTGTCATACAGTTACGCCATTATGTGATAATAAGGTCTTCATGACCATGAAATATTCTTCAGTATCAATGTGGATGACTGACCTTGCACCTCTCACCACACAATTTACCCCGAATAAAATATTAGTATTGTAGTCAGGGCCAAGTCCAGGGTTTCCTCAGCTCCCTCTGAACGCTGAAGTCATTTGCAGGATGTCACATCGAGGGGAAGGACACACCCAGGGCAGAGGCACAGCTCTGTCAGCTTTGTCTCTGTTTTTATCAGTACTCAGGGCAGGACAGTGAATGCTGTGTGATTTCATGGGACACAGGGAAAGGACAATTCGCAGCAACACTGTGCTCCCAAAGATTTACAGTCCAGCAGCCTTTGCCTGGCAGTTCCCTGGAACCAACACTGAGGACACAGAGCTGGTGGCACAGCAGTGTCAGTGGTTACAGGACCGGTGCTTTTTGCCAGGGTAGTTCCACCCTCAGCCATGACCCCCAAATCCATGGGATGCAGCCAGCNTCGTTCTGCTCAGCTCGGCTTGGGAATGACAGACTGACCTGTTAAAGCAAAAAATAACTCCGGGCAGGCAGAGCAAGCCACCATCACTCACCTGTGGCAGGGCTGGGACAGGGCCACTATAAATACACTGCTGCTTTCCTCATGAGGAGCTGTTTTCCTGCAAGAGAGAAGGCTCCCAGTGCTGGGAGCACCTCCCAGACCCACTGTGGGTTTTGTGACCTGGAAACAGCCTGGCCCCGTTAACCCCAGGTCCTGCTGGAGGAGTTCTGGGGGCAGTGATCTGTGCCAGTGAGGGAGTTCTCCTCACCAGCCTGTCCTGGGAGTGCTGAGAAGATGAAGAAAGACCCAGCCTTGATTTGCCTTTGCCTCGTGGGGTCTGATGGATGTTGGAAACCTCTGGGTCACTCTTTCCCCTAAGAAGGGTTGAGGATTTCTCCAGAGGAGCCTCAGCTCTGCCCATGTCCAATGAACCAGCTCCACATCCGACCCCTGGTGTGTCCCATGGGTGGCAAAAGCTCCCTCTGGTACCCAAATGTTGGCATCCAGCCCTGGGACAATGCCAGCTATGGGAACCAGCAGGAAAAGCAGATTCTGTGCTCAAAGATTATGGATTTAGAGAAAGGAGAGAACTGAAGGCCAACCCCCCCCCCGGTAAGCAGGGATGGTTAAATGTAACTTCATGTTCAAGAGGGCAGCACGTAGGGAAGAATTCCAGGAATCAGGACATCAGGAATTCCAGCTCCTCTCTCTCCCTGTGGATTTCAAGGGAGCAGGGCAATGCTGATACCCATCTCCTTGCTGGAGTAATTTCCAAACAACAGCAAGAGGGTCTGGCTGGGTCTTCAGCCCCTCTAGATATTCCCCTTTCCCCTGGGGTTATTTGTAGGTAATTTGGATGTTTGGTGTCCCTTCAGTGGGTAAAGAGCAGTAAATTGGACTTCCCTGCATCCTGCTGCCTTCAGGCTTTGTTTTATAACAGAACCCTCAAGAAGTTGTTCAATTCAGGAACATTTCTGCAAAAACACTGAGCATGTTTTACTCTTGCTCTCTGAAGAGGTGAGTTTGTTATCCCAATAAATCCTTGCACAGCCTTGGGCTGCTGTTCCCATCGCCAGCTCCATCCTGATAGCAATGCTGGTGGCATCAGTGATTTCTCTGCCACCTGGGAGTGCTTTCAAAATACAGAAATAATAGAAAAATGCATTAAAAAAATAACTACAGCTGGGCAGGCACAAGGTTTTCAAAGCACCAGGGCACAGTGCACAAAGCCAGGGAGCCACAGCATTGATCCTGTGTGGTTTACAAAAGCCAGAGGAGGAATCCAGGAGCAGAGCAGTGCAAGCAGAGAGTGAGGAATTTGGTAGAGCTGCTGGCAGGGGGCATTTCATTCCCTGCCCAGAACACAGTGAGGCCTCACTCACATTCCCTGCCTGGGGCAGGATGGCTCCAACCCTCCCTAAGGAGGGTTCTGTGCCTCTGGCACTGAGCTGGGGCCACTGGGAGCCAGGATTAGGGCACAGGCACTGCAGAACACCAGCCAGAAGAGGTGATGGGGAGAAAACTGGGATTCAAAACCCGGCATCCAGGGCTGTGTGATGAGGTTCAAGACTGGATCGGAACAAGGGGTTTTTCCATATATTCTAAAAATATTCTCCTTTCCACCTTTCCAAACACGGGCACCTGCAGCCTGTCCTTGGATGCATTATAGGTTTGTTTCAGGGTTGTTGTCAACCATCTGAAAGTCTCCTGTCATCACCAGACCATCCATGAGGAAAAGGTGACAGGGACATCCCTTCCGAGGGCAAACCAAGCCCAAAGAGCAAAGCAAGGCCCAGAGCAGCCAGGCAGAGTAGTCCATCCTGTGTGTGATGATTTCCTGGCTTTCTCTGACTGACCTGGACAGGCCACTGGGATGAGGGTCAGCCAGACCAAGTGCCAGGTCCTGCACCTGCTCCGTGGGGCACAACAGCCCCATGGAACACTCCAGGCTGGGGCAGAGGAGCTGGACAGCTGGAAAAGGCCCTGGGGGTGCTGGTGCCAGTGGCTGGACATGAGCCCAGGTGTGCCCAGGTGTGCTCAGGTGGCCAAAAAAGCCAATGGCACCTGGGTTGTGCCAGGACCAGGGCAGGGATTGTCCCCTTTGCTGGCACTGCTGAGGTCTCATCTCCAATCCTGGAGGCAGTCCTGGGCCCCTCAGGACAATACCTGAGGGGCTGGAGTGTGTCCAGGGCAGGGAACAGAGCTGGAAAGGGGCTGGAGCACCAGGGGCAGCTGAGGGAGCTGGGAAAGGGGCTCAGCCTGGAGAAAAGGAGGCTCAGGAGGGACCTTGTGGCTCTGCACAACTCCCTGACAGGAGGGGACAGCCGGGGGGTCGGGCTCTGCTCCCAGGGGACAGGAGGAGAGGGAACGGCCTCAGGCTGGACCAGGAGAGGTATGGATTAGAAAATAGGAAAAAATTCTTCATTGAAAGGGTTGTCCAGCAGTGGTGGAATCCCCATCCCTGGAAGTGTCCAAAAAGTGTGGATGTGGCACTTAGGACATGGTTTAGTGGTGACCACGGCAGTGGTGCTGGGGTGATAATTGGGCTGTTCCACCCATAACCACACTAGGATTGCCTGGGGGAGCCTTCAATGCCTTTGCAAACGAATCTCCACAGTGCCTCAACACCAGATGTGGTTCTGACATTCAGATGTGGGGAGGCCAAGACAGTCGTGAATGGGCTTTATTAAGTCACAGCATGAATTCTCACTGATGAGCTTAGCAAAAAGTAAAATTAAATAAAACAAGTGCTAAAAATCTCAACTCCTTCTGCTTTTTAATTGCTGCTCTCACTTCTTTTGACAATTATTCTGCAAGCATTCACCTGGAAAGGTTCTTAATAAATCTGATTTGACTTAAGCACAGAAAACCTAAAACAGTTTGGAAAAGTGACTCATATACCATGGATACCCCTGGGAATTGTCATTGTGGGAGCCTGAGTGTCATGAGGGAGCACTTCTTGATTTTTCACTCATTCCCAGTTGACCTCCATGAGTCGGAGGGATTCACACAAGGTTGATAATTGCAATTAAAGAACTTCAGAGACAACTTAGTTCAAACTGAAAGAGTGGAAGTCTAGGTCAGAGAGTGGGAAGAAAATGTTCCCTGAGCGGGGGGTGAGACCCTGGCACAGGTGCCCAGAGAAGCTATGGATCCCTGGAAGTGTCCAAGGCCAGGCTGAATGGGGCTTGGACACCCTGGGTTAGAGGAAGATGTCACTGCCCATGGGACAAAGATGAGCTTTGAGGTCAATTGAAACCCAATCCAAGCCATTCTGTGATTCCAGCTTCACAAAGAGCTTAAAAGAAATACACAGCTAAGCCTGAATGTCCCTTGTGAGCATTTAAAGGTATTAAAAACCATGATGGGAGAGAGGAGTTCCTGAAGAGCTAGGAAAGACTGAGATGGGCTGGTTTGGAAATCCTGGAAGATTGGGTGGGTTGTTTGGGAATGTCCCCGCAAGGAGAGGTGACAGTGAGGACAGGAGGGTTCCAGTGAGAGCCCAGGAGCGCTCCTGAGCTGCTCCAGGAGGGAACACAGCCCTGCCCTGTCTGACCGCCCACCTTGTCCCCGCAGTGCACGCCCAGAAGCAGAACCGCCAGACGTGCGTGCGCAAGAGCCTCATCTGCGCCTTCGCCATGGCCTTCATCATCAGCGTGATGCTGATCGCGGCCAACCAGATCCTGCGCAGCGGCATGGAGTAGTGCTGGCACGGCTCGGAGTGGTCCTGGCAGCGGGATGGCGGCCATGCATGCGCACCCCGGGAGAGCTCCCGCCCCGATCCCACGGCACCGACACGCGGGCACAGCCGGCGCCTGCAGCAGGAGCCCGAGCCAGCAGCGTGTCCTGTGAACCAACCACATCCTTTTGGCAGGGACATCAAAGGGCTGTTCTAATGCTTTAAAGGTTTTGTTTCCTAATGCAATAATCCCATAACCAGGAGTCCCGAATTATTGCTTCGAAACAGCAATGGCAACGCGGAGGAGACTTGGATCCGGCACTCTGCGGTTTGAAGGGGGCCCAGCCTTGTGACTTGTCCTTATCCCAGGGCCCACTGACTATCCCACGGAGCTCCTGCCGGGCCCACATTCCCAGGAAGTTGATGGTAGCATAGCCACAAGCAAGTCCTGTTCCTTTTGTTCCACGTGTTCCAGCTTCACTTTCCTTTTCCCTTATGACCATGCCATGGAGTTTACGGCATTAGAGGGGAGCTAGAGCATCCTTGTACAGTATTTTCTGAGGAAAAAAAAAGAGGAGAATTTGCCAGCACCATACAAAATGTCTATTTTTTGCTTAATCAACTCCACCTTTTGACATGAGACTGTGGGGTAGCAGGAGTCGGTTGGACATTTTTTTCTGACTGTGAATCAGGGCTTGAGGAGCAACCCTTGTTTTCCCACCTGGGCATTGCTGAACTTGTGCAAAGTCTTCCAAGGGACTCTGCCACCACCAGCGCCAGCTGAACCTCCTCTCCTCGGGCCTCTCTGCATAGTCAACATTTCCTCTCCAGCAGTTTTACCCTTCTTCTTTATTGATCTTCAAGAATTTTTTTCCCAGGTGAAAATCCAGTGGGAGGCGCTTCTTGAGCTTTCCTCCCCTCTCCTTGCCTGCACAATTTTAATTTATTCCATTTCATGTGGCCTGGATATGATCTGCAGTGAAACCTCCATGGCAGACATCATCCTCTGGGGGAGGTTTTATTTTCATCCACATGGTAACGTGTGGATTTGACCAGCCAACTTCTCCATTCCCTCCCAGGATCCATCCCACCACCCCCACCCCATGGGCAGGCTCCAGAGGGGGCCATTGGAAAAGCTGAGCACAGCAGGAGAAGAAGGAACCAAACCTGAGCCCATCCCCGTGTGTTTGAAGTGTATCAGACTTCCAGATCCAGGGAGCGTTAGGTGCTTCTCCTGGAGCACATTTTCAGGAGAAGCAAGGAGAAGATGGAATGATGCAGAGCAGGGACACCACGCCGGAAGTGCAAGGAGCCAGGATTACTTGGGAAGGTGTTTTCCCTTTGAAACTTGACACAAATCCATGTGTTTCCCTTTGGATGAACTGTTCTCCTGGGTGCCACACCAGGACAGAGGTGATCTCCTGCCCTGGCGGGAGGGGTTTCCCAGCTGGTGATCATGGAGTGCTCCAAGGGAGTTCCATGGAGGCACTCGGGTGTTGGAGAGGGGTGGCTGTGCTGGGGGAGCTCCAGGCACACCCAGGAACCCCGAGATGATGTTCCTGGAAGTGGAGATAACTGTTCCCTGTGCCACAGACAGGGCAGGATGGCTCTCCTTGGGGTTGCACGGCCCCAGCCTCCCTCATCCCACACTCCAGCCATTGACTTACACTGGATCCATCCCCAACACTCATTCCAGCTCTTTCTTTTCTACCAGTCTGACTGACAATATATATTGGTATTTTTAGCAGCATAATTTAAAAATCTGCTGGTCGTTGTCCTGTCTCCCACCACCCCTTTAAACTCAAGTCACTTTTAGGTGTCTCAGCCTCCCACCTCCACCTTTTCCTGCCATTTTCTCAGTGTCCCCTCCATCCCAAAGACAACACCTTTTCCACAGCAGCTGAGCTGCTTTTTTCTGCCTTTCCCAAACACACAACTCCTGCATTTCTGTTCTGTTGTGACCAATAAAGGTGAACTGCAGAATGTTCCACTGAAAAATGATTCTGTCTCCCAGAAGATGGAGAGATTTCCATTTGCTACAGGGCAGCAGCATAATATCTGTGGGATATTCTGGTGTGGGATTCTCAGTGCTGGGGAGCCCAGACACATTTTCTGTGCTGGAGATTGCAGATAGTGAGATTGGAGATCATTTTAAGGAAACTCATCCCCACTTTTAGGTCTCAGGGTCTGTGGAAAGGTGGCAGCTGTGGGAAAAAAGTCTAAATGTTCCTTGCCACTGAGGGATATTCATTTTGTCCCTGGAGTGAACATGGGCAGGTGGAGGGGAGAGATGGGGGGAGCATGGGGCAGAGCGGTGCCTCCACTGAGCCCAAACCCACAACCCCAAACCAGGCATTTCCCCACATTTCCTCACCCCTGGGCCATAAACCCCCAGCAGACTCCCATAAACCAAACCTCATGGACAATGATTGTCTGAGTTCCTTGGAGCTTTCTGGAAGGCTCCAGAATTCCCTCCTGCAGGCTCCATAAACCCTTGTAAATACAGCCATTCTCCAGCCCAGCCCTTCCCCTCGCAGCTCCATTTGTAAAACCAAACCTATAATGAATATATTGGTAAAAGCCATAGCCTGGTGTCAGTAGAGTTCATTGCACAACTCCCCACTGATTTTACTGGGTACAGGGTTTTGGGGGCTTTGGGGTGTGATTTTTCTGTAGGGAACCTCACTTTTCCATTACAAATCAGGGTCATGTCTTGCCAGAGGTCTCCTTTCCCTTCCTAGAGTAGCCTTCCTCCATCTCCAGGCATTGTGAAGAGATCCCTTCTTTCATCAGTGACCCCTGGCAATGCAGGATGGATCAGGCCAAGCTATTCCATCCTTTCCTTCCCCACAAGCTTCTCATCCAGCAGCATTGGATGTCTCCTACCTCCCTCCCTGGCTCCATTTATGTAACATCCATTTATCTCCTTTTTTTTTTTTTTTTTTTTTTTTTTTNTTTTCTTTTTTTTTTCTCCTTTTTTTTTTTTTTTTTTTTTTTTCCTTCTACACAAGAGGGGGAAAATAGGGCTTTTTGCTGCTTTTACAGACAGGAGGTAAAAATAGAGCAGTAAAATTCTGATTGGAACCTGATGGCAAAAACTGAGGGGAGAGAAAGCAGAAGAATCAAAGACATAAAAATAAAAACCCCACATCCCATACTTTAAGGGGAAAAAAAAACCTATTTAAGTGCTAATTAACATACTTTAAAAAATACCCAGACTGCAGCAGAGCTGTCAGAAAAAGCTCTAAACTTCTGCTCTTGCCAGTTCCAGGAGGATTGAAGTGTCTTTTCAGCCCTGCAGTTCTGGAGGAACGGGAGATTGCCATGGCAACCCCGGCTGTTCGTGACATGAGTGCCACTGTGGCAGAGCACACATGATCCCAGACTTCCAGGGATGGGCAAACAGCTCCCAGCAGTGGGACAGGGGCTTTTCATGGATTAGGAAATTATTAGGAATTCGTGAGCAACTCTGTTGGCTTGGTCACACAAAACTGTGTGCAATTAAGGCGATTGATGTGCAGGGAAGACTTTGAGAGGGACATGATGATTTCAGCCCAAGAGAGCTTTGGTTTAATTCAGGAGGGAGTGAAATCCACTCAGCCTGAGCTCTGCCTGTCCTGGACTTGCTGAGAACACTTTGGGAAGGTTCTCCATGTGGGGATCGAGCTCTGGTGGGAAGGATTTGGGTTCCTGCTCCTGCAAGCCTGTACCTCTGATCACCACTTGACCTTGTCTTCAACCACTGGTTAGATCAGTGGTCCTGATTCCCTGCTCCTGGAAAAGCCAGCAGAAGGAACAGCAGTCTCTCCAATGCTGAAATAATTTGGAGGCCATGGGGAAGTGAATTCCAGCAAAAGCTGCTGAAGGAACACTGCTCTCCTGTCAGAGCCAAAGCCATTCCTTCAGGGCAGCCAAGAGGAAACCACAGCTGGGGAGTGTCCAGGAAGGACATGTGCAGTGGCTTTGGCCTGTGCACGGCCAGGAGCTGGACTTGAGGTCCTTGTGGGTCCCTTCCAACTCCTGATATTCCATGGTGGTGGTGCTGGTGGCCCTGGAGAGCCAGACCCTGCTCACAGCCAGTGGCACCTGGATGATGTGTCAACTCCAGTGCCACCCACGGGAGCCTGGCCCCTCCACGAGTGCTCCACTGAGGAGGAATTTCTGATCAGAAGCAACATTGACATAACTGAAAGATTTAAATTAGGAAGACTTGGCTTTGTTAGGGCTGTGGTCCTCATGCTGAGGGAGGTGATAGGGAATGAAAGAGATTTCACAAAATTATTCTCCTTCCTGCTTGATGGGCACCCCCACATCCCCTTAGTCACTTCCAGCACCTGGGACACTGAACAGAGACCCCAGGTCCAGGGTGAGCAGGAGGGTAGGAGGGAGGAGAACCCTCAGCTCCTGCTCCTGCTCCCTGGTGAGCCAGAGCTGAATATCTGGGTGTAATCCAGTTCATTTGAGAGATTCCATCCCGGTTATCCAGAGGTTTCACCTGTTGAGCATGTGCACTGGAAGGGCTGGATGTTGGTTGCTTTAATCCCAGCAGCTTGGATACCATCCTTTTTAAGCTAGGCCGAGTAAAGAAGGGTTTTAAATCCAGAACTAGGGTAGGAAGCAAGGAGAGCAAGCCAAGGTAGAAAACATTCCCAAGGCTGCTGCTCGAGATGGCTGACATCTGTTTAGATGAGCCGAGGACCCACTGGTCCTTTCTTCCATTGAAGCACAGGAATATTTTGTCCCAAAACCCCACTCTGCATCCTCCTGCCTGTTGCAGAAGAGCAAAACATCTCCTGGGAGGGGTTCCATTCTTGGCGAGGGCCTTGGGACAAGGAGGGGGACTCTCAGCTTTTCCCATGGAAAACTCGTCCCCTGCACGTGCTGGGAGCTGCCAGGGCTGTCACCACCCCGAGGTGACAGGAGCACAGCCCTCATCAGCCCTGGATCAGTGAGGGGAGAAGCAGTGGGAGGAATTACATTAAAATCTCTAAGAATGAAGTCCCTTATTTTACCCACCCCTGTAATCCATGATTTAGTTCCTGCTTTATGGATGAGCATTTGAAAGAAGAGAAACCAACTCTTCTAAAATGAGAATCTGATGAAGTGTCTTTTTTTCTTGGCTCTGAATCACGCTTCCATTCCACTGATGAAGATGTACAGAACTTGCTGGGCTTCAATCTATTATTTTACCCTCCTATGCTCTGAGTGCAATTACATTTCCTTGGCATCACTTAAAACCTGTTCCTTTCCCAGGAATTTAGTGCAGAAAAAGAAAAGTTTCACAATGTTTCCATGTCTTTCTGTTGTTGGTTGTTTGTCAGGATGGAGTCCGTATTTCTCCAGTTCAAGAAGGACATTTTAGCAGCAGAAGCTCCACCAAGAGCAAGGTGGGCAGAAAATCTAACACCATTTTAATTGCAAGCGTGCTCCACTTACACCTTTCTAGCGGCAAAAGTCGGGAAAACTGCTGTAATTTGGCATCTTCACTTTGAAATAATTGCAGCCCCAGAAGAAGGAGAAAGGAGAAAAAAGAGATCCCCTGGATCTAGAGCTCAGTACTTGACAATTTGATGATTTGAAAGTACCGCAAGGGTTTTTTTTATTTTCTGTCAAGACAGGCCAAAATACTTTGTAGCCTTGAAAGCCATTGCTAAATGAAATGGCAATTTTCCACCCAATTGTTCCCCCAGCTGTTCCTGACCTGTCTGTGCCAGCAGCCCAAACCAGCACCTGGATTTGCCCTGCTTTGGGTGAGATCCATGTTCCAGCTTTCCTTTCCCAGCTGGTCCTGGGTCTCCATCAGCCAACCAGGAGACCTTGGGAAGCTCGAAGGTGGCTCCAGGAGCCCCCATCTGGTGCCACCAGCACTCGGGCACATTCTGTCCCTCCTGGGGGCAATTCCAAAGGGAGCAGGTGATGTTGTTGACATCAATCCCCAAATTCCTGCCTCTATTCCCACAGGAAGCAGCAGCCTGAGGATGGGGTCACATTCCTGAGCATCCCTTCTGGAGCAGCCAAAGCTTTTGCAGCTCTTGTTCCATCAGATTTATCTGGGCTGGGGGAGGGAGGGGGAGCAGGTTACTTGTGGGCCCCAGGGTCAATCAGAAATAACTCATTAGAGTTAATTGGCTTCAAGTGCAGTAAGCCCAGGACCCAGACTGTGCCATTTAATCCATAGGAGGATCTAAGGAATCAATGCCTCGATTTATCTCTAGGAAGTTCTCCACTAATCCCTGTGTCTCCCTTTTGTCACCATCTCACGTTTTCCGGCCATTTACTGTTCATTTGTAAATTCACCGGGTTTTTGGGGCTCGTTAATGAAAGACATGGCTTTTTAATTAAAGACAAAAATTCACAAAAACAGCAGCATAATAGTAAAAAATAAAAATCAAACAAAAAACCTTTGTACAAAATACTGTAAATATTAATATAAATTAACTGGGCATGCAACTGAAATAAATCCTATGTTACTGCAAGTTATCTGAGTGTATAAAGGAGTGTATAAAGGAAAACTGAATGCCATATATATCAGCTGTTCCCTCTAACCAAACTCTACTGTAAATATATAATCTGTATAAAAATATTTTAATTTTACCATTATTTATGCAATAGAAATAAAGTTTTTTTTCTTTTGATGAAGTTTTTTTCCTCTTTTGAAGCACTGATATTTATTCATGCCCAAGTACAAGAGCAAAAGCAAGATTTGCATAAAATATTAGGACAGAGACTCTTTATTCCTTCTGAGAGATACATGAACATTTGGGGGAGGCTATTTTGCTTTGAAAATAGATTTACATATTTAAAAGCCTGTTACTACAGAAGGAGCTCCTGGCTGGAGAAATGGGATCAGCATCTCCAGATGCACAAGAAGCCAAAGGGAAGGATTGAACTTCTCCTCTGGAAAGCAAAGACACAACTGGTCAGATCTCAGAGAGAAAGGTCAGCACTTGCTTAAAAAGCCCTTTTTTTTATCCCTCCCAGAGAGCCAGAGGCTGATCCCTGAGCTTGGGTGGGCTTGGGGCACTGTTACTGCTGGGAGGAGGATGCTGAGCACAGCTTTAATCCTGACTCTGGTACTGCCAAGGCCCAAGAGCTGCTCTGTGAGGATTAACTGCACTCAGGTGTCCTGGAGAGCCCTTGGTCCCTCCACAAATCCAGATCTCCTCCCTTCCCTGAAGCCCTTCTTCCACAGGAGCCAACCCAGCACATCCTGCTGGAGAAGGTGACAGTGAGGTTAATGACTGACACCACAAATCCTGGCACTGGTGCCTAAATTCAGTGTGAAAGGGGAATAGTTGATGTTGGCAAATCAGCCAAGCCACAGCAGCAGGACAAGGCTGGACAGGGCTTGGAGCAACCTGGGATAAGGGAAGGTGTCCCTGCCCATGGAATGAGATGGGCCTGAAGGTCCTTTGCAGCCCAAACCGTTCTGGGATCCTGTGACAGGCTGGGTCTGAGCAGTTCCATGCAATCCAGGCAGGGATTGCCACTGGACAGCAAGCGGTGCAGGAAATCCAAGTTTACCAAAGCTGTGAAGTATGAAAAAAGGCACTGCACACTCTCATTGACCTCTCATGTCATTGGAGAGTGTTCCAATGAATGGCTAAGGAATGAGCCTGGATTTATTACAGGCATGAATCAAATGCACTCCAGGAATTCCTGTACATTTACCATAGGAAGAACAAGCAATTGAAGGAATTCCTAACTGGAAGGAGAAACCTGCACCCTACACTGAAAGCTGTTCTCGTGCAGGTCAGTGTGTTCAGTGCCCTCAGTCAAAAGCCAGGCTTGTACCTGCAGCCATCAGAGCTGTCCAGAAGTTGAAATTTGCTGCTCCTAGAGATCCTCTGCCCACCAGCCCTTGGAGAGGTGAGCACAGCTCAGCATGACACCACCAAAATCACTCCTGGCTGCAGGAGAAAAGCAGCATTAAAAAAGAAAAAGCACCCCGCAACAGGCCTGAGAGCAAACTGCTTTATCTCTCCAGAACCATACCACAAATGCAACCGTTGTCCCAGCTCCACCAAAGCCTGTTTATCTCCCTTGTCATTTTAATACTCTTCATTAATGGAGAAATGCAGGTGAAAACACCAACCGAAAGCCCCATTCTTCAGCTGTGCCTTGTCAGGTTTTTTGGGGCTGCTGCTGCTATGGGACCAGGCACCAGCACTAGGCAGGAGCGATGGTGCAGGTCTAATCCAGCTCCCAGGGAGTCAGTGGAAACATTCCCAGACTTTGTGAGATTTGGATTAGGTCATCGTATAGAACAGCACTTCACACCCTGGCTCCTTCCTTTGTTTAAATGGAGTCTGGCCAGGGTCTGGAATTTAATTACTGAAATACAAGTCCTGAAGAAAAGAAATAAACATTTTCTTTCCCTGAGTGAAATTCAGGAACGGCCCCTCTGGCCATGGCTGGGCTCCCCAGGCTCAAACCTGAAGCAGTGTCTTGGTTTGACGCCACACTTTCCCCAGGCAGGTCCAGGCTGACCTAGAGACACCCCCAGGCCAGGACTGATCCCAGTGTGGGCAGCAGGAAAGGGACTGGGATTGGGATTCTGCCCCTGTGCTCAGGTGAGGCCCCACCTGCAGAGCTGCCCCAGCCCTGGGCCCAGCACAGGCAGCACCTGGAGCTGCTGGAGGAGTCCAGAGGAGGCACCAGGATGAGCAGAGGGATGGAGCAGCTCTGCTGGGAGGAAAGGCTATGAGAGCTGGGAATGTTCACCTGGAGAGGAGAAGCTTTGGGGTGACCCCACTGTGGCCTTCCAGGACCTGAATGGAGCCTGCAGGAAAGGTGGGGAGAGACTTTGGACAGGGGATGGAGTGTCAGGATAAGGGGGAATGGGATCAAACAGACAGAGAATGGGTTTAGGTTGGATATTGGGAAGAAAATTCTTCCCTGTGAGGGTGGGCAGGCCCTGGCACAGGTGCCCAGAGCAGCTGTGGCTGCCCCTGGATCCCTGGAGTGTCCAAGGCCAGGTTGGACACTGGGCCTTGGAGCAGCCTGGGACAGTGGAAGGTGCCCCTGCCCATGGCAGGAGTAGGATGGGATGGACTCTAAGGTCCCTTCCACCCCAAACCCTTCTGGGATTCTGTGACCCTGCAGGCTGCCTTTATTGCTATGGTCTTACCCTCTCCATCCTCGCTCTTTCCTCATTAACATCTCTAGGAAGTATTTGCTAATGCAAATCCAGAGGCAGTAATTTATTTGGGCCGAGCCAGTTAATCCTGGCAAGGCTCTCCCTTGTAAGTATAGACCAATATCATTTTGTTTTAATTGCTTCTTTCAGTGTTCCTCAACAAATCAAAAACATTTTAATTAAAAAATTCCCCAAGAATATCTTCCAGATCTTTTCCCATTTGTTCTTCTTCCTGCCAAAATTATCAGGACAATTGTGAACTTCTAAGGAAAGTAATTACAGCAGATGTTGATCTCTGCTGTAGCACCCGGCTTACTGAATGCTCCACATCAGTCCCCTGACTTCTACTTTTTTGCAGCTTTGTGAAGCAGAAATTTCCATCCTTGGTCTTCCCTCAGAAATGAGGCTGTCTGTGTAGGAGCTGGGATGATTTCATTCCAGTTTTCAGCCAGCTGCTAAGGCTCAGGGAAATTTGGAGGGGATAAGGGGGAAGAAAAGAGGAGATACAATTAAGGAACTGCCTGGGATACAGGGATTTGGGCACAGAACAGTAAGGGATGGCTGAAAGAGGTTTTCTTTTATTCTAATACCATTCCTAGGCAGAAAGGCCCTGTTCCACCATCACCTCCCCAAAAGGGAAGATGGTAAATCCACTGTAAGTGTCAGGCTAAGGATGCCCAGTGCCATGTCTGGCAAACAGCAATAAATCTCCTTTAACCCTAAATTTCCCCTTGCCCATAATGATCTGGTTTGGAATCAGCTGTCAGAAATGTCTGCCCACGCAATGACAGACAGCTGAGATGATCACAGGAGTGTCACTGCAGACAGGAATTAAATGCAAGTGTCAGCACATGGCCCATAACCCGCAGCAGGATGCTGGTGGTCTAGGAAAGCAAATTTTCAGCATCCACAGACTGCTCAGGGCCTCAGAAGGAGCAGTTTTTTATTGAAGGGGCAGTGTCCTCCACCCATAGAGCAAGAAAAATATCATCCCTTTGTTGGAGGCAAAATGCCTCTAGGTCTGAGCTAAAATTATAAACACAAAGGGACAAAACTCTGTGAGTTTTCTGGGAGATAAAGTTGTGCAAAAGCACCAGCTCTTCTTTCTCTATATGATGAGTTTCACAAAAAATTCAGGTCTCTGCCTCCAGCCCGTCTGTTCTCAGCCTCTGTCGTGCTGAAGGCATTGAGCTGGCCCTGCCAGGGAGGTCTCTCTGTACGGGAAACTTCGGGCAAATCCCCAGCAGGGGCAGGAATGGGTCCCACATGGTTTGTTTTGAGACATCAGAGATTGATTGTAGAATCCCAGAGTGGTCTGCATTGCAAAGGACCTCAAAGCCCATCCAGTGCCACCCCTGCCATGGCAGGGGCACCTCCCACTGTCCCAGGCTGCTCCAAGCCCCAGTGTCCAGCCTGGCCTTGGGCACTGCCAGGGATCCAGGGGCAGCCACAGCTGCTCTGGGCACCCTGTGCCAGGGCCTCCCCACCCTCCCAGGGAACAATTCCTGCGCAATATCCCATCCAGCCCTGCCCTCTGGCAGTGGGAAGCCATTCCCTGTGTCCTGTCATCACAGCTGGAACAGCAGCAGCTGATCTCTGCAGCGCTGAGTGTCACACACACACAAACTGTAGGGCAAGAGCACAAATACTGCAAATATCAGCACTGGGGGTGCTGCAAACACCCAGCACTGGCGTCTCTCTGCAGTTGGGGTCACCCCCCTGTAGTGAGGGGTGACATGGACAAGGCTCCACCGTTGTCTCCACTCCTGGCACTGCTCCAGGGGCACAGGAGAGGTCCCAGAGGCACCTCAGCCCCAAGGAGAATATGATGCCACCAAGCCACTTCCCGATCCAATGAGTTCCAGCTCACAGAGTGTTTCACAGCAAAGCACCAGAACCTTCTTGAAGTGAAAGATGTCACCTGGAGGGGCTGAGAGCCCCCAGCCTGGTACGAGCAGTACTGGTGTAAGAAGGGTAATCACTGCATGTGAGGCAGGAAAAATCTCAAGTGATTGCTGTTTGCAGAGGTTGATTAAATAGAAATTAAACTCATCTGGATGTTCAGTGAGAAATGTGAACAGAATAGCAAGAGCATCCTTCGCATCGGCCTTTGGGGAGCTCATCACTGGCCTGGCATGTCCCACACATGGAACTGTGGAGCTTCCAGGCCGGCACCAGCAGCTTTGGCATCTGCAGATTGTTGAGATTAAACTTCCAGAGAGGTGGTTTCAGATAGAGAGTGAACAAGGAATTCATCAGGGGAGGACACAGTTCCCTGTTTGCCACATTCCTGTTCCTGCTGCTCACCTTCACCGCACTCAGCTTCCCCAGCTTCTCCAACTTGGGATAGAATAGAATGGAACGGAATGGAATGGAACGGAACAGAACAGAACAGTTCTCTTTAATTCAGCTGAAATGACCTGCAGCGATCATGATCAGTCCAGCTATGACCACTTAAAGACTGACCAAAAGTTAAAGCAGGTTTTCAAGGGCAATTTCCAAACTCTTCCTAAACATTGACCGGCTTGGGGCATCGATCATGTCTCTCAGAAGATCAGGTGTTCAGCCTGTCCCAGTGTCTGTCTTTTGGTACAGAAATGCTTTCTCAGGTTCCTGGCAATGCCCTGAGGCCTCCACAGGCCCTTGCCATGAAGTTATCAGACAGACCACAAGTGATGAATTCTTCAAACTCCCCGGCTCTCATTACAAAGAAATTTCTTCATCTTCTCCCCCCTGTACAAGGGGACAGAGCCTTGCTTCTAAATCTGAATAATCATCCAGAGCCCCCTGGGCTGGCACCATGTCCCTGTCACTGTCTGTGCCTAGGGAGCAGCAAGGACCTCCCTGGTGCAGGAGGGATGGGAGCAGCTCAGAGCATCCTGCACGTGGGAGGTGTCTGGAAAACCTGTGGGTTTCTCCTGCCTCCCTCAGGATGGGTCTGGTGACCTTGGGCTGAAACCAAGCCTTGCTCTGGAGAGGGACAGCTGCTTTCCTGAATTCAGTGGTCAGGAATGGCAATCACACCCCCAAGACACTTCATTATCAGGATGCCAGGATAGAGCATTATCACAGACCCCAGGATACAGCATTTTTTCTCACCATTTCTAAGGGAGCCTTTTTGAGCACAAGCAGGAGCCTGGAAGTGCTGTGAACAGACGGATCCAGGAAGATGCGTGAAGAACCCAGTGACCAAAGCCCTGGGATCTGAGGGAGAGGGGATGTTGTTTCCTACCACATTGTGTGAGCTCCCACTGTGCTGGTGCCAATTTTAGTGTCTTCTCTCACTTTGAACCAGAGAGAACCTAAAAGCCTGAAAAATACTGAAAATGGGGATGGCTTCTTATGGTGAGAGAAATCTCCAAGTACCAGGAACAGGCTCCAGCTTAGGACCTGTCAACGCAGACCTGCCAAAACTAAATCTATTTGAAAGTGCATAACCCATACTTTAATCCCAAAGATCTACAACATTCTGCTTGGAATATTTATTATTTCTAATACTCCATTTCAGAGAGGATTTTTAAAATCAATTAACTCCTGTCCTATTCACATGGAGAGGGATCACAGCATTCATTCCCTCTTGGAGAAATTAACCTTGCAAGTATTTTAAAATTATTGTCCCCTATAAGGAGGAAAACCAAGCATCAGTTAGAGGGCAGAAGGGAAGAAATGACAGGGACAAGACTGGGATGAAACTGAAAAAACCTTGAGGACATGGATTTGCTTGTGCTGGTCTCAGTAACCGGCTCAGAGAAAGATGTGATACATCAGGGGTGCTACAAAGTACTGGCATTTCTTGCATTTAGTGCTGCCATGATAAACTGCTTAAACCATTCAGGATATGTGGAGTTCATTTCATAATTGCAATTATTGCAGCATTTTCAAACGAATCAGAGTCAACATCCACGAACAAAAACTACTTTATGGAGAAGCTGCAGAAGACAAAACCATTTCAGGTGACCAAGGAATGGGAAGGAACCAGTTGAACATCATCTCCTTTAACCGCCTTGCTGTACTACAGCTCCTCTGAGAAGAGCAGCAGCAGAGGCAAAAGGCAAAGCTGAGGCACCCCCCTGTCAGAACCAGGGCCCCAAAAAGCCCCTCAGGGATCAGCACTTGGGGATTCTCTCCTAAGAGCTCCTGGTTGCCATCCAGGTGATTTCTCCAGAGAATCTGGTGCCACAGGAGCTCACATGTGGGATGGCACTGGGAAGATGTGAGGCCTGCTGAGCCCCAGGGGTCATTGTCCACTCCCTCTGTGTGACACAGGCTGCTGATGCAGTGACAGGGCAATCCTGAACCATCCCAAGGGAGAGGTGCTAAAAGGGCAGCAGCACACGGCCTGTGCTCCTGTGACCTCCCAGACAAGGGGCTCAGGGGTTGGGAAGGGGCAGGGGAACTCGACAGGTGAATGTCTGGCTGTGCAGGCAGTGCTGAAGGTTTGGGCTTCCAGCACCAGGGATTGACCCTTGAGCAGCTGGATCTGTTGGGAGGTGATGGCATCCACCTGACCTCATACCAGGGCATGTGTGGGACTCAGGAGGGACAGGGAAATCCCTGCCCAGCCACCTCTGACAGGAGGTCCAGTGGCCCCCTCTCAGTGGCCTCCTGGCACAGGAGCTGCTGAACACCATGATGGCTGCAAAGATGATTTTCCCTCTGCTTCCCTCTGCTTCCCTCTGCATTCCCAGGCCATGCCAGGCATTCCAGAGGGGCTGTGGAAGCTCTGGCAGGGCAGGACTAAGCAAGAGACACCTCAGGTGTGTGTGCATGTGTCCACACAGGAGACTCTGAGTGTTCTCTAGGGAACCAGTGAAGATTCTGCTCGTCCCAGCCCCTGCGCAGGGCCTTGGCACTGCACACCTGGACACGCTGGGCACTCCGGGACATTGCTCTGCTGTCACTGGGAGTTTGGCACTGCACACCTGGACGTGCTGGGCACTCAGGTGATATCAACTATTGAGTTGTGAGGTAGGAATACAACTAACTGTTGTATCCCTGCCTCTGATCCAGGATCCAGTGGGGTGTGATGGCACATTGCGTCTCTCAAACACTCCAGGAATTCAGATGGAGACTCGGTGGGACCCTGTTTGATTGCATATAAGGCTGACCAGTAGTTTTGGGAATGGCTCTTTCCAG
The DNA here is from genome assembly GCA_013397315.1 of Donacobius atricapilla. NCBI lineage: Eukaryota > Metazoa > Chordata > Aves > Passeriformes > Mimidae > Donacobius > Donacobius atricapilla. Next base: position 1,303,930 of record WBMY01009985.1, on the reverse strand, counting down.
CCCTTTTGCTATCCATTCCTGATAGCTTTCCAGCTTTTCCCTTTCTACTGCTATATTTGAGTTCCACTTTAGTTTTTGAAGTGGGAAATAGTCCTTTACATCTGAGTTTTGTAATATTCTTCTGCCAAATCCCCTGTATTTTTTTAAATCAATTGTTTTCCCATTTCGGTCAGTGCATCTAATAATAGTTGCATAATAGTTGTGCCTCTGTTGAGGTGCCTGGAGCTCCTGGCCCACGCCCTGGGGGACACGTGCTTTCCCCTGCACATCCTGAAGACCATGGTGATGCACCTGCTGAACACCCTGCCCCATCTCACTGGGGCAGGAGGCATTTCCTGCAGTGCCTGGAGGATGTCATGGGGCAGGTACCTGCGCCGTGCCCTGCACAGGAGACACCTCGACCACTTCATCATGGGGAACTGCCAGGTTCCTGCTGAGTTCAGCCTGCCCGGGGATGTCCAAGCAGCTGAGCCTCCCAACCTGTAGCAGCACCTGACTGAGGATCCAGGTGCTCACACCAGGGCCATGAGCGAGTTCCAGCACCTGCAGTACTGGCTGGTGAGGCTGCTACGGGCACTGGGAGAGACCTTCACACATGCAGCTGTGCTGGTGCACTGTCCTGGTGGCAGCTGGTACATGCTGGTCTTCAACCTGCAGCAATCGTGCAATGAAGAGATCTTCTGAGAGGCCAGGCAGAGTGGAGAACTCTGATCTTCTCCGTATTCACTGTAGCTACACCAAAAACCCATTGATACCCTTTTGGGTCCTTGAAGTGCCTTCTCCTGAGGCAGTCGATGACAAGGGGCCTCTGGGCCAGGCACGCTGGGGAGCTTTTCCCATTTGTCCCATTAGACTCACCTCAGCCTCAAATGCAGGCACCTCCTGGCATCCCCTGTCACTCCAGAGATCCAGATGGGCTCCACGCTCCTGTGCCTTGATGGCATCAGTGTGCACAATGCTCCAGAGTCTGCTAAAGGTTTACACTTGTGTGGGTCTGTGCCAGGCCGTTCGATCCATGCAGCCCAGTGTGCCAGGTCATCCCTTTCCTGCTCTTGGGTAAAGGCAGGGGCCCTCTCTTCCTGTCCCTGGCCAGAGCAGTCACTGTCTGACCTTGTATTGGTTTGGCATGAATGGTAAAAAATCCAAACGGTGATCTGCTTTGGAGCTGACAGCCAAGTTGGCCAATCAGGTAAAAAGTGTACACCCCTGGGACACACTGCTTAAATACAGGAATCTTGGGAGATCTGGCCCCTTTCGATGGACCCGGCTATGAGATAACCTCAGAGAAGCAGAGGGGCCCGGGCCCAGGGCCCCACCGGCCCCGGGGTCGGGCTGGGGGCAGCCGTGCCGAGGCTGGCCCTGTGGGAGCCGAGCCGAGCTGACCCGGGCCGGGTCTCTGAGCCCGGCAGATGCCGCAGAGAGCGGGGGGAGGCGACGTGTGGGACTCACCCCGGCTCCACTCCCTGTGCTGGCGGCTGTTCTGCGTGGTGCCAGAGACCGGGAGGAGAGCGAGACCCAGCATCGCAAACGCCGCCGAGGGAGATGGCCCCGGCCCTCTCCCAANTGCCTTGATGGCATCAGTGTGCACAATGCTCCAGAGTCTGCTAAAGGTTTACACTTGTGTGGGTCTGTGCCAGGCCGTTCGATCCATGCAGCCCAGTGTGCCAGGTCATCCCTTTCCTGCTCTTGGGTAAAGGCAGGGGCCCTCTCTTCCTGTCCCTGGCCAGAGCAGTCACTGTCTGACCTTGTATTGGTTTGGCATGAATGGTAAAAAATCCAAACGGTGATCTGCTTTGGAGCTGACAGCCAAGTTGGCCAATCAGGTAAAAAGTGTACACCCCTGGGACACACTGCTTAAATACAGGAATCTTGGGAGATCTGGCCCCTTTCGATGGACCCGGCTATGAGATAACCTCAGAGAAGCAGAGGGGCCCGGGCCCAGGGCCCCACCGGCCCCGGGGTCGGGCTGGGGGCAGCCGTGCCGAGGCTGGCCCTGTGGGAGCCGAGCCGAGCTGACCCGGGCCGGGTCTCTGAGCCCGGCAGATGCCGCAGAGAGCGGGGGGAGGCGACGTGTGGGACTCACCCCGGCTCCACTCCCTGTGCTGGCGGCTGTTCTGCGTGGTGCCAGAGACCGGGAGGAGAGCGAGACCCAGCATCGCAAACGCCGCCGAGGGAGATGGCCCCGGCCCTCTCCCAACCCTGGGTCCTCGGAGAGCAGCACCGAGCCCAGGCTGGGCTAAAAACGCACCCCATAAGACCGAGGGGTGGAAAAGGACAGAAGACCCGGGCCGCCGTTTCTGAGCTTTTTCTACAGCTCGAGGATTTGAGGCTTTCAGAGATGCCATGGCTCGTGGCTAAGACCATGCAGCGTCTGCAAGCCTGGGCAGGATCCTGAACATTAACTCTTTCTTAATACCGACTGAGAGTGTTTTAAACTCTACCCCTCCTCAAAGAGAGAAGAAAGGCTAAATCGCAGGTATGCAAAGGGATAATATGAAGATATCAACGTCAGTAAAGAAAGGATGACTTCTTAGTGGGAAAGATGACAAGTTGCCTTAGTTTTGGGCTTTAAATCTCCTTAATTCATGGTAACAGACTGTAATTTTTCTTCAAAAATCATGGACTAAAGATGGGGAGATGTTTTTCCAGATTCCTAGCAGGGGTGTCTGATTTTTACTGAGTGGACGTTTGAATTAGAAACTACAATATTTGAATTTTACTGAATGGATGTTGAATTAGAAATTGATGCATTGATCGTATGAGATGTCTTGAAGCCTTGTCACCAGTGAAGAATGAGAAGTCCTTTGTTGTGGAGCTGTGCATCTTTAAAAGGTGAAACCCCATGTTTAAGTCCACAGCCCATATGCAGCCATAGGAAAAGCTACATTCGGGAACCTCACGGATGCAGTGTCGGGCAGGCTGCGTTTGTGGGAGCTGGAAGCCACAAACAGACTGTGTCTCTTGTGGAAAGTTACCAGAAGAATCAGGAGGGACTTGTCTCTCTCAAAGACTGGATGAAAGACTATTTTATAAGTGCTATTGACTTAAGAGTTCTGATGTTCTGTCTCTTTACATTGCTAAGGAGGAGGGGGGTGTCTTTAAAAAAGTTTCATGGTAGTTGTTTTTTTTGTTTGCCCTTTAGTGTATGTTAATAACTCTAACTATTTCTATTTTTAAGTTGAGCCTGTTTTGCCTTCTAATCCTATTCCATAGTAAGAGAAAAATAGATCCCCACACTACGTTTCACAAAACAAATTCGGAGAATGTGATAACCACTACGTTTTTTGATGTTTCTGCCTGGCTGTGAATTTTAACCCATTACAGACCTTTGCAATGCCACAGCATCAGTTCCCTTGCCAGGGTTGAAGGACAATTATTTTAGTACTTTTATGTCTGGGAGAACCTTGGTTGCCTTCTTGTCTCTCTGTGGCAACTACATTGAGATCCTTCTTGGCTGGCCCCTCCTTAACTGCTCTCTTTCTCTCTCAGGTCACTTACACAGCTTCAGCTTAGAGGAGGGTTCACTGTCCCACCCCCTCATGTCCTCCCCTGCTCGTGCAGAAAGGACCAGAGCTGGCTTCTGTGCCCTGTGCTTGGGGCTTCCCTTCCCTCTGCCTGGGGCAGCAGAGGAGCCTCTCCTGGTTCTGTGGGGTGCTGGCTTGTAGGGATGAGGGAGTACCCTGAGCTGCTTCTCCATTTTGGAGCCAGGAGGATGCCATCTCTGTGGCTGGAGTATCCATTTGTGGCTAATGCAGTGCTACCAAGCTGCTGGAATATGATGCAGGGGTGCTTTGAACCACCCTCCTCCATGGCCATTGTGCCCATTACACCTTCTAATCTTTCCAGAGGCCTTTCAATCCACCCTGTCTCCCTGCACTGGTGGGGGGAAGAAGGGAGGGGTTGGGAAAAAAAGGTGTTTTTAAGGGCTTATTTTACTTCTCATTATCCTGCTCTGATTCTGTTAGTAATAAATTCACTTTGTATCTCTAAGCTGAGCCTGCTTTGCCCTTGGAGTGTTTGCTCCTGGTCCTTATCTCAACTCATGAACCATTCAGTGATTTTTCTCTCCTCTGTCCAGCTGTAGCAGGGGAGGGTGAGTGAGAGGATGTTNCTCATGTCCTCCCCTGCTCGTGCAGAAAGGACCAGAGCTGGCTTCTGTGCCCTGTGCTTGGGGCTTCCCTTCCCTCTGCCTGGGGCAGCAGAGGAGCCTCTCCTGGTTCTGTGGGGTGCTGGCTTGTAGGGATGAGGGAGTACCCTGAGCTGCTTCTCCATTTTGGAGCCAGGAGGATGCCATCTCTGTGGCTGGAGTATCCATTTGTGGCTAATGCAGTGCTACCAAGCTGCTGGAATATGATGCAGGGGTGCTTTGAACCACCCTCCTCCATGGCCATTGTGCCCATTACACCTTCTAATCTTTCCAGAGGCCTTTCAATCCACCCTGTCTCCCTGCACTGGTGGGGGGAAGAAGGGAGGGGTTGGGAAAAAAAGGTGTTTTTAAGGGCTTATTTTACTTCACATTATCCTGCTCTGATTCTGTTAGTAATAAATTCACTTTGTATCTCTAAGCTGAGCCTGCTTTGCCCTTGGAGTGTTTGCTCCTGGTCCTTATCTCAACTCATGAACCATTCAGTGATTTTTCTCTCCTCTGTCCAGCTGTAGCAGGGGAGGGTGAGTGAGAGGATGTTGTGGGTGCCTGGCATCTAGCCAGGGCCAAACCATGTCAGGAGCCTGGAACAGAGACTCCCATTTCCCCTGGACATCCCTGCCCTCCCTTTCTGGGAGACTCTTGGCCCTCTGGGAGCTGGACTCTGTGGGTAGTCCTGTGGATGGCTCTGTGAATAGTTTTCTCTGTAGTTCTATGGATATATGTATTGGGTTGCAAGATGTAACCAAAAATGTATATTCTGTTTGCTACCTGTTGAAACCGGTTGGGGAGGTGTTTTTTTCTTTATCTCTTGTATAATCCATCCCTCATAACTCCAGTGGGAGGGGGCAGGTGCCTCCTGTCAATGGGCAGCTGTTCAAACCAGGTGGGGCAGAGTTCTTCATCCCTTCCAGGACCCATCCTCCTTCTGGGGGATATCTGCTGTTCATGGGCCATCGAGGCTCACTGCATGGCTGATAACATTGCATCATCCATTGGGAGATGCTCCGCCCAGGGGGAGGAGCCAAGCATTCCTACTGGATAAAATCTGAGATTCAGAACACCAGCACAGCCTGTGTGCACTGGATTGCCAGAGGAAGACCGGACCCATCTCACCACCACTGGACCCTTCTACAGAACATCTCTGCTCCAACAGAACCACATCTGTCACTGCAGGAGGGCTTGATTGGGCTGCTCCCAGCACCCTGACCAGGGTGTCAGGTCATGTTCTGACTCTGTCAGTGTTTCTAGGATTTTTGTTGTTGTTGTTTGCTTGGGGTTTTGTGCTACTACATTTGTATTTTTTATTTTTCCCAGTAAAGAACTATTATTCCTATTCCCATATCTTTGCCTGAAAGCCACTTAATTGCAAAATGATAATTCAGAGGAAGGGTGTTTACATTCTTCATTCCAAGGGAGGCTACGGCTCTCCCTGGCAGACACCCGTCTTTCCAAACCAAGACAATATATTTCTCTGTAGTTTTGTCTGTAGTTCTGTGAATAGTTCTGTTGATTATTTGGTCTATAGTTTTGTCTGTGATTCTGTGGATCCTTTTGTCTGTACTTTTGTCTGTAATTTCCACTCAGTGCTGCTGTTGAGTAACCGCTGGCTCTTGAGGTGTCCGAGTCGGTGATTGGGCTGAGGCTCCTGGCTGCTCAGCTGCCCCGGGGTTGGGGACATTTTGCCCCGGGGTTGGGGACATTTTGCCCCGAAGTTGGGGACATTTTGCCCCGGAGTTGGGGACATTTTTCACTGGAGGTGATGCTCTGCTGGGCTCTGGTTCCACTGCTCATTGATCCAAGGCTCCCCCACTGCTCCATGCTCCTGCCTCAGGGCAGTTGCAGTCCCTTGTCCCTCTCCAGAGCTGTGCACTTGTGGAGCAGATGAGCCCGGCCAAGCCCTGTGTGTCCTGAGGAGCCAAACTCTTTCTTGTCCCGCAGCTCTGGCAGGGCTGGGCCCTTCCCCAGGCCCCATTCTTCTCCTTGGGCTCTGCTGGCCCCTCAGAACAGGAGCTGTCAGGATGTCTGCAGGCAGAGCTCCAGCAGGGATGTGGGGCTGCAGCAGGGAGTGCTGAGGGCAGGAAGAGGAAGGAAGGGCAGAAGATCCCCAAGAGGACAAAGATCTGGATGTGGTTTCTGAAGGCAGTCTCACAGGAGGGGATCTCCATGAGCACAGTGTCCATGGGTCCTGCTCCTCAGTTCATTTTTGACCAGGGTTCAAGGGAGCCCCTGAGGGCTCTGTCCAGGCAGAAGGGTGGGGATGAGGGGTTTTGCTTGGTGGGGCTGGCTGTGCTCTGGCCCCTGTGCCATCCTGGGCATGTGTCCCAGTGGGGGCCGCTCTGAAGGGCCCCAGCAGGTCCTGCTGTCGCTGCAGCCCGTGCCAGTGCTGAGTGCTGGGCAGGAACCCCACACCAGGGGGGAGCAGAAATCCCTTCACTGTGTTTGCTATTGCTGCAATTCCATCACTGCCACCCTTCCAAAGGAGTATTAACATTTAATTCTTTTTTATCCTAGCTTAGGAGACACTGACATCCTGATGCCCTCACAATAACTGATAGAGACATCCTTCACGCCCCGGCAGAGGGAGCTCAGTGCTGTGTATATTCTTACCCCTTTCACTGGGTTTGACTGGGAAGATTGGTGATGGAATTGTTGGAGAATGCCTCTGGCTGAGCTGAGCTTCCTGCAGCAGGTAGAGCTAAAGCCCAGTGTTAATAAAAATCAATGAAGCATCCTCACAAGGCAGACAGTTTCCCTTTACAGCTCACAGCCTCCTCACGCTGATAGAAGATGACAATCACCAGATGTGGCAGCATCAGCTGAGGGCAGCTCCAAAAAGCTGCCAGGTCAACACATCCCTTTTCTGTTCCTACTAACTTATTTATACAGTCACAGACATTTTTTAATGCTTTTGGGACACCTTATCTCACTGGCTACACAAATCCTCTTCTGTCTGCATCATGTCTAAGTGTGAAATAATGCATTATTAAAGTCACTGTGACCCCTGAGACAGAGGAGCCCTTCCAGCCACAGTTGACCTCATTAATGAAAATCCTTTGTATCGAAAGGGTCCAGCTTTGCAAAGGTCTGGTTGCATGGAAAAGAAATCCTGGGATAACAGCATCCTCCTGGCATTCCAAACACGGCCTGGTCCAAGACATGATCTCACCACAAGGTTTTAATGCCTCTGGCTGAGACGCTGCTGCTCTGTGTATCTGCTCCTTCCCTGGCATGCTGAGGGAGGCTCAGGAGCAGGGCTGGCTGCTCCCACTCTGTCCTAATCCAAACCAGGAGCACTCTGCTGCCTTCCTGAGCCACTGCTCGGCAGGAGAAACCTGCCTGCCTGCTGCCTCTGCAAAAACAGAGGAGGAATTGCTTTTCCACTGGCATTTGCAGCAGGAATTGGGCTGCAGGAGAACCGTCCAGCCATGAACACCTCACAGGCCACCACAGGCCCTGAGGTGTCCCCAGTGCCACTGAGGTGGGGTGGGCAAAGAACAGAGACAGTTCTGGATTTATTCCAGCCACAGCATTAAACATCTTTCCTGCCAGGTTTTATCCTAACCATGGTTACCCTGGAGCAGTCACTGCTTTTTGACAGTGGCAGTGAGACACGGGCAGTGCTAATCAGCAGTGTTAATCAGCAGTTTAATGAGTTGTTCACTAGGCAGTGCCCTACACTTGGCTGATCCAGGATAACAGGCTCAGATGAAGCATCTGAACTGCGCCCATCCACTCCTCCCCATCTGAAGGAAAAAATGCTGGGAAAACTTAATGATTCTTCCCAGCCTGTGTGAACCTGTGAGTATCCCAGGCACCAGGGGAAACATCCCTGTTTAACAAACAGCTCAGTCCTCTCCACTCACCCTCATCCCTCTGATAGAGCTGACATTCAGCAGAAGATTCCGAGGTCCATTTTGGGCAGGATCCCCATTTATTTTCCATTATATCCACACACTTTTTTTCCCCCAGAAATCTGATGCACAGCCAGGTACAAACCATGTTGTGCCAAGTTCTTATTTCCACAAGTCTTACACTGAATCAGAAGCACAGCTGACCTAAGCATAAATAAAGAATTCCTGGTCACTCTGAGTCCCTAAAATTCCTGGTATCGTTTCCCTTTGCAAGAGTAAATGAGTGTAAACAGCACAATCTCTGTCTCTTCTGGAGCAGGAGAACATCACATTCCTCTTATTTGGTTTGGTTTTCCTATTACTCTCTGCATATAGAAGAGCTGCCTTAATTAATGTAAGCTTATTATGAAATTAGAGCACTGATATAATTAAAGCATTGATTAAAAAGCCAATAAAACAAGCAGCTCAAGCTCTTTTGAAAGAGAAGCAGTATGAATCCTTCTTGATTAAATATTACAGCTCAGTCAATATTTAACCATTCCATTGTATTGACTTAATTTCTCCATCGAGCTGGGAACAAGCACCCCTTGGGACCTAATTATGGCAGGTTTGCTTCCCTTGTTGTTCTGAGTTTGTGGGCTTGTTTGGTTTATTTTGATATTTCTGAAACTTCTGACAGAGCAGATCTTCCATCCTGGGGAACCACACTCCATGGAGATAATTCATGGGTAATGAACAGTTCTGGTAATCATGTTTATCTTTGGAAATTAACTCCAAGAAATCCACCCCATCCATGACAGCCATCCAGCCTCCTTCAGCTGGCTCCCAGAATGAGGCTGTCAATGGACTTGGCAGCCAGGTCAAACCAACAGCCCTGCCCACATCTCCTGAAGGTCTTTCTGAGGTTTAGTGGAGACTTTTCCTTCCCTCCTTTCCAATTCCATCCACAGAAACATTGGAGCAACATTCAGGGCAACCTTCAGCTCCACAATTCATTCATCTCCATCCATTTCAGAACTTACTCTCTAAAATGACATTTCCTTCTTCATTAGCACTCCAAAACTAAAATCCCACAAGTGGGGCCAGGCTGTCCCCAGAGCTGTGCCCTAAAGCAGTCCTGGGAATGGGGGATAGGGCAGGGACAGCCCAGACCCTGGAGCTGCTGCAGGATGCAGATCCCTTGCACCACAGCTGGTTTCCCTCTGTCCTCTGCCACACTGCAGCCAGGAATACGTTGGGGACATGGATTAGAGGTGGCTTTGGCAGCGCTGGGTTCACAGCTGGACTTGAGGGAGTCTGAGGTATTTTCCAGCCTTACTGATTCCATGATTTTATGAGGCACTGTCAGTGTGAACCAGTGCTTTCTGTGCTCTCCCCACCGGAAGCAACACCTGGGAACACCAGAAAGCCTGGAGAGGCCACATCCCCAGACCCTCCCTGAAACTGTGTGGGGTGAAGAGAAACTTGTTCAGGCTGTCAGACATTCCTAAAGCTTCCCAGTGCTCTGGGCTGCAAGATGGATATTCTGGAAGAACAAAGGTTGCACTTCAGGTCCTCACAGCTTCTTTGCTCTGAAGAAGCAGCAAGACTTCATTTGCCTTTTCTTTTCCTCTTGATATATTCCCTAGTTATTTCTCCTTAGGGAAATAGACGGTTCTGAGGAAGCACCTCAGATGAAAGAGCAGGAGGAGGTTTGCTAGCTAGCCCTTATTTTTTTAGTTCAGCATTTGTCTTGGATCTGCATTTGGGCCTTCAGGAATGTCTGATCTCTCCCAGGTGTGCAGGGCCAGCACCTTGCAAAGCAAAGCTCACCTCACATACAAATATGTGCTTTTCCATCAGGGATCTGGAGATCTCCTAGAGACCATCCAGGGCTCTGGCACCACCCAGGTGGAATCTTGTCTATTTGTTAGGCCTGACAGGGCAGCATAGCTCAGAGCAGGGGTTTTACAGTGCCTGTCCTCAAATTAAACCAGGGTGAAGTGTGGGAATTGATGGGTTCTCCTACTTGGTCAACACAGCTCCTCCAGCTCTGGAAAAGCTGGGACACTTAGAGCAACATGGAATGGTTTGGATTGCAGGGACCTTAAAGCCCATCCAGTGCCACCCCTGCCATGGTAAGGGACACCTTCCACTGCCCCAGGCTGCTCCAAGCCCCAGTGCCCAGCCTGGCCTTGGGCACTGCCAGGGATCCAGGGGCAGCCATGGCTGCTCTGGGAATTCCATCCCAGCCCCTCCCCACTCTGCCAGGGAACAATTCCTGCCCAATCTCCCATCCAGCCCTGCCCTCTGGCAGTGGGAAGCCATCCCCTGTGTCCTGTCCCTCCATCCCTTGTCCCCAGTCCCTCTCCAGCTCTCCTGGAGCCCCTTTAGGCCCTGGAAGGGGCTCTGAGCTCTCCCTGAAGCCTTTTCCTCTCCAGGTGAGCATCCGCGGCTCTCCCAGCCTGGCTCCAGAGCAGAGGGGTTTGTTGGGCCATTTCCCAGTACCACTGCTAGGAGTCATCACCTCTGGACAAAATGCAGCCTCCTCTGGGAGGGAGGGCTGGGCTGAGTTTGGTTTGACCTTCCCAGGCTCAGCACAGAGCAAACAATGAGCTCTGAGCTGGACTTGACTGAGAAAAGCGAAACCTCACCATGTTTTCTGCTCAGCAACAGAGCAGGAATGTCACCACCACTTTCAAGGAAGATGCTGGAGCAGCTGAAAGTTAAAAATGCAAATCAAAGCCCAAAAGAGTTCTGAGCTTGCAGCAGGCGTGCCACAGTGTGGCAGCAAGAATGTGCTGGCACGTGTGTGAGAGGTGGTAAAAAAAGCGTGAAGCTAAGCATGACTTAGAGGAAAAAAAATGCCCAAAATCCAAAAAAGAGGAGTTTATTCAGGGATTATCAACGTGACTGCCTTCATCAAGTGATAGAGCAGCTGAAAGCAGGAAAAGCAGGTTCTGAAAATGAAGAACAAAACCAGTTTATGACATCTAGTGGTAAGAGGAGATGCCCCCTGTGTGAAGCCCTGTCTATGCCAGGCAGGGCTGATTCCAGAGCGGCTTCACTGCACTCCTGACAATAATCTGTGTGCAAAGTGTGAGCCTTTCTGGGCAGGTCTGTCAAAGCCAGGGCTTTACATGCAATGGCTCAGTGATTCCAATTCCAGGTTGGGCAGGGAGAACAGCCCTTTGTGTGGGCTGATATCACACCAACAACAGCACAGAGCTCCCAGCTTTTATCACAGCCCTTGGAGCTGCTCTCTCAGAAATGATCACTGCCTGCATCCTTTGCTGCTTTGGGAAATGGCCAAAGCACGGTGAGAAAAGAGACCCAGGATGTCTGAAATGAGCACTGAAAAAAGGGTGGGGGCACCCCCAGAGGCTCTGGGACGTCCCAGATGGCACAGTTCCGGCTGTAGCTGTGCTCTCCTCTGATTGCAGCACGAAGAGATGGCACCTTTGGGCAAAAACATCCCTTTTGTGCCCTTTGTTCCCATCTTGTCCTCCAAATAGCCAGTTCCTGGGATTCCTTCTGGGCCCCTGGGACCATAACAGGCTGTCGATGCAAGATGCAGGATAATCCCAGCTTTCCTGGGTGACTCAGTGCTGCCCTCCATGGAAGAGCTGCCTCAGCCCTGCAGGAGCCCATGGAGCTGGACAAGCCTGGTCCAGAGGAAAAGGCTCTGCCCCAGCAGGGCCTCATCCCCTCCCAGATCCCTCAGAGGGGCTGTCACAGGTTTGAGGAATGGTTTGGGGTGGAAGGGACCATAAGGATGATCCCATCCCACCCCTGCCATGGCCGGGACACCTCCCACTGTCCCAGGCTGCTCCCAGCCCCAGTGTCCAGCCCGGCCTTGGGCACTGCCAGGGATCCAGGGGCAGCCACAGCTGCTCTGGGCACCCTGTGCCAGGGCCTGCCCACCCTGCCAGGGAACAATTCCTGTCCAATATCCCACCTAACCCACACCCTGTAAATCCGAAGCCATTCGCTGTGTCCTGTCCCTCCATCCTTTGTCTCAAGTCCCTCTCCAGCTCTCCTGGAGCCCCTTTCAGCACTGGAAGGTCTCCCTGGAGTCCATGTGTGTTTTCCTTCAGGAATCCAGTCCAGATCTGGGCTCCTCTTTAACAACCACCACCTAAATCCAGCTCTATCTCTATCCCCTCCCTGTCCTCAGGCTGTAACCCCTCCCTGCACCCAAGACCTTTGGCGGCTGAGTGCTGCTTCCCACAGCTCCACTTGGATCCCAGAATCCAGCAGGGATTGGCAGAGATCTATGGGCTCTGAAAGTGAAAACCTCTCACTCAAAAGGCCTCCTACCCCTCAGGAGCTGAGGACAGAGTTTTCCTGCTAATGATGGCATCCATGTCCATGGAATCACAATGCCAGGGGTGCCCAGCACCTGCTCCAACACAGGAGACCTGGGCTGAATTCCCAGCTGGAGCACCCAGCTCAGTCTGTGCTTGCTGTGACATTGAGAGGGCAAAGAGGGCAGGTGATTCCCGTATCCTGGGCACCAGGGACCCATGGAACCAAGGAAAAGCCCAGAGAAGGGGAAGAGGGAGGGAAAAGGGGGAGGGAAATATTGCAGTGCACTCCCGGACAGCTCACAAGGCCATGGTGAAGTTAAAATGCCACTGCTGCCCCCAGTGCCTCAGCACAAACCACACCATCCCGAGCTCTGAGGTGCCCAAGTGGATTAATGAGGATCAAGTTAGGACAATATCAGTGTTTACATGGACTAAGCTCTGTCCCTTGAGGCCTTTTAAAGCAATTCTTTCAACTGCTAAGGTATTGATTAGAAAGGTCTGGAACAACTTTCACTGCTACAAACCCTCTCTAAAGAGTTCCCAAATTCAAAGATCAGCACAAATCTCGAGCTTCTGCTTTAGCCTCACAAGCCAGTATCTTTGGGAGCCAGGAGAATGTGGAGATGCCAGGGGAAGGACAAGGTGACCCATCCACAGCCCTCGGCAAAGAGGGAATTTCTCAAATACCATTTGCACCAGGGCAGGTTGGGGCTGGATGGGAGGAAAAATTTCTTCAGTGGTCTTTGGTTTCTGGAGGAAAGAAAGCAACAACTGCCCCTGCACAAGAAAGATGTGGGTCTGTTGGAATGAATCCAGAGGAGGCCATGGAGGTGTTCCAGGAGCTGGAACACCTCTGGAGCCAGGCTGGGAGAGCTGGACGTGTTCAGGACAGAGATGAAAAGGTTTTGGAGAGACCTCAGAGCCCCTGCCAGGGCCTGAAGGGGCTCCAGGAGAGCTGGAGAGGGACCGGGGACAAAGGATGGAATGCCAGGACACAGGCAATGGCTTCCCACAGCCAGAGGGCAGGGCTGGATGGGATATTGGGCAGGAATTGTTCCCTGGGAGGGTGGGCAGGCCCTGGCACACGGTGCCCAGAGCAGCTGTGGCTGCCCCTGGATCCCTGGCAGTGCCCAAGGCCAGGCTGGACAATGGGGCTTGGAGCAGCCTGGGATCATGGAAAGTGTCCCTTACCATGGCAGGGGTGGCACTGGATGGGCTTTGAGGTCCCTTCCAACTCAAACCATTCCAGGATTCAGTGTTAGCAGGAATGTATTAGCAGGAATGTGTTACCAGGAATCTGTTTATCCTGCTAAGGGGGTAGCAGGCACAGAATGAGCCCCCTTGGCTGGGAAAAGGGAAAAACCTGAAATTGGGACATTTGATCCCAGGCACTGGAGCCACCCTGACCACTGAGGAGGAACAACCTCACCACAGCTGCCTTGGTGCATCCCGTTCCTGAAAAAATTGGTTTTCCTCTAGTTTGGCCCTTCCCTTGAAGAGCTCCCAGGTGGTGCTGGGAGCACCTCAGCATTCCCACACCTGTTGGGAAAGTTGGGGATCTCATTCAAGGATCCAGACCCAAGCAGCCAGGGATGTCTTGGAAGCCTCACCTGTGAGAGGTCGAGACTTCCCCTCGAAGCTCCAGCACCAGGCACTTCCAGCCTTGCTCCTGGATGCATTTTCCAACTAGATATTTTTTCCTTCGGTTCCTGGGGACCTCTCGTGGTGGGAAGTAAAAACACGTTTATTTGGGAGGGGCAGGAGAGGTCCCGGCTGGATGAACGGCTCCTCGAAAGAAACTGGGATCAGAAACAAGGAGAGAAGATATTCCCAGACAGCAGCAGCTGCCCCTGCCCTTGGAAACCTGCAAACACCCACCTGTGCCAGGTGAGGTCCCTGCATGTTCCAGGGGATCCAGGGGATGACTCCTGGTTTTCCAGGATAAATACACAACCCAGGAAGCTGCAGGGGTGCCAGGCCAGCTGTGCCATCCTTAGAGGTCACCATGAAACCCCTGGGAATTGGATTCTGATGGTGTTTCCTTGCAGGAGGAGCAGTGCCTGCGGTTGTGCAGAGCTGGAATTTTTTGTGCTGCTTGGTGTTTCAACCCTCCAGTCCCGTTAATCTGGCTCTGCTGGATGGATGATCTGAGGCTTTTTTCAACAGGGAGAAATTCCAGTGAGGAAGACCGGAGCTGTCAGTGAGTGGGGGCTGTTCCACCCCTCCTCCTGCAGCTCCCAGCTCCTCAGGCCGGAGTGCTGGAGATCAGATCAGGCCTGAGACCTCAGAGAAGGCAGAGGTTCACCACAGGCATCAGGAGGGCAGGCTGGACTTCAGGAGGAATTTCTTCCTGGACAGGCTGGTCAGGCTCTGGAAGGGGTTTCCCAGGGAAAGGCTTTTCCCCCAGAGGGTGCCGGCACTGCCCAGGCTCCCCAGGGAATGGGCACAGCCTGAGGCTGCCACAGCTCCAGGAGCTCCCAGGGATGCCCAGGGTGGTATTGCTGGGGTGTCTGTGCAGGGCGAGGGGCTGGACTGGGTGATCCTGGGGGTCCCTTTCCACTCTGGTTATTCTGTGATCTACAAGGACTTTCTTACTATGAAAAAATTCCAGTGTGATTTAAAGGTTTTTTTCCCCGAATGGATCCTCCTGCTCAGCACCTCCAGGACAACTCAGGCTGGGGATTCCACCTCCTGTGTCCCTGGAATTGTCCACCCTGGGCCCAATGGGGTCCCAGCACTGGGAGGTGCTGCTGAAGGCAAAGACCCTCTGCAGCAGCCCTGCAAGTTCTTTATGCAACTCCACGGCCCCTCCCTGCCATTCAAAGCTTTCAAAGTGAAGTTCCAAACCCAGCCCAGCCCCACTGCCATCTCCCCAGTTCCCAAGGGTTGGATAATTAACACACCATGGATTGCCTGCAGTGCCTCTCCCAGAGGCCTTGGGACCACCCTACCCCCGGGAATCTGGGCTTTCCTCGGGACAAGGCAGAGCCCAGCCCAGGACACCCCATCCTCCAGCCTGTCCCCCACACTGTCAGCAGGGATCTAGCATGAGCTGCAGAGGAAATCCAGCTTTTCCTGGCGTTTGTCCCTGAGCCATAGGACAGGATCATCCCTCTGGGTGCTCCAGAGGTGTCTGGTTTGGGAATTCCAGGCCATTTGGCCCAGGTGCTCTTTCCAAAGGGCAGATTTATAATTCTTGTTCACCACTTGGGTTCCCTTTGCCCCTTTTTGAAGCCCTCACTGTCACTTGTGGTGTACAGAGATGCCTCTAATAAAGGGTGGCCAAGTAGTTCAGGTGGAGGTCTGGAAGTTCACAGGATTTCTGTGTTGGAAAAGTCCAAGCCCCTCAAGACCCAGGAATCCCCAGTGCTGATGCTTTTGCTGCTTGCACAGCACTGGGCCTTCTCTGTTTTCTCTAGACACTTCCAGCCCTGGTTCTGGGCCCTCCCCTGTCCCTCGTGTCCCACCACTGAGTTCCCAAGAGGTCAGGCTTTCCTCCTTCTCTAGTATTCCAGACTTTGACAGACAGGACATGGAGCTGGTGGAGCAAGTCCTGAGGCAGCCATGAGGATGCTCCAGGTCTGCTCTGGAGCCAGGGAGAGCTGGGGGTGCTTGCCTGGAGAGGGGAAGGCCCCAGAGAGACCTCAGAGCCCCTTCCAGTGCCTAAAGGGGGTTCATAAGGCAGAGGGAAAGGAAGTTTTTACGTGGGCAGATACCGACAGGACAGTGGGCAACAGATTTAAACTGAAAAAGGAGAGATTTGAATGAGATATTGGGAAGGAATTGCTCCCTGTGAGGCAGGGAAGGCCCTGGCAAAGGTTGCAGGAGCTGCACCATGAGGGTGCCTGGGCACCTCTGTGCCCCTCTCCAGCTGGGTGAATATAAAGCAGTTTTCAGCCTTTAGGGGAGGCCAGGCTCAGCCTGCCCGGGTAAAGCTTCGCCCAAAGCCACGCTCTCAGCAGGGGCTGCTCTGGGGGGAGCCTTTCACAGCCACATCCAAAAGCCATTTTTGGCCCCGTTTGGGATTTGCCAGCCCCGTAGGGAAGTCCTGGACTTTGCCATCCAGCTGAGACATCCCTGCAGTCAAACACACCTGGCTGTTTGGTTTTCAGGCACAAGGTGGCACTGGGGGAGAGGCTTTCCTTCCTTTTTCTTTCCCTTTCCCTGTCCCTTTCCCGTGCCTCATCCCTGGCTAGCACAGCCCAGCCTGGGTAGACCCCCGGTGCCCCCCATCCTTAAATCGCAAATCCCACCCCACAGGTTCACCCTCGGTGCAGGAAATGTGTCACCCTGAGAGCCCCGTGGGATTCAGATCCCGCTCTGGAGAGTATCACCCCACAGAGGGAGGTGGGTCCAGCCAGACACATCCTGCCAGCACCACCCTGGGCACCAAACCCACCACCCTCACACCCTTCCCCATTTCCCTGCCCTCCAGAGCTCTCCCAGGGCACTGGGCATGGGTCACCCCACCCCATGGGTCACCCCTCCATGGGTCCCCCTCCATGGGTCGCCCCTGCTGCCCTCCTGCTTCCTCCGCTCTGGGTGATGTCCCCAGCAAGGTCACCCGTTCTCTTCCAGGCCAGGCCACTCCTGCACTTGGGGTTTCTGACCGGTTTGGGGGAGCTTTTATTATTTGAAATTGATTCGTTTTCTACCTGCCAGCTCCTCAGTGATTCCCTGAGAAGGAGATGGGAGTGCTCTGAGCACTGTCCTGGGACACGGGGAAAGGCCCCCCTGGGCTGGCAGCAGTTGCTGGCCAAGGGGCACCAGCACCTGCCCGGGGCCACCTGGCAGCGGGAACAGCTCTGGGGCACACGGGACAGTGGGCAGGGCTGGGGACACCCAGGGCCTCGCTGCAGAGGGGACAGGGACTGGCCTTGTGGGGACAACAGTGCCCTGTGGCACCTCCCGGGTGAGGTAAGGACTGTAATGGGAATATGAAGCAGAGCAGGTATTTAGAGATCCCCGTGGCTCAGGGGGATCCAGGCCAAGGGGAAAACCCCAAATCCAGCAAGGAATAAAGCACCCACCCTCCTCTCTGCCTCTCCACGGGCTCCAGGATGGGAAGGGGCAGAGGTGAACACGTTGCACACCAGGCATCTCCTTGGAGCAGGGCTGGCTCTGCCCTGCTCCAGCACCATTCCCAAACACCCTTCCCAGCCCCATCCCTCCTCTGGGGGTTGCAGCTCCATCACTCCCAGCCCAGGGGCACCTGCCCACCTCGGGGCACACAGGGTCTGTCCTGATAAACACCCGGAGCTGAGGCAGGCAGGGAAGCTGGGAAATAACAGTCATGAACCATTTTAACACTGCAGAGAGGAGCAGGAGCCTCCCAGGCAGTTTTCCAGCCCAGTGGTTCCAACAAGCTCTCGGTGTGTTTACACACAAATAACAATAATTAAACCAAACCCAACAGAACCACGGCTGCTCCCACCACATCACAAGCACAAAAATAAAACCCTCTGGAAAACGATCACGCCTTTCCTGTGCTCTTCAGAGTCTCACACGAGTCCGGGCATTGAGTGAGACATTCTAGGATGCAGTTACACAGTTCAAGATCCCACTTACCCAAGGAAAAGGCTCCCCAGGGAATGGGCACAGCCCCAAGGCTGCCAGAGCTCCAGGAGCTCCCAGAGATGCCCAGAGTGGGATTTTTGGGGGGTCTGTGCAGGGCTAGGGGCTGGACTGATGATCCCTGGGAGTTCCTTCCAGGATATTCTGTGATTCCAGGAAAACTTCATCCCTCTTGCCCAGGATGGGAGCAGCAGGAGGTTTGGCTCCAGAGCCCTGGGCATGGCAGGGCTCCCTCAAGGAACAGGAGTAGCATATTTGACTGGATGTGTCCCAGTGCAGTTCAACAGCAAAATCCCAGAGAAATGGGGGAATGGATCACTTTCCATGATTTCCCACACAAACTTGTGGGGTTGGGGAAATCCCTTCTTAAAACATGAAAAGCAGCTGGTTGATCCCGAGGTTTTAAGGTTTAAAGGCTCTGGTAAAAAATATGTTTTACCACCCCACCTCTTCCTAGGGAGGTTTGGGGCACTATGGACCACTCATTCCATAGGCCAGCAAATATTACGGAACATTTTATGCAGCATTTTCCCCTCCTCACCCTGCAACTCCAGCTGTCCCGTATTCCTGCTAGAGTGAGAGGTGAATGCCCTTCTCTGCCTGCCCCTGCTGCACCCCTGGGAAAGGAAATTGGTGCTAAGGGGGGCGTGGGTGAGGGCTGGGAGAAGGCTCCAGGCTGCATTCCCGGCTCCCAGGCGCTCCCTGGCAGGACTGGCCAGCAGCCAGCCCCACATCCAGCCCCCAGCACGCTCCTCACAGTCTGGTTTTGGAATGCGCATCTCAGGAAAATCGTGTTCTGTGCCTCGGCCGCTGCTGTCAGCGCTCACTCTGCTCCCAGCAGCAGAGAGCGGCTGATTAATCTGTTAGATATCCATCAAAGGCCTGAGGAGAGGGCCTGGCGCTATTGAAACAGTTTAACCACTGATGGCATTATAATTATCTCGCTATCAACCGCAACAAAGCAGCTCAGCAGGAGCTGCTCCGCTTAAACAGAGGAGGTCACCGGAATTATCCGAGGGGAAAGTGAATGGCCTCGCCCCGCGGATTGCCGATAATTAATGGCATTCGTGATTGAGAGCGGGGCCGAGTTCCTGTCAGGCCACTGGGTCACACACTCAGAGCTGCATGGGCCCTTCTGTCTCTTCCCAGACAGGGTTCGAGATGGGTGAAGCCTCTGCACCAAATGTGGGGCATTCCTGGCTCCAGGGGTCGTGGATTTATTTCACACGCATTGGAATTAATTGCTCCCTGTGAGGGCGGTGAGAGGCTGGGATGGAATTCCCAGAGAAGCTGTGGCAGCCCCTGGATCCCTGGCAGTGTCCAAGGCCAGGCTGGAGCAGCCTGGGACAGTGGAAGGTGTCCCTGCCATGGCAGGGATGGCCCTGGATGGGCTTTGAGGTCCCTTCCAGCCCAAACCCCTCTGGGATTCCATGGTGACCAGAGGGTTCTACTGGTTTGGGACTGGGAAACACAGAGCTGTGGCTTGATCTTTTCTGGATCAGAAAAGACACAACACAGGAAATAAGAACAGAAGGAAAGAATCCATCCAGCCTCCCTGTCAGGGCTGGGGCAGGGAGGAAGGCTCAGGTTTGCTATTCCAGCAGGAAAATTCAGCCTGGACACACAAACCCCGTTTCTGCCTGGGAGGACAGGGATGCCTGAGGAAGCAGTTCAGGACCAGATGGGATGAAAATCCCCCAGGAAGGGGTTGTGCTTGGCCACCCTGGGGACAGAGCAGCTGCCCAGCACCTCCCAACCCAGCCCCAGCTGCTGCTGGTGACCATGACAGGGCTGACCCTTCCCCGTTCCCTGTGCTGGGTCAGGCACCTTCCTTTGGCCAAAGCCAGATCCATGGCAGAGGGAGCAGCCCAGGGATGAGCCCAGTGCTCATTCACCAAATCTGGCCCTGATTCCTTCCTTTCCCTTTCTTGATTCCTCTTTTCCTGCCCCACATCTCCTGGTTTTTTCACTGCAAGTCCCATCACCCCAGGGCACCTAGGCAGGCATTTCTTCTCCTCTCATTCAGCTCAACAGGGGCAGCTTAAAGACTAGTAGAGGATTTGGGGGTTTCTTTCCTTATTAGAGAAAGAGACAATCCCAGCCTGTAGCAAATCAAGGTTCCCATTTCATCCCTTTTCCCCCTGGATCTCCATGGGTGACCCAGACCCTCGTAGGCTCACCCCACCACCTCAGAGAGACCTGTCCTCAAGCATGAGGGATTTCTGCTGCTTGAAACCAGGAACCACCCATTGTCTGCACCTACCCAGGCAGGGAGGTCCTGGAATCTGGAAATTCCATGGCTTTGGCCATAGCATCCCCACCTTCCAGCCTGTGCTGAGGCACTGCAGCAGGATGGGCACCAGCTGCTGTCACGAGCTGTGCTGATGTCTCCTTCTTAGCAACAAAAAGAGATAAAAAAAGGATTTGGATTTTAGGTACTCTGATTAAAATTTAAGGAAAAAAAACACAGGCTGGTTTTTCACCCAAATTGAGAACTCGGGGAGGAAAGCAGGAGGTCAGGAATCCAAACATACACGAAGACCAAAACTATCAGGAGAGAGAACAAGAATAAGGGGAAAACAAAGCAAGGGGAAAAGAAGAAGAGAGATGAAACAGGAAAGAATAAGAGAGTGAAAAAAGATCTGAAGTGGAAATAAGCAATCAAAAGGAATAACAAAGGAAAAGGAGCAAACAAAGGAAAACACACAGAGAATAAAGGAGCAAGAGGGGACAGGGATGGAGCAAAGTCCTGCAGAGAACAAAGAGGGGATATGAGGCAGCCCAAGACAAAACTGAGACAAAGGGAACGCGGAACAAAAATAGCACCGAAGTGGAAACATGAAGGGAGTGAAGGTCCCTGGCAGCTGACACTGGGCAAGAGGCAAAGCTGAGCACGGGGGTGAGCCCGCAGCATCCACGGCTCCTGCGCTGCCTCTGCACTGCCAGCGCAGCCCCGGGGCCGGCGAGGGCACAGGAGGGGGCACAGGGAGCTGGGGACAGCAGAGCCCGGGCTGGAGCTGTCCCCTCGCAGGCTGCTGGAGAGGAGACAGCTCTGCCCCAGGGGAGCATCCCCAGATGCTCCGAGCTGCTGCAGGGAACGGCAGAAGGAGTCCTCCTTTCCATAATGATCCCTCCTTTCCATAACGATCCCCCCTCTCCACAGAGATCCATCCCTCCCTCTCCAGCCTGAGCTGTCCTGTCCTTTCCCTCCTCCCTGTGGGGTCCCAGTGTGAATTTGGGCTCCAGCTGGCCCCAAACCAGCTCTGCCAGGCCCAGGCCAGTGCTGGAGCTGCTGCCACCTCTGGGGTAACACCTCCCAGAAAGGGGAAAACCCGCTGTGCAGCTGCTGTGGGAGAGAGGAGGGAGGGACATGGGTGAGAGCCAGTCCAGCAGGGATAAGGGCAGGGCAGGTGCTGCTCCACGGGCAGAGATTCCCCCAAGGTTCCATGGAACAGCTGGGCCCCTGCAGTCCCTGGAGATCCAGAGAGGAGCAGAGAGCCCTGGCAGCCCCTGGAGAGCCCTCCTGGAGCAGGGGGGATGCCCCAGGGGAAACTGCAGCCCCTGGAGAGCCCCCCTGGAGCTCTTTCAGGAGCTGTGGCCCATGGGCGATCCACGCTGGAGCAGCTCCTGAAGGACTTTATCCTATGAGAGGGACCCAGGCTGGCACAGGGGGAACGTGTGAAGAAGGATCCACAGGCAAAAGGTGATGGACTCATCCCATCCCATCCCATCCCCCTGCACCAGCTGGAATGACATATCTGGGAATGACTGAGTGAAGGTGAGCCTGGCCAACAGGGTTATTGTGGTTTGTTTGCCTCTCACCACCCACACCATTTGTAATTTCAATTAATCAAGTTATTGTTCCCCAAATCAGTGTCCTGCCCATGATGGTGCCTGGTGAGTGCCCTCTCCCACCCCAGGAACTTTTCCATGTGATTTTCTCCCCTGCCATGCTAAGGAGGGCGGCTGGGAGCAGCTGGGTGTTCTCCAGAGCCAGCCAAGGCCGTGCCCACCACAGCACTCCCAGCTCAGCATCTCCACAGCCTCAGGAAGCTCCTGCACTGCCAAGGACCCCTGGGCTCCCTCTTGCTGCCTAGAGCTGCATTCCTGGTCCAGTTTCCCAAGGACGAGGCTTCAGGCACTTTTTCCATGGTGGGGAACCCTGCAGGAAAGAACCCAGCTCTTGGTGGGAGCTCAGGAAGGATCCCTGTGGTAGCTCTTCCACTCTCAGAATTCCAGCTGCTGCTGCTGGTTTGGGGCTGGGTGCAGTTGTGCAGCTCAGCTCAGCCCCTTGGGCCCCTCTGGATCACTTCCCCCAGGCTGGGATTTCCAAGAGCACAATCAGAAATTAATTCCTGCCTGGGTTCTCATAACAATAAAACCTGGGATTACAACAGCCAGGAAAGACAGTTGGAGAGCTCTTACCCCTCATGCCCCTGAGCCACCAGATGGGACTGAAATAAGAATTCCTCCCCTGGAAAGCTCCCAGGGTTATCCCGTTTCTCTCCCTGTTCTTTGCCTTCTGTCGGAAGAACAACTCTTGACACAAAGGATCAGGGTGGCTGCTCCAGACAGCGAGTCCTGAATGGCTTCAAAAGGAATATTTGGCACTGCAGGAGCACCTGGAGCCACTCCCCAGGTTGTTCCTTTCTGGCTGCCCTGAGCACAGCTAAGCTCAGCTTCAAGTGGGATCCAAAGCACCTAGGCCAAATTCCCAGCTGGGGTTTGTAGGAGTCACCCAAACCAGCAGGAAATGGGAACTGACCCTTTTCCCTGCCATAAATCCCCACCTGAGCTGTTCTGGGGTGAGGAGCAGCTGAGATGGGCAGTGTTTGCCACACTCATCCTCTGGGATGTGACACTGGACCCACCTGCTCCTGACAGGCCTCCCTGCGTGGCGGCAGGTCGCTGGGCTCCAAAGCTCCTCATTCCTGCTGGTATTTTATTTGGTTGTGTTGCTGTCAGAAGGCACCGCTGAGATTCCCAACACAGCAGTGCCAACTTCCCTGAACTCCTGAGAGAGCTGAGGTGCTCCCCTGGCTCCAAGGGCTTGCGTGGCTCTTGCCTGCAGAAGACCTAAAGCCATCATTAGTTCGGGGAATTTTCTGATTTACAAGAACAATGATTCCAGGAACCACCTGCCCCCAACACTCAGGATCAGCCACCCCACAAGATCTTGGCCTGGCAGTAAAATGAGCTCAGCTACCTACATGTCTCAGCTGGAAGGGTTTATTTCTGTCCCTAAAGTGGCCCAAAGTCTTTCTGATGGTTAAAGGATCATTTAAGTTTGGCAGTGCAAGGGGAGAGGCCTCAATCCTTCATCCCAATGTCCTTGGAAACCCAGCTGAGACTCCTAATGGCCACAAATGCTTTTCCAGTCCCCACCCAAGCAAGGACAGCTTTCCATCTGTGAAGAGGAGCTGCAGAGTTCCCAGTGCCTCCTTCCACCCTGGAGTGCTCAGCTCCGTGGCCATCAGCAGTGGAGCAGTGCCAGAGGGTTGTGGCCAGTGGCTCAGGGTCCTGCTGGACATTAGTGACCAGTGGTGTCCTCAGGGTCAGTTTTGGGGCCAGTGGTATTTAAGTATCTTCATCAATGACACACGAAGGGATCAAGGGCACTCTGTGCGGGTGACACCTAGCTGAGGGTGCAGTGACACCCCCATGGAGGACAGGGCCATCCAGAGGGACCTGGACAGTTCCAGAAGGGGCCCTCGGGATCTCAGGAGGTTTAACAAGGCCAAGTTCAAGGTGGGGCAGCCCCTGGGATCAATTCCGGCTGGGATGAGCAGCTGGAGTAGCCCTGGGAGGAGGCTCTGGGGCAGCTGTGGGTGACACTGGACATGGCCCAGCCCTGAACACGCAGCCCTGGGCTGATCCCAGTGTGGGCAGCAGGAAAGGGACTGGGATTGGGATTCTGCCCCTGTGCTCAGGTGAGACCCCACCTGCAGAGCTGCCCCAGCCCTGGGCCCAGCACAGGCAGCAGCTGGAGCTGCTGGAGGAGTCCAGAGGAGGCTCCAGGATGAGCAGAGGGATGGAGCAGCTCTGCTGGGAGGAAAGGCTGGGAGAGCTGGGAATGTTCACCTGGAGAGAAGTTTTGGGGGGACCTCAGTGTGAACTTGAAGGGCCTGAAGCTGACAGGAAAGAGGAAGAGAGACAATTGACAAGCGCCTGGAGTGCCAGGACACAGGGAATGGCTTCCCACTGCCAGAGGGTAGGGCTGGATGGGATACTGGGAAGGAACTGTTCCCAGAGCAGCTGTGGCTACCCCTGGATCCCTGGCAGTGCCCAAGGCCAGGCTGGACACTGGGACTTGGAGCAGCCTGGGACAGTAGAAAGGCACTGCCTGGGCTTTAAAGGCCCTTCCAACCCAAACTATTCTGGGATTCCATGGTTCCATCTACTCTAAAGCAGATTGAGCCATTTTCCAACATGGATCTTGCCCCTGGGACAGCCCTGAGGGTGTAAAATGCTCCCCACAAGGGCTCAGGTTTCCAACCTGTGCAGCAGGAGCTGGATGTGCCCCCTGCCCAAGTGACATTCACTGGGTGCCCTCACCTGGGTGTCCCAGCCCAGGGGAGGAGCTGCTGCTCCCTTTGGTTGCAGAGACCTTTCCCTCCCACCCAGGAAAGCACTAACCCGGAGTTCAGGAGAACATGGATGGAAGGAATGGGTTCAAGGAGTGCCCCGAGCTCCAGGTGACATTCAGGAACATTTAGGGACACCCAGCCTGGGCTCAGGAATGCAAATGATGCCTTACTGACCACATTACATCTCTTTCCAGCTTGTGGCTGTGACTGTTATCCTGGTGAGCGGCAGCAGCAGGGATGGATGGAATGGGAGTTAATCTGCGCCCACCATCTCTCTTGATCTCTCCTTCATTTCAATTTCTTTTAAAAATGGAAGTTTCATTAAAACAGCAGCACTTTTCTATTAAATGACTAAGGGAGAGGAATGACTGCCTCTGTATCTCAGCAGCAGAGAATCTTTTGAAAATCACTCAAGAGGCAAGGCTCAAATCAGATATTTAATAAGAATCACTTGGAGATCACTTCTTAAAGCAATTAACAGATGATTAGAGATAAGCGAGATACAACAACGAGACCCAGATCTCAGACAGGTTTCTCAGGGGTGTGGGGGTGGCTCTTGGGGTCACCCTGCAGTCAAAAACGGTGTCAGGACAGAACAGCAGAGGCAATTCCCACTTTTCAGCCTGATTTTGCTCCTGCCTGTTTCCAGTCGTTTCAGAAGCCGCAGCTGGAGCAGGGAGAAGGGGCCAACACCTCCCCGGGGGCTCTGCCCCAGCTGAGGCTCCTGGAGCTCAGGGGTCATCTCCACCTTCCCTTCCTTGTGCTGAGTCAGGGGTTGCTTTTCCTTCTGCAGTGTGTAGGAAAGGCAGGTCCGAGCCTGAACATTCCAACGGATCCCAGAGCTCGGCAGCAGCAGGATCCTTGTGCCCCGGGCATCCTGTGCCACCTGGCAGGGGATGGCAGTGGCACCGGGGACATGCGGCCATCCCAGAGGGACCAGGGACGGGCAGGGGCTGGGGCAGAGCCAGGCCCTCCTGCCCAGGGGCTCAGCACAGCCAGGATGCAGCCAGGGAGCAGCCACACCTCACATCCAGCCCTGCTGTGGCAGCAGACGGAGCGCTGAGGGCTGGGTCACCTCACCCCACCACTGTGACTGTGGCAAAAGCCATCTGCTGCCAACCTGGGCACTGGCAGGGCTTCAGCTGGGCTGGATTACAGCACAGACAACATCCAGGGGCTGCTGGTTGCTCATCCTGACCCACACAGGCTCTCCCCACCAATATTTGCTCAGTTTAAGGGCATTTGACCAGTTGGAGCAGAGTTCTGGGGTCTCAAAGCCCTCGGGGTTTCCTGGAGTCAGCAGGAAATTGCTTCTCTTAGAAGGCAGCAACAAAGGCAAGGGGAGCTGGCTCATGCATCCACAGACTTGTGGTCATATCGGGTTTGGAAGTGCTCAAATTTATTACACAAGAGATGATGCAACAGCGAAAAAGAGAGCAAAATTCTACATTGACTCTCTACTCTGCAAGTCAGGACAACTAAGAGGTTTTACTTCATTAAGGGAGGCAGGGGAAAAATCAGAGACGGCCCCAGTGGTTAAGGGAGCCTTGGAAAGCCTAAATGAACAATCAGTCCTAGGTGATGCTCGTTGCTGTAGAAGGAACAATGAAATAGATCTTCTGTTCAATAAATTACTAAAACATCAGTTATAAACCTGCTGCATGGCATTGGAAATTCAGGTTGTTAAACATCCAGGGAGCTTCATCCTGATGCAAATGGAAGACAGGCATGAGTGCTCTGCAGCAAAGGACTCTGCGCACATCCCAGCTTGGGAAACATATTTACACATACATCTCATATATTAATCTATTTTAGTGCACCCTAGCCAGAGGGCAGCCACAAAGAGGATTATTCTGGGAGAAGGACAGGAGATGGGCTGGTTTCTCCTCCCTGCTGAGCAAAGCCTGTGTCCACCAATGTACAGCGATTCTGCAGGACTGTGTTTCCATTTTCCAGGCAGCCACACCAAGCAGAGGTCTCCCAGGTGGATTTGGTAGCCAAGATCTGGTAGCCAGGATTACTGTGAGCCAAAAATAAATCAGGTGAGATCCCTCCATCAGAGTAACAAGCTTGAAGTGACTTCAGGTCCAAGAATTTCAGCCAAGCTGCCACTCGTTGGTGCCTTGGCCTCCTTCCTTGTACCTTGCACAGCTCAGGAAGGGCTGCAGTGGCTCTGGGGGGTGCTTGGCCAGGTCTGACCAGGCAGGACAGGGGTGCTCAAGCCTCAGAGAACATTCCTGCTGTCACCCAGAAGGGCAGGCAGACACCCCAGGTCATTCCAAAGGGGAGCCCCCTTGGGGTCTCTATGGAGGGAAGGGCTGGCTTGGCCAGCAGCATGTGGGTGATGGAGATGGGGGCAAGGGAAGGTCAGGGGGCTTATTCCACTGCATTTTTTTGGGTAACTTCTGTGATTAAGGGTTGGAAAGATCCCTTGGAGCTGCTGGGGCATGTTTTGCTTCTCCAAAACTCAGGGAAGGGGCTGCTGGATGCAGGGGTAGGAAAGGGAAAAGGGAACAAGGACCCAGCAAAACACCACATCCTTTAGACTCGGCTCCTTTGGGGCTTGGAAACCTTTTCCTCTCCCAAGCTCCTGTTTCCACAATTGCCAGGCAGGTCTGTCCAGGGTCGTGGTGCAAACCTCCCCAGCCCTTTGGAGAGCCTGGAGTTGTGTGGGAAAGCAGAAACTCCCTGTCAGTAAATGCTCCCAGACTGCCCCAGCAGGGAACGGGCACCTCTTGGAGTGCTGGGCAGAGGGAACAGCAGTTCTGAGCCAGCTCCACACAGCTGGGATTGGCTGGGGGAGACTCACATACGGTAAAAACAAAGCCACCAATGCCCATCTCCCCCAGGTCCTCTCCTAGGAACGTGGATAAAGCTCTGGTTGATTTTCCATCCTTTCCAAAGGAGTCCAGGCAGATCAGTCCCCATCAGCCGTGGCTCAAGTCAGACTGCCCCGACTCTTTCAGCCTCTACTTGATGATGTTTTTAATTGTCCACCTCTGCCCTGTGCAGCTGCGCAGGATCAGGTCAATGCCAGCCATGCCCTTGTTCTCCACCTCCAGGCACCGGCCCGTGCCCTTGTTCAGGATGGCTCCATTCTGCAGTTAGAGGAGATGGAAAAGATGGAAAAATGAAAATATTAATTGCTGTGAAGCAAACCAGGACCAGGAGGGCAGCCCTGGGAAATGCTGGAAGGGGCACTCAGCTGGGAATGCAATTCAAACAATAAAATAATTCCCCAAATAAATGGAATGAGCCTCCATTGTCCCTGACAGCACCCAAGGGACACCTGTAACCTTTAAATCCCACAGCTGCTGGCAAGTTGGACACTCCTGTAAAAGCTGTAGTATTTACACTCTTGCTTTGGGACAGAGTGTGTGAATGAATTTCACTCTTCATCCACAAGAAACAAAGGAATCTGGAAGTCACTGGCAGACCAGACATAACCAGATCCACCTTCCTGCTACCAGAAAGGAAAACTTTGATTAGAAATAGTCCTGAAATGCTGCCCTGATACCTCTTAACCTCCTCCCTCTGCCCCAGGACCTGGAATTTGCTGTCCCATGGCACTGTTTCCCCTTTGCCCCAGCCCATCCCATGGGCTGTGTCCCACCCAAGGTTTGGGAGGCAGAGGAGCCCCCGAGGGCAGCCCCAGACACACCTGGATGAAGTTCCAGCGCTTGTGGAGGCTGCTCTTGACCTTGTCACAGTCCAGCAGCTGCGGGAAGCGGCTCTTGCCAGTGTCCACCAGGCAGCGCGTGTCGGGCAGCAGCGTGGTGGTGCCCAGGGCCCCCAGGTGCAGAAACCCCTCCCGGGTGTATCGAGCCAGCTGGGGACAGGGGACAGCAGGGACATCCTCAGCACCTCCGGCAGCGGCACGGAGTGACCGAGGGAAGGACAGCACAGAGCCCTGGGAAATGCTGTGGGGATGTAGTTCTCACACGGGGCACCATTTGTGACAGTTCTGGCTTCTTTTTCTCTGCCAGGGTCGGGATTGATACACGGGAAATGAAGGTTTCATGTTTGGACTTGGATGTTTATTATTTCTTATCTATGTACAGACTCAAGGGCTGTGAGCTCTAACTAGCAAGTTAGAAGAACGAGGTAAAATGGAGGTGCCTCTCTATCTCTGCCAGGTCTTTTCAGTGACAATCTGTCCAGTTATGAAATGTCACCTAAATTATTTTTACTTTAAACCCAGTAACTACTATGCAATGTACTAACTACTCTGTAATGAGGACTCCATCAACCAATGACAGAAAATCGCCCAAACCCATGAGGAAGGAGAAGAAGGTGAAGAAGAAGGACCCAGACAATGCCCAAAGTCTTCCATCTTGACTCACATGTATTACTATATACTAAAATCTTAAATCTAAGTTTTTCACCCTGTGAGATCACATATTTCTATTCAAGCTACACACCCACAATCCCTGTGCAATAGCACAATCTTGGGAGTCTGTTCCAAGGCCTCAGGTCAAATGTGGTGCTTGCTTGAGGGTCAGCACCTTTTAGCACAGAAAGCCTGAAATTTCCAGCCTCCGGGGTTCCAACAGATGCACACAGGGAAAGCAGAGCTGGAAGGAATACATCCCAACCTTCTCCAGCCTTTTTTGATCCCTGTTTGGGTTTGGTTTTTTCAGATGCAGGCCGGGAACTGAGACACAGGAAAGGGTAGGAATAATTCCAAGGCTTAAACCTCTCCTGGAGCAGAC
Organism: Donacobius atricapilla; assembly: GCA_013397315.1. Taxonomy (NCBI): domain Eukaryota; kingdom Metazoa; phylum Chordata; class Aves; order Passeriformes; family Mimidae; genus Donacobius; species Donacobius atricapilla. The sequence goes on along the minus strand of WBMY01009985.1, from coordinate 1,274,770 downwards.
TCCTGCAGCCTCCTGGAGTGCTGTGGGATGGGGGAATGGATAGTCTTCCCTGGATTCCAGCTGGCCAGGCTGGTCCTGCTGGCACAGCTCCTGGCATGCTGGGTGAGCCAGCCCTGGCTGGGCTGGTGCCTGTGAGTGCCTGGCACAGCCCCCAGGGCTCCAACCAGGCAGCAGCGCCAGCCAGAGGGGCCAGAACCGGGATGGGAGCCCGGATCTGCCCCGAGCTCAGCCCTTGGGAAAGGCTCAGGATTGCAGCTACTCCCGGCCACTCCCACAGGATCCAACTGCCCAGAGCTCCCAGGACTGCCCAGGGGACACAGGATGGGAGCAGAGGGCAGGGATGATGCCCTTGAGGACACTGGCACACAAAGGACTCTTCCATTTCAAGGAATGCCACCAAAATATTTCCCTAAACACATTTAAATTCTGGAGTGAGGAGAAAGGAATGCCAGTGTCCTGCCTTTTATAGTTCCAGGGAATGATCTCCACAGCTGCTTATTTAAATTATGAATCAGGCCATTATCCAGCAGACAAATAAGGAGGATTCAGCACGTTAATTAACTGAGCATATCTGTGACCCAGATGCCAGGGAAGAGGCAGTAAATCCCACTGGGAGTTTGGGTTATCTGGGCTGAAATAATTAAACACTGGAAATCAAGTTAAAACAATGTAACAGGGTCAGACTGCAGCTCAGGACCCCAGCTCCAGTCTGGGGGCCCAGCTCCCTTGGGGTGGGCCTGGCTCTGCTCCCAGGTGCTGCTGGAGTTACACCTGGAGTGAAAATGTGTATCAGAGCAGGGCCTGAGCTCCTCACATCTCCCTGATGTTCATTTGCCAGGTGCTCCCCATAGGAGGGGTCAGGAGCAGCCCAAACCTTGATCACAGAATCATGGAATGGTTTGGGGTGGAAGGGACATTAAAGCTCATCCAGTTCACCCCCTGCCATGGGCAGGGACACCTTCCACTGTCCCAGGCTGCTCCAAGCCCCATCCAGCCTGGCCTTGGGCACTGCCAGGGATCCAGGGGCAGCCACAGCTTCTCCAGCGGCAAAGCTGCCCCATCTCACCTTCCCTGGGCAGGATGTGACCCTCGGTCCCCAAAGCCCTTTGCAAGACAGAATCACAAAATCACAGAATCATGGAATTTCCTGAGCTGGAAGGGATCCCAAAGAATCACTCAGTCCAGCCCCTGGCCCTGCACAGACACCCCAACAATCCCAGCCTGGGCATCCCTGGGAGCTCCTGGAGCTGTGGCAGCCTCAGGCTGTGCCCATTCCCTGGGCAGCCTGGGCAGTGCCAGCACCCTCTGGGGAAGAGCCTTTCCCTGAGATCCAGCCTGAGCCTGCCCTGGCCCAGCTCCAGCCCTTCCCTGGGCCCTGTCCCTGTCACACAGAGCAGAGATCAGTGCCTGCCCCTCCTCTTCCCATCATGAGGATGATGTAACCATGATGAGTCTCTCCTCAGTCTCCTCCAGCTGAACATTCCAAGCACCCTCAGTGCTCCTCACACGGCTTCTCCTCAAGGCCCTTCCCCATCCTCGTGGCCTCCTCTGGATGTGTTTATGGGCCAAGCCTTGAGCCACACAGTGCTCTCAGCCTGGCAGAGCTGTTTCAACCATGCAACTCCTCTGAACTGTCATCTGAGCACCAAATTCAGAGCATTCTGGTGTCCCCAGCAGAGGAAGGACATGGAAGTGTTAGAGCAGGGCCAGAGGAGGACCTTGAAGTTTGGGGATTGGAGCATTTCCTCTATGGAGCCAGGCTAGGAAAGCTGGGATTGTTATCTGGGGAAGAGGAGGTTGTGTGGAGACCTCCCAGCACCTTCCAGGGTCTGGGGGGGTTCCAGGGCAGCCAGAGAGGGACCCTGCATCAGGAACTGGAGTGACAGGACAAGGGGAATGGGGTTGAGCTGAAGGAGAACAGGTTTAGATGGGATATTGGGAAGGAATTGTGCCCTGGGAGGGTGGGCAGGCCCTGGCACAGGGTGCCCAGAGCAGCTGTGGCTGCCCCTGGATCCCTGGCAGTGCTCAAGGCCAGGCTGGACACTGGGGCTGGAGCAGCCTGGGACAGTGGGAGGTGTCCCTGCCCATGGCAGGGGTGGGCTGTAAGGTCCCTTCAATCCACACCATTCCATGGTTCTCTGAGGACAACTTCTTGTCTTGCAGGAAGGAAAGGTTGCATAAAAGCAAAGACAAACAGAGACAGACAAACCCTGGCTGCCAAGGAGGCAGAAATGACCCACATGTCCCAAATGGGCAGTGCCAGTCCCCTGCCACCCCCTGTTTCCGAGTTGTTGGGAAGGAGTGTGCCAGACTCTCCCCTTTCAGATGGCTCTTGGCAGCCTGTCCCCAGACAGTTGGCCTAATGCCCACGAGGCACCAGGATCTCTGCTCTGACATGTTATTATTGCCTAATGTGCTGGGAAAAGTAAGTAGAGCACAAATGCAATCCTTCCCCGGGAAGGCAGCGGGGCGGGGCTGCGGGGAGCAGCTGGAAAAGGAGCAGGGATGTGAGGCACGAGGCAGGAAATGCATCTGGCACAGGTGAGATCTGTGCTGGAAACAGCAGGGAAAGGCAAGCCCCAGCACGGGCCTGAGCGACAGCCACTGCGGCCCCAAAGCCAAACCTGAGGGGGATTATTCCCAAAAAACCCCATCTAACTTGTGAGTGCAAGTCCCACCATGCTCCTACAACATTAATGGGATTTTCTTCTTTTGGGATGTCTGTAGAGAATGATAGAATGGTTTGGGAGAAAGGGGCTTTAAGGATCATCTCTGTCCACCCTCTTCTACTGTCTCAGGTTGTGCCAAGCCCCAGTGTCCAGCCTGGCCTTGGACACCTCCAGGGATCCAGGCGCAGCCACAGCTTCTCCGGGAATTCCATCCCAGCCCCTCCCCACCCTCCCAGGGAACAATTCCTTCCCAAATCCCCTCCATCTCTGCCCTCTGGCAGTGGAAGCCATTCCCTGTGTCCTGTCCCTCCATCTCTTGTCCGAAGTCCTTCCCCAGCTCTCCTGGAGCCCCTTTAGGCCCTGGAAAGGCCTCTGAAGTCTCTCTGGAGCTTCTCCTCTCCAGGTGAGCACCCCCAGCTCTCCAGCCTCTTCTCACAGAAGAGGTTAATTCCAAGCCTTAATTCCTCTTTTGCTATTTTGCTCCTCTCCAGAGCAAGCCAGGAGCCACAACCCAGCCCAGGTCAGCACCAGAAACTAGGGAAAGATCACGACAAACGACCAAGGTTCAATAGTTTAAAACTATTCCCAAGCCAAGCATTTCAAAGTGGTTCAAACTGATGAGGTCTTTAGCCCGTTCATCAGTTTGAGTGCCCCAAAGCCACATCCCCAGCCAGAGGCACTGACTGACAGCCCCAGCCCCTGGCACATCCTTCCATAAAACCTCATCCAGGAAACTGAACCTGGCCATGTCCTTTCCTTCAGCTGGCCCTGGGGGGAAATCCCAGAATCACTGGGGTTGGAAAATTCCTCCAAGCCCATCCAGTCCCAGCTGTGCCCCATCCCCACCTTGTCACCAGCCCAGAGCACTGAGTGCCACCTCCAGGCCTTCCTTGGGCACCTCCAGGGATGGGGACTCCAAACCTCCCTGGGCAGCCCCTTCCAATGCTGACCACCCTTTCCATGGAGAAATTCCTGCTGATGTCCACCCTGAGCCTCCCTTGCTCAGCCTGAGGCTGTTCCCTCTCCTCCTGTCCCTGTTCCCTGGGAGCAGAGCCCGACCCCCCGGCTGTCCCCTCCTGTCAGGGAGTTGTGCGGAGCCACAGGGTCCCCCCTGAGCCTCCTTTTCTCCAGGCTGAGCCCCTTTCCCAGCTCCCTCAGCTGTCGCAGGGCTGGGGCTGATCCCCCCTGGCAAAGCTGTACCTCCAATCCATCTCCTGTGATTGTGATTTGTGGCTGGCTGCATCTCAGGGATGGCAGAAAGTTAATTAGACATCCCAGCACCTGGGAAATAAAAGCCTTGATGACCTTCATTGACTCTATTGGAAAATAATTTTGGGTTGTTTAGCTTCCCTTCTGCTCTGAGCAGACCATCAATTAGCAGCTATCAAGAAAATGTTCAGGATTTGCCTTTTACCACAATTTAATCTGATTAAAGGGTGCTGTTTCGTCACCCCTGCTCCTGCCATGTCCCACATGAGCTCAGTATTGATGGCTTTGTCCTCAACTTCTGCTGCTTAAATGGGCAAAACATATTTTATCCTATAATTAAATGAAATGCTCTGCTGGGTGAACATTATCTTAAGTTTTATAGCATTACAGTGCTTTCTATCACCTTAATATATCACCATAGCTGTGTCACTGCAATGAGCTATCGCTGCATTATTAGTGTAATACATCATTACAGCAAGGTGCTTCCATGAGGGATTGCCTCAAAGATGAAGCCATCAAGCAGGAAAAAAATCCATCAGCAGTCTCAATATAATTACAGGATAAAAGGATGATGATGGACTCTCATAATGATTTGACCTGGAAGTGAATGGAAGCAGGGAGAATGGAAAGCTGAAGGGAAAATAAGAGAAAATTCCCCAAAATTTTACTCAGTGAGGCATGAGTGAGTAAAGGCAAGATGTCACCTGCATTCAGTGCTACCACCCTGAGCTGCATCCAGGCTGAGCTTAAACCCATGGGCAGCCACAGGAGAGAGCAGAAATTGGGGATGGGACACAAACTGGCTGGCCCCAAATGGCACAAATCCCTCCTGGCAGGTCCAACAGTCCCTCCCTCCCAGCTGGGCTGTGGATTCACAGGCAGGGGTGGAGTGGGACTGCATTAGGAAGAGGGAGGGCTTCCAAGAAAATCCCACCACTCCTGGTGTGGCAGGAAAGCACAGGAGTGGAAGGAGCCACAGCCCCGCTGTTCTTGGGATGTGACAACCACACCTTCCACCTCTTCTTCCTTGCCAAGGCTGGCAGTGAAATAATTTCTTTGTTCTTAAAGAAGGAATGTCTGGGATGCCAAAATGTCTGGGAGGGGCTTCAGGATCGAGAAGAGAAGGGGGGATTTTAGGACACCACATGTGCTTTGGGATGTGAGCAACTCTAAAGGAGCTCAACAACTCCTTGTGGGGTTTCTTACACATACNACAAACCAGAGTTTCCATTACTTCTAATTCCATTCCCAGCCATAAATTACAACCTGCAGCCCATTAATTAAACAGTGGTAGGGAAAGTCCAATTTCCTTCATGGTGCCACAAAGGCCATTTCAAAGCTTCTGCTCTCACTGATAGCTGCTAAAAACCAGCATTTTCCAGGAGTTTCACTAATTGGATGTATCATGAAACAAAGGAACTGCCAAGAATTGGCTCTCAAGCTGAAGAGGGAAGGGACAATGTGGAGAGGGAAGACCAGGAAGAATGAAATGGGCAAGCTCCAGGCAGCAAGCAAAATGTGACTTCAGAACTTCAGGCAGGGAAAGAAAATACTGTTAATCCCAACAACACGGCAAGAAAAATAAATAACCTGTTCTCAGCCATTCATCCTAAAGCCCAGGGTCAGCAGCCAGTGTCAGCCCAATCCAGTTTCTCACACAATAATGCACTTAGAGGCTCACATTTCCAGCCACGAAGTGCCAAAGGCAGTTGGTGCCATTTAAGAGAAAAATGGGGTGTTTGAGCAAGAACGGGTTCTGTTTAGCAGGGACTCCATCAGCCCCAGGGACTGGTCTTTGTTTAAGGCAAGGGTAATCCAAAGTGGGATTTTCTCCACCCCCCAGCTGGTTCCCAGCTCCTCAAGTTCCCAGCTCAGGCTCAGATGAACTCTGGGATCACTCAGTCCAGGGTGACTGTGGAGTGAGAATGGGATTCTTATGCTTTCCCATTCCTTGAACTGTACATTTTTTTTAGCTGAAAATGAACCTCCTTGAGCCTGCTGGGCTCCAGATGCTCCAAAACTTTTGGAGAGGCAAAAGGAGTGCTGGACAACAAATCCCAGCCAAGCTGAAATGGCTGAAATGGCTCATTACCACAGCATTAATTGTTTTCTTTACCCCATTAGTCCGGGTTTATTCTGCTGGGTGGAAGAAAAGTAATCCCCAATTGGGTTGGAAGGGACTTTAAAGATCATCTTACTCCAACCTTCCACTATCCCAGGGGCTTCAACTCCCATCCAACCTGGCCTTGGGAAGGAAATACTCAGAATGTGTCCATGATTATTGTTATTTACCTTTGTCTGGAAGATTTTATTTTAAATTGCAAAATTCTTTTTTTTTTCTTTTTTTGTTCCAAATTGCAAAAATTTCAACTTCCCAACATTTTCAATTTCCAAAGATTTCCAGTTTCTTTCAAGGCTTTTCCTTGCAGCTGTGACAGGATGATGGGAATCCAGAAAACACTGGAGGAGCTGCTGGGAAAACTCCCTGTGATACCAGAGGTGTTTTTACCACTGAAGAGCAAAGGCCACAGCCAAGCTGCACAGCCCCTGGCTGTCACCTGTGGTGCCCCGTGGCTGTGGCAGTGCCAGCCTCACCTGTGGGCCCCAGCCATGGCATGGGTACAGTATTGCTGTGTGGTTCTCCTGCGGGCCCTGGTCCAGGCACACGTCCTTGGCCTTGTTGTTCCGCAGCTGGGAGGGAAAAAGGGCAGAGTTAAGGCACAGAAGGGGCAGAGTTATGGCAGAAAAATGGCAGAGTTAGGGCACAAAAAATGGCAGAGTTAAGGCACAAAGAGGACAGTGTTATGGTCCAAAAAGGACAGAGTTATGGCAGAAAAATGGCAGAGTTATGGCCCAAAAGGGCAGAGTTATGGCAGAGTTATGGCCCAAAAAGGGCAGAGTTACAGCCCCAAAAGGGCAGAGTTAAGGTACAAAGAGGCCAGCATTATGGCAAAAAAAGAGGTGGAATTATGGCAGAAAAAGGGCGGAATTCTAGCACAAAAATGGCAGAGTTATGGCACAAAAAGGGGCAGAGTTAAGGCATAAAAGGGGCAGAGTTATGGTCTTCTCTTATCAGATGTAAGCAGGAAACTGATGCTCAGCCTTCTCTAGCCTCTCTGTCTCACTGCTGTATCACCAGGAATAATCAGGCAAATAAAACTTACAGAGCACTAAACCCTTCTTTAAATCCAGGGCTAATGATGACTGCTTTTATATAATAGTCCCCATTCCAAAGAGCAGCATCCCTGGACACGGCTGGCGCTGTGTTTGGTCATGGGTGGTGGGGACAAACCCAGGTTTAGGCTGCCAGAAACCTGAAATCAATGCAGAACCCCTCAGATTTCAGTGAAATCTCAAAGTGCTCAACAAGGCAGGGAAAAAAAGCCCAACTCAGCCAAGGATCACCTTGGAATCATCATGTCCTTGTTACAGCTGGACTTTTTTCCAGCCCAAACCATTTTGAAATTTAATTTTCTATGAAAATAGAATTTTTGGGAGTTTTTAGCTTGAAGGCTTTAAGTAACTTTGAGAACAAATCTTTCCTAAAATGAATAATCCATCTGGGGTGCCCAGGCTTCAAGGAGCCTACTCCAAGTCCCACTACTCCATCAATTCCATTGCAGCAGAGTATTTGGTATTAGTTCCCATAAATGACTCTTTCTATATTCCCAGAATGGTTTCAAAGACAGCAGAGATTGAATTAAGTCCCCTTATTTTATCTTGTCCTTAAGCTGTTGTGACAAGGCACTGAATCCTCCAGAGACCTTTTCAGGAATTAGGCTGAGTTTGAGTCACAGGGTTTTGGAAGATGCCTGTGTATTAAAAATACAAATACAGTTGCTTAATCCATGGAGTCAATGGGAAATATGGATAATTTCTGTCAATTCACTAAATGATGTACTAACATCTTTTACTTTATACAGTCTTCAAGATCAGCAACAAATCCCCAAACTGGTTTTTAGAAGAAACCGGGAGCAGATTTATACAAATTTAGATAATTACACAGAAAAAGTCAGTTTTGATTCAGACTCCTCTCCTTAGATGCTGTTTCTCATCAGGGACTGTAAATATTAGCAGGCTGAGCTAAGGGACTCAGTTACCTCTCCATAAGCAATGGTGTTGTTGTATCTCCTCATTTCTGGATAAACATGGTCCAGGTACCACTGGAAATTTTTACACTTCAGGCTCTTCCTCAAGGCTTTCCTCTCAGAAACATCCCCGATGTCAATCCCTGGATTCTGAAAAACAACAACAGGACATTGCTGAATGCTCACACTTCCAAAAAAAGGTAAAAATGGAAGTATTTCACTGAGCTTGGAGATCCTTTCCAAACTGCCTGGGAACTGCCCGTGGTTGAGTAATTCCAGTTCTGGGATGTGTCCAGGGCTGAAATCATCAGAAGGAAGATGTGGGTTCCAGAGCCATGGCAAGAGGGGGACACCAACTTCTCTGCTGGGTTTTGAGGGCCCCCTTGCAATGGCCATGGGCTGATGCTCGACAGGCTTTGGTCCTTGGGATAATTTACAAAAGAGGAGATGAAAGGAAAAGAAAAGTTTGGAGGAAAGTTGGGAAGTGCAGTGAAACAGTGGGGAGTCTTCTCCCGATTCTCCTGGGTTTGGATCCACCTGACAAAGACTGATCTGTATTTTTAAACAAGGTATTTTTAAAAGATTTTTCCTTCTCTTTGGGTTCTGAGGCACAGGACTTCCAGGAGAGTTTAGCAGCACGTGGATATCAGGATTTAAAAGATGGAAATGCAAACCCTGGCTGGGCACTGAGCACCCAACCCTTCCCTGACCCTACTGAGACACAACCCAGAGGAAGGGAGGGGTAAAAGGTGTAAAATAAATGGGAAAAGAATGAAGGAAAGAAAAGATTTAAGATTCAAATATAGCAGAGGCAGACAGCTGAGAATAAAGGATAAAAATTGCATGAGGAGAAAAGTTGAGGCTGAGCCTCAGCAAAACCTCTTGGTAATTTGGGCAATTCCAGGGTGGAATGGTCTCCCTGGAGACGCGGCAGAACCCCACTGCTCCTGCAGACAAAGCTGTCCCTGAGGAACAACCCTGCAGGAGCTGGGAGCAGGGCTGGAGAGCTGCCCCCCTTTATTCCACCACAGCATTTGGGGAGCTAATGCAGCAGGGCAGCCAAAGGCAGGCACACAGCAGCCCCTTTTCCCTGCAGGTGCCTGGGCTTCCACTCCATCTGAGCTCCTGCTCTTGTCTTTCCCAGCGATCATTAAACACAACTGGGAAAGTAATTTTCCATTACAATGCTTGTAATGATCTCCTAATGAATTATTCACTCTGCTTTAGAAGAGACACCGTTTCCATGTGCCACTGGTAGCACAGAGGTAAAAATAAAGATGATTCAATGGAGACAGGCAGGACAGGCTGAGGTCTGAGTGGCCGAGGTGGGGCTCAGAGCAGTCAGGCAGCACCTGGGATGGTCAGAGCAGGGCTTTGCTTGGCATCGCAAAATAATCCAGTGCACTGCCATAAAACCTCCCCCATCCAACAAGGCTTCCCTCAAATTAAATCCTGATTTGATTGGGGAAAGACCTGTATAAAAAACTCGAATGGATTTCGGGGAACCCAGACCTATTGGGAAGACCTACATAAAAATCTCCAGTTGATTTTGGGTCACCCAGGCCTGCTCCCACCCCCAGTGCTGATCCATGTGACACTGCCTTTTCCAAGCTTGACAGGATGGATTTTAATCCTTTCTGCAATGCTCCAAAGCTGTTCCTGAGGAGGAGGATGGTGCCTCACCTCTAAAAAGGAATCAGCCTAAGGATCAGGATTTCTGATCCCTGCCTATGAGCATTTGGATCCTCAAGCTTCTTTTTAAGATCCTCAAATTCCCTCAGTCCTGGAGGCAGCTCCCCCTCTCCCAGCCCCTGGAGTGGTGCCTATCACAGCCAGAGCTCTCCTGCAGCTCCCTGGGAAAGCAGCTTTCCTGTCCATCTCCATTCCTTTCTTTTCTGTTATTTTTGTACCACCTGCCCCTGGATTCCCCCCCACTCCCAGGACCACAAACCTGCAGCTCCTGGCCCTTCCCAGGCTGTTCCCTAACACAGCACAAAGCTGTGACTGCCATGGCTCCAAATGCCAGCAGCTCTCCCCAGACATAACCTTTCCTCAGAAAGCTGCAGCAGTAGCTCAGATTTTTGTTTTCCTGTTTTTCCAGAGGCCTGGGGCAGACACCAGCTGGCGATGCTCCCTCAGCTGCACCAGGACTCAGCAGCTCTTTGAGCCTTGGCCAAGCAGGAGTATTTTGTGTTCATTTTTAGCACCAAGGGGTGGCTGGAAAAAACTGCACCCAGGGGTCTGGACACTTGTGGCACCAGTCTGACCTCACAGTGAAACTGGGCAGCCCCCAGTGCTCGTTGACCTATTCATGCCAGCCCCAACCCAGGAGCATCGCTGCCTCCCCATGCCCCCCTCCCTGCCCCTCCCCTGGCAGTGCCAGAGGCAGGAATGGGGCATTGATCCTGCCAGGGCTGCTCCAGGCAGCGTTTGGAGCCAGGAACCAGGGGATGCTCTCGGCTTCCAAGATCAGACACAGCCTGCAGGGAGGGCAGAGCCCCAGCAGCAGCCTTGGACCTGCAGAAGTTCCTCCTGGAGCCTGTGGAGCTTTCCCAGAAGAGCAGGAAGTGATCCCTGTGCAGGATGTGTCCCTGGACATGCTCACCTGGACCTGCTGGTGGCAGGTTTCCCAAAGAGTCACCACCTGTGATGTGACAGATTTACACCAAAATTAATGTGTCAGATCCAAGAAAACCTGACCATTCCTGGGCAGAAATCAAAGGAACCACCAAAGCACTTTAAGGAGAAGGTATAAGAGGAAGGGGATCCCCTTCTGTGAGTCACCAACCTCCAGTTCTTTACCTTCAAACTTTCCGGCACAAACAAACAGCCCCAGCCCCCAGGCCACACATCCCTGGGGAGCTCTGGGAGGGCTCAGTGTCCATGAGCCGGGAACCCGAGCTGGGCTGGGTGTGAACCAGGGATAAACCTGAGGCACTAACGATGCTGAGTGACATCCATCATCTCTGCAAACAGACTCCAGCTGCAGAGCAGAGTCAGGACATCCCCTCACGCTGGGTAAACACTCAGGGAGATAAACACCACAGTCCAGGTTTAATTCTTAGAACCACACTAAAAAGGCTGGGGGAACAGCAGGAATCCCTCCAAAGCCTGCAGCTTTTGGAGCCTCTCCCTGAAAGCTGAGGGAGCTCTCTGCTGTAGCTGAGACCAGGGGGGTTAAGGCTGTGCTTAGGGACACAAACTGCTCCATAATTCAGGTTTTAAGCACCAAGTGACCACGAGAGCAGGCTGTACCTCCAGGGGCAGGTTCCAGGCGATGTAGACGTGCCACTTGTAGTCGTCCATCCAGACCTCGGCCACGCGCAGTGCGTTGCGCTTGGTGTAGAAGCCGATGTTGTTGTTGTAGGGCTTCTTCTTGCGCTCGATGTGGGCCACCCTGGAGCAGGGCAGCACCTCCATGCTGCCCCCACACAGCCACACCTGCAACACAGCCACAGCTCCCTCAGCACGGGCAGCAAGAGAAAGGAGGGAGTTCTGAGGATTCCACATTATCCCAGCATTGCGTCTCCAACTGGCAGGAGAACCCCAGGGCCAGGTGTGGCCTCTGAGACACACAGGGAGCATTTGTGGGGTTGGAACTGCAGGATCTTTATGTCCCTCCCAACCCAAACCACTCTTAGATTAACCTGTGCCCAAAGCTTTAGAGGAATCAGGTCTCTTCCTCACCCGGTGAAGGATCCAGTGCTGCGTTTCCTCCCAAATAAAAAGCATTAGTGACTGGAATAGATCAAACAATTCCAAGATCCCCTCCTGCAGAAGGGATGAGTCAGTGAAACATATGGCAGGGACAGATTTCTCCCACTTGAAAACATTTGTTCATTATTGTTCTTTCACGTGCTGCTTCAAATTCCCTTAAATCACAGTTTACAAGTTAATAAAATCTTGTAAGATCCTTTTTTGATCTGACACACAGGGGATTTGCAGGAGGACTTGTCATACCTGGCTTCTTCCCTTTCTGTTTGTCGTCAACAAAAAGTTATTTACCTTCCAGACAGGACTCCAGGCCCTGGGCAATCATTCCAAACCCACATTCCAAGCAGGCCTCAAGCAGGCTGCTCTGCATTATCATTTTGCACAGTTATTGTAACACCCAGCGTTTCTGGGATCCCTTCCAGGCTCACCATCCTTCCTCCCGTCTGTGGCCCTAATTTTCATGGACCCTGCTCCATTCCCTCTTCCAGCAGCACCAGGAGTCCCCAGCCTGGAGCAGTGCCTGATGTCACCTCGCACGGGTGGCTTTGGCCTCTCCAGTGCGGGGCACAGGCCCAGGTGCCAGCAGAGAGGGACACCTTCCCCCAGGACACCTCAGCGTGCTCCTCACGCTGTTCCCACCTGGATTGCTGCACAACAGGAGCCCCCAGCAAAAATCCTGAGCCCTGTTGTATCAGCTGCTGCATAAACATGCAGAAAAATCCCACCATACTCCTGCTCTGTCATTTGACCTTTCAGAACACTTTGAAGACAACTTCATGCCCCCAGAGTGGATTCAGAGCGTCTCTCAGAGAGGGGCCTGCCTGTCCCTCCCCTCCTCCTCCCAACCCCAAGCCAAGCCAACAAGGCCCACTCAAGCTTTGCAACAGGCCACAGGCAAAGCAAATCAGAACTGAACTAGGCAACCCCAAAGAAAAACAGATACATTTTTAAAGGAATATTCCTAATGCAGAAACTGCCTGTGTTTCTTGCCTGCTCAATTCTTTAATTTCTCAGCATCTTGGTGTAATAGAGGAATGAGCCCTGCCCTGAGGTGCTCCCAAGGCTTTTGGGCTCAAACACTACACTGAATAGATCTTCCAGTCCAGAGTGATCCCCAGCATTTCCTGGTTCTGTACTTTTGGGGATTTGTCCTTATTTACAATCAGAATAATTATTTTGAAACTACTAAAATCATAATTGTGATTTTCCAGCAGCCCGCCCTGAGTCACACCACTACACTATTACCCTTCTGTGCTTCAGTTAAACAATTCATGTCAGCTTCCTTAAATTTCAGGAATATCTGTACAAACCACCTGGAAATCCCCACATTGGAATAACCTGGGTGAGGCAGAGGGCTGGGCACTGAGCAAAGGGGGGCACATCCACAGCCTGGTTCAGAGAGATCAATACAAACTTAATTAAGGGATTATTCAAGGAAAGACCATACATCTACCTCCTAAACAGAGCCTGAACTGTCATTATAAATTTTTAGAACTCCTGTTTTTATAAGGTATTTTTAAATATTTCTGCTGGGAGCACCAGGAGCAAAGAGAGCCATGACCCAGGAATGGCCAAGTCACACTGGAATCTCTGTGCCAGGAAGGAGTTGCTTGCTCCCATGAGGCCCCACAAGGAAATTCTGCCCCTCCTGCACCCAAAATGCAGGTGAAGAGGTGCATAGGGAGCTGCAACCCAAGTGAATCCCCCATGGCTGTGGGGCTGTGCCTGCCCCATGAGCTCAGAGTGAGGCCTCAGCCCCCATCACGGCTCAAGGGCGCAGAATTCCTTCTCCTGGTGCCCACAGGACATGTCCAGAACAGCCCAGTGGATCCAACCCTCCCAGCATGAGGACAGGCACCTGCCCTGATGTCCCAGCCCTGACCTCCCCCCATGGCACCCAGCCTGGAGGGCAGGAGGGTCCTTGGGAACCCTTTGTGTCCTAACTGAGCGGCAACTGATCCAAAGCAAAGCCCTTTATATATACATAGAGCACTTCCCTGCTGAGGAATTCTATTGGATTTCTCATGGAATCACAGAATCCCAAAATGGTTTGAGTTGGAAAGGACCTTAAAGCCCATCCAGTGCAACTCCTGCCATGGGCAGGGACACCTTCCACTGTCCCAGGCTGCTCCAAGCCCCAATGTCCAACCTGGCCTTGGGCACTGCCAGGGATCCAGGGGCAGCCACAGCTGCTCTGGGCACCCTGTGCCAGGGCCTGCCCACCCTCCCAGGAAAGAATTCCTGCCCAATCTCCCATACATCCCTGCCCTCTGGCNAAATGCAGGTGAAGAGGTGCATAGGGAGCTGCAACCCAAGTGAATCCCCCATGGCTGTGGGGCTGTGCCTGCCCCATGAGCTCAGAGTGAGGCCTCAGCCCCCATCACGGCTCAAGGGCGCAGAATTCCTTCTCCTGGTGCCCACAGGACATGTCCAGAACAGCCCAGTGGATCCAACCCTCCCAGCATGAGGACAGGCACCTGCCCTGATGTCCCAGCCCTGACCTCCCCCCATGGCACCCAGCCTGGAGGGCAGGAGGGTCCTTGGGAACCCTTTGTGTCCTAACTGAGCGGCAACTGATCCAAAGCAAAGCCCTTTATATATACATAGAGCACTTCCCTGCTGAGGAATTCTATTGGATTTCTCATGGAATCACAGAATCCCAAAATGGTTTGAGTTGGAAAGGACCTTAAAGCCCATCCAGTGCAACTCCTGCCATGGGCAGGGACACCTTCCACTGTCCCAGGCTGCTCCAAGCCCCAATGTCCAACCTGGCCTTGGGCACTGCCAGGGATCCAGGGGCAGCCACAGCTGCTCTGGGCACCCTGTGCCAGGGCCTGCCCACCCTCCCAGGAAAGAATTCCTGCCCAATCTCCCATACATCCCTGCCCTCTGGCAGTGAGAAGCCATTCCCTGTGTCTTATCCCTCCATCCCTCGGAAACTGTCCCTCTCACACAAAGCCATGCTCAGAGGCTCAGGGTACAGTAACTGAGCAGGTTAAATATGATGAGCAAGTCTCCAGTTTTCCCTGTTTTCTGACATTCCCATTCCCACACAACTAAATTGCCACTCATTCAGCCATTAAGTGATACAGAACTAAAAATAGACCCATTCCCCTTGGAAAATGAGGGAGAGTCAACAACATCTCCATCAATCCACACACAGGAGGAATCAAAGCCATGGGAAATGCTGGGATTTATAAATAACCAGTTAACATCAAACTCTAATGAAGGAATCCCAGAGAAACAAACAGACAGCAAATCCATCACCCAGAGATCTTTGATGTGTTTTGCAGAAAGCTGATGGAGAATACACTTGTAATTCTTTCCCAAGGAAAATGTGACTGTCCTAAGGATTCTGCATTGAAAAGCAGTGACTTGTCTTGGGGATTGAAATGTCCAAGCACACCTGATACTAAAGTGCTCAATCTGCTTTCCAAGAGCTTTGGCACATGAGAGAAGGAGGCTCAGGGGACCTTGTTTTCCACNATTCCTAGTAAAGAGCTGTTATTCCTATTTTCATATCTTTGTCTGAAAACCCCTTATTCCAAAATTATGATAATTTGGAGTGAGGAGGTTTACATTCTCCATTCCAAGGAAGGCTCTGGCTTTCCCTGGCAGACATCTATCTTTCCAAACCAAGACAGCCAGGACACCCCAGGCCTCAGCTGCAAAGGCAAAGCTGCTTTTCCAGGGCTCTGGTAGAGCTGGGGGTGCTCATCTGGAGAAGAGAAGGCTCTGGAGAGACCTTAATGCTTTTCCCAGTGTCTGAGGAGGCTCCAGGAGAGCTGGAGAGGGACTTGGGACAAGGGATGGAGGGACAGGACACAGGGAAGGGCTTAAAAATGTCAGAGGGCAAGGATGGATGGGATATTGGGAAGGTATTCTTGCCTGT
Source organism: Donacobius atricapilla (assembly GCA_013397315.1). NCBI lineage: Eukaryota > Metazoa > Chordata > Aves > Passeriformes > Mimidae > Donacobius > Donacobius atricapilla. Next base: position 1,259,198 of record WBMY01009985.1, on the reverse strand, counting down.
GAAGGCCAGGAGGCCCTGGCACAAGGTGCCCAGAGACCAGTGTGGACAGTGACCACCCTGGGTCCTGGCCATGGTGTCCTGGCTGGAGCATGGTGTGACATCCATGACAAGCACTGACATGAAACCCTAGCTTTATTTGCTCAGAGACGGATTTTAACTATTCAGACTGAAATCTATCCAGGACCAGCTTGAGCTCTGAAGTTAATGCAAAGAGACAACATCTAATGGTGTCACGATGTGTCTGCAGGGAAACTTAGAATGTCTCAATGCATTGTGACAGAAGGAAATAGGGAAAACTCTTCCCTAACTTTGATTCCACCCACTCCAGGCTTTTCAGCTGATAACTTCATTTCTAAGGTGATTAGCAACCCCCTGCCTTAATTAGCCATAGATTTCCCATTTAGCAGCTTTGCCTTATCTTTGCTCCCCTCTCTCCTTTGAAAAGTAACTTCTAAAGTTAAGGGGAAAACGCAATTACTGGGGCAGCTGAAATAATTCAGAATGTACCATAACAAAGGGCTAAATAATGAAACCAAGAAACAGAAAAACAAACAGCGGAAAAGGCAAAGAAAGAATAATTTCTCCTGTAAAGTTCTGAGAGACTTTCTCTCTACAAACTATTGCTTTTGTGGGAACAAACAACATGCACAGCCACATTTCCACCCTTCCTGTTTCCACCTGGGCCATGCCCCATCCCACGTCCCCATCCCCACACTCCCTCTTTGGGGAGGAGGTCCCCAAGACAAGCTCGTGCTGCCAGGAATGGGATGGAGAAGTTGTTCCCCCAGACCTCTGTGCTCCCTTTGTTTCCCTGGCACAAGGCTTGTGGAATGCAGCAGTGGGACATCCCTATCCCAGCCAGCCTGTTCAACCCCAGTTTTGGGCGATAAACACCTGCCAATCATCAGCTGGCGGCCCTTTATGGGTGACAATCCCATTCCAGAACCCTCACACCCAGCAGCCTGGCTGGTATTTGACATTTTTCATGGATATATTTATATAGAGATGTGTTGGATCCTAAATCATCACTGGAGTGCTCCTCCAGGCTCTAGGAGTGCCAGTCTCCTGTCACCATCCCTGCAGAACTTCAGCAGTGGAAACACATGAATGGGAGCTGAGAAACCACACACAGAGGGGAACAAAGGGAGGGAAATCAGCTGCCTTTGGGAACTCTGGAACTCCTGATCTCTGCAGGTGGACGAGCACTCCGGGAAGAGGAAAATCTGGATTTTCACAGCTGACATCAGGCCTGCAGGTGTGGGATTGATCCAAAGCAGTGACTGTGCCACCTCTGCTGCTCAGCAAGGTCAAACCCAGCCCCACATCCGGAGCCAGGGGATGCAGAAGCATTTCCAAGTGCAAGGACCAAACCCCCTGGCACATCCCTGGCAGAGGCAGCAGCCCTGGATGGACTCACCTGAACATCCTGCTGGAAATGCCTGCACAGCTCCATCCTGAGCAACTGAGGGAATCATCCTGGAGACCTGCAGGGAGAAGTCATGGAGACTCCATGTCCCTCAGCTGGAACAGGAAAAAGAATTTCCTGCTGCACCTGTAGATCTCTTTCCTCTGTCCTGAGGCCACAGAAAAACTTTCCAGGAGGATTGGAAGCAGCCAGATCAGGCCCAGTATCCACGAGCCATCTCCCTAAAATGGGATTTTCAAATGGACCTGCCCATCCCAGCCCATATCCATTCCAGCAGAGGATGGAAGTTGGAGGAGAGAGTTGGAACACATTTTAAAAACTTAATTCTTTTTCTTTTCTGGCTCCCCTTTGCTCCTGTTCTAGCCTTATGGATGATACACTTTGGACAGGTTCCTGTCCATCTTGTGCCAGACCAATAACAGAAATGTCCAAATTTTCCAGTGTCCCAATGTTCAACCTTTCTTAAATTAATTCCTTTTGTAATGGCAACTAAAAATGCCAGAGAGTGGAATCAGAGGCACTCCACAACCCTTAACCTGCAGCAGAAATGGGTAATAACCACTTTTTATCCTCAAGCAACATAAGCTGTTTAACATCTGACATATTGAGAGGTCAGAATAAAGGAAGATTCCCATCCATGCACAACAGGGATTCTCCAGGAGAAGCATTCCCACACACTGCAATGGAGTTTGTTCAGACTGGAGGCTTTTCCAAGGAAAATTCTGTGCTGTGCTTCTCCAACAAATGCAACCCAACCTGCTCTAAACAGCGCATCACTGTTGGCTGCAAAAGTGACTGATCTGACCTTATCACTCAGTAAGATCCGTCAGAAGCTTGGTGGAAAGCTGCATTTCAAAGATTCTGATCCCACAGCACAGGATGAGGAGGGTCCTCTGAAATGATGTATGTCCACATCCCCTAGGCTTGGGAAAACTGCTGGAAAACTGCATTTCCCAGTGCATCAGGAGTGATACCTGAATTTCTGCAACATGAAACTACAGCACCCACAGCCACTGCATCTTGGTCATTTTAGTGCTCCCAGAAGTTAATTTTTTAAAAAAGAGGAGCAGAGCATTTTTAAATCTCGTCTTGGAGAGACCTTCTCCCAGCAGAACTCCCAGGCTCTGCTGGAGCTGGAGCCCAAATCTGCCTCCTGAGCCCCCATCTGGCTGACAGTAGATCCCTGCAGAGCACAGAGAGGTCTGGATATATCGTGGAACAAATCTGGGTTGTCCTAATGAGTTTAGAGCTGAAATTCCTCAGTGCTCTGATGTTATCTGCTCAGCCTTGGCAGTGTGACAAGGACCTGATTATGTTGTAATAGCATAATGCAAAGATTATTACAGACTCATAAAAGACAAGTGCCTCAAAAACAGCATCCACAATACCTGGAGGCCCTGCAGAAGGAGCTGAACATGCTGGGCTTTGTGCACTCCTAGCACAGAAATTACCTGCAGGATCTGACCCTGATCTGCTTGGAGGTTGCTCTTTTTTTATTACTTTATTGCCAGTAATGTACCAAAAGCATCTTGATCTCATTTTCCTATTACCATTTCTGTCAGAGCTGTAAAAATAAACCATCATAAATAGCTCCCCAGGATTTTGATCTATTTTTCATGTACAAAAAGCCTTTGGATGAAATGATCCACAGCCGGTTCTTCAGCCTAACAGGATTCCATGTGGGGAATGGCAGGAGGAGGGGGGGAAGGTGCCAGGGAGCACTGGAACCATGAGAAGTGGTTCTGAAACAGAACTACTGATGCAGAGAGAGGCACCTGAGGGAGGGAGCAGCTCCTGAGCTGACAGCACCCAGCTCCATGGAGTTGCTTCCAGCCTTTGTGACTCCAGTTCATCCCCACTGCTCTGTGATCTGTAATTACAGATATTCCCACCCTTCCTGATGGGAAGATGCTGGGAGGGTGCCAAGCTCCTCCATGGATGTTCCTGGATGGGTCTGATTGGCTGTGACTCTGCCCATCCCGCTGGAAAACAGCTCAAGGAATTTGTCAAAAGAGCAGCTCCTCAATTCAGAGAAGGAAAATGCAGAGGGAGGGACTAAGGCAGGGTCTGGGTGGGGACACACAGGGACATGCAGGGACACAGAGGGAGACACAGAGACACACATGAGGTATTTTACTCCTTGTCCATGCTCAAAGCCACACTTATGATATTTCCCAAGCCTGTCCCACTCCCCTGCCATGGGCAGGGACACCTTCCACTGTCCCAGGCTGCTCCAAGCCCCAGTGTCCAGCCTGGCCTTGGGCACTGCCAGGGATCCAGGGGCAGCCACAGCTGCTCTGGGCACCCTGTGCCAGGGCCTGCCCACCCTCCCAGGGAACAATTCCTTCCCAATCTCCCATCCATCCCTGCCCTTTGGCAGTGGGAAGCCATTCCCTGTTCCCTGTCCCTCCATCCCTTGTCCAAAGTCCTTCTCCAGCTCTCCCGGAGCTCCTTCAGGCACTGGAAGGCAGCAACAAGGTCATCCCAGAGCCTTCTCCTCTCCAGGTGAACATTCCCAGCTCTCCCAGCCTTTCCTCCTAGCAGAGCTGCTCCATCCCTCTGCTCATCCTGGAGCCTCCTCTGGACTCCCCCAGCAGCTGCAGGTCCCTGCTGTGATGGGAGCCCTGGAGTTGGGTATAGTGAATCCCATGGCTGCATTTCACCTCATGGGTCAGACAGGAGGGAATGCCCAGATGGCCAGGGGAGTCAGAAGGAGCCAGTACCAAGCCTGCTTTTGAGTCTTGCCAAGCCCCAGGGACACTGCACTGCCACCAACTGTCCCAGCAGTGATGCCCAGGCAGGGCCAGTGGGATTTGGGATCCCTCATCAGGGAGGGGCAGCAGGATGTGCCCATTCCTGTAAGACAGATCTGTATCCGCCGGCTGTTCCTGACACTGCCCAACTGCAGGATGGAAATGTCCAGCCTAGCTCCAAACCAGATGGTTGGAGACCAGGAGCTCTGCCACAATTTTGCCACTCTCTCCACCATCTGCTTGTTTTCCCTGGCAGAGTTAAATCCCCTCTCTAGTGTAGCCATCATGTCCTTGGAAATAATGAACACTCTGCAAGCAGGAAAGATTAGAATTTAAAGCCTGAGTAATCTGTGTAGCTCTGAAAGTCCCATCAGCAAACTTCCCTGATAAGTGACTGTCAAAGAGCTCCCCAAAAGCTCCAAATGTTAAAATTCCCAAAAATCCCTGGAAAAGCCCTGAGCAGAGGCTCTCTTGGGTCAATGACCTCCTAACCCTTGCTCTTCCTATCCTGGTGACACCAGCAGCTCCTTCAAGTGTGGCCAGCTCCTGAAACATCTCCCAGCAGGACAAAGCAGCCTCTGAGATGGAGTTCTGATAAGAAATCTGGGGGCAGCATTCAGGATGACAACAGCTGATCTGTCCATGGCACACTCCAAGGCCTTGGTGGCCACCTGGACTCTCTCTTTCATCTCCAGATGCTCCCAGAGTGAGTGACCAGAGCCTGTGCTCACTGTGAGATGTTGGTTGGACAAAATCCACAGCATTTCCTTGCTGGAGACAAACTTTAGGTGAATTGCCACCGATTCCTGAGCCCCTGAACTTCTCACAGCAGCCAGAAATACAACCTTTCCACCAGCACAGCCAGGGAACAGCTGAGAGACAGATTTGGAAAGTCTGGAAGCAAAAATGTATCTGATTCAAAATGAATTTTTTTTCCCTCCTGTTCTGACGCAATCCGTCACACACACACAAACACACACTCACACTTTGATCAGAAGGCATGAACTAAAACTCTACTTTATTTCAAAGTCTGACTGCAATATATAATATCTCTAAAAAGGCCAGGGATTGGGGGAGAAGGTTGACACCTCTCCCCATCTCACTGGTCAGGACCACTGTCCATTAGCTGTCCATATCTTTAATACAAAGAATGTAAACTATCTTGAAACTATACAATAACATTGGCTGTGTTTACAGACCAGAGCGTGAGAAAGAACCCAAAACCTGAAACTGTGAAACAGAAGAGAAGGCTGAAAAAATCAGGGCAACACTGTTCTGCACAGAACTGATTAAAAGCAGAGCTGAGTCCCATTTTCATTATTAATGGTATTAACACTCAATCTAATCTGGCTCTAAGCCTTGTCTGGATGTTAATTCCTGCCCTCTCTGAGCCCAGCAGAACAACTCCCAGTGTCTCTCCCAGGGTTTCAGCCTCCCTTCTCTAAGCAGAGCAGCAACAGCTTTGTGCTGACCCCAGAAAGGATCTGGGGAGGGCTGTGGTGGATACCCTGGCACATGCAGGTGTTACATCCCCCACTTTAATGGACCTTGTGTTGGTGGCATGAAAATGCAAACAGATCTTGGTCAATTCACCCCCTTCTTGATCAAGGGTGAATTTATGCATTTGCATTATTTATCACAATTAAAGAACCACAGACCTTAGGAAAACACCCCAGGTTTTCTGGCAGAGCAGCCTCATGGGCCCTCCCTGAGCCAAAGCCCACCCCAGGGAGGCAGAACACATCTGAAACTGCAGTTTGGGATGACCCAATCCCTGGGGACAAGAGCACCTTCAGTCCCAGCTCCACGAGGAGATATGAGGTGAAAGCAGAGCCACTCCCCAGCACAGCCACAACCACCTCTGCCACCTCCAGCTGGGCCCCGGTCCCACTCACGTGTCCCCACACATGGCAGGGAAGGGGTGACTGAGCTGATCCTGGCACAGCTGATCCAAAGCTTCGCCAACTTTGAGCTGGAAGGGGACCTCCCTTCCAGCCTGAATCATCCTCCTGCAGGAGAAGGGAATACAGGTGACCTCACCCCTGACGAGTCACAGCTATATCCAGTAAGGATGAGTGAGATAAAACCGAGTGTGTTAGCTGGTAACAGAAGGGTCCTCATGGAGGAGGAACTTTAAGGAGCATGAAGGAGAGAATCATGAAGCAGGATCCTGAGGAGAGAGAATCACTGCTCTGAGGTCAGTCTGGGTCAGCAGTTAGAGCCTGTTGTTGGAACCTACACTCACAGTCTAGCTGGGTAAAAGCCTGCAGTCAGAGCCTGCACACGGATACCTGCAGTCACAGTCTAGCTGGGTAAAAGCCTGCAGTCACAGTCTGCACA